>VZSZ01006948.1:0-193401 GCA_013398815.1 Ibidorhyncha struthersii | reverse complement strand
GGGGCCAGAGGAGGCCCCGGAGATGCTGGGAGGGCTGGAGCCCCTCTGCTGGGAGGACAGGCTGGGAGAGGGGGGGGGGTTCAGCCTGGAGAGGAGAAGGCTCCGGGGAGACCTCAGAGCCCCTTCCAGTGCCTAAAGGGGCTCCAGGAGAGCTGGGGAGGGACTCTGGATCAGGGAGGGGAGCAACAGGACGAGGGGGAATGGCTTCAAACTGGAAGAGGGAAGATTTAGATTAGATATTAGGAAGAAATTCTTTACTCTGAAGGTGGTGAGCCCCTGGCGCAGGTTGCCCAGAGCAGCTGTGGCTGCCCCATCCCTGGAGGTGTTCCAGGCCAGGTTGGACGGGGCTGGGAGCAACCTGGGCTGGGGGGGGGTGTCTCTGCCCAGGGCAGGGGGTGGCACAGGATGGTCTTCAAGGTCCTTTCCAAACTAAACCGTTCTATGATCCTATGACATTCTTTCTGTGATCATGCCAAGGTATGTGTCCAAAATAGGAAGGGAATTAAAACAATTCTGAAGAAAAAACCTGCTTTTAAAAAATTCGTCTGAAGTTTCAGATATTACTGCTTTTCTTCCTGACCTGTTGCAGGATACTGATGGAGAGTTTGGAGCTTTCATCCCTTCTTGAAGACACCAAAGTTGTGATCTCTGCTGCTTTTCTACAAGGTTCATCCCACAGAAATGAGGTATGTGTAGAAACACATAATTACACATACAGTCCTTACATACCAGGTGTCATAACGATTATCACATTGGAAAAAAGTTCCAAGGTTGAGTTCTGTGTTAGGCTGGATTAGGAGGGCTATAGATGATTCATGGCTATTCTTTAACCTGTAGTCATGTATGGGATATTGGTAATTAATGGGCAGGGAGGGGCATGTTCAAACTCCTATTTATCATATTGCTTTGCTGTACTAATAATATGTAATTGCTAGCTTCTTTGTAAAACGCATTGCAGCCTGTGAATGAAAAATGGTATTAGACTACTAGAACACACAGAGATTTATTGTAAGTGTTGATATTACAATTCTCTGGTCAGACTCCTCCTTGGTGTTAGCGTGGATTTTGCTTTCCATTACGTATCAGAGGAACAAAGTTTTTGGATAGGCAGCATGACTGATTGAGAAGAATGTGTGCGTGAGTGGAGCACCGAATGCAGAAATGTAGTCCTGTATGTGAAGTCTCTAAGTGATATGAACAGCATCAGTGGAAGACCAATGCATTCTCCCAGTGACAGTAAGATACCTAAAGAACAGTCCTATTTTTTTGCTGGCATAAACTTCTTACTGGCACACTTCTGCTAGTTGATTTCAGACTGACCCAAATTAGCAGTATATGAGACAAAAGACTGGATCTGTCTAAAGATCCTTGAGTGCTCATGGCCTTTTAAAATTCCCTTTGGTCCCTTATCTTTACTTACATGCTTGTGGACGGTTGCTATTAATGCATTTATGAGTGCTGACACTTGCTGGTCTGATATTAATAATTCCTCAATATTTTTGTTCCGTTGTCTACAATTTTGTGTGAGTTTACCTATACTCTTGCAAAATTAACGTAAACAACTTTGTAGGCTCTGTCTTTCTTTATCCATTGAGTAGGTACGGTGGATAAACCACTATGGATGAAAGTGATTCCACCAGCAGCAGTTTTACTGACCTGCTAAAATGTCTAACCCTGAGCAGTGCAGTCGCAAGCTAATGTATAAAGTGGTTTGACTGAGATTCTTCTCTGAAATTCATCATGTCTCCTTCTATTTCCCGACCATGCAAACCATCCATTAGAAAGATGGAAGAAAATGCTAAAATGTCCAAAACTGCTGTGTATATTTAATGTGTAGGGCTATTCTTTGAAATATGTAGAAGTAAGAGAAAACCTTTAAGCTGTCCAAATGAAAACCGATCAAGAATCGTTCTTATGTAGGCTCAAGTTGTCTTCTCCATACAGCTCCCAAATACCATGAAGCAGCTTGCAATGAGATACAATATTTGCCATTAAGTAGTAAATATCATTATGTTATAATTAAATCAGAATTAATGGTATTCCATGAGCTGGTGTCTCCCTCTCTGAAAACAGTTCAGTCCTCATCCAAAGAGAGCAGATCCAAGGACAACAATATCACCCAGTTCTTTGTCTTGTTACTTAGAAAATGAATTACCAAGTGCTTTTTGGGATATAGTCATTTCATTGTTAGTATCTAAGGAAACATTCACAGTATTTTTTTTATATAAACAGTTGAAAAGTCATCAGGTCAAAAATTTTGATGACTATCAGTCTGGACTTTTTGGATTCTGTTCCTCATATCGTAGATGTCCTTCCTGTGTCACGTAAAATTTGTTCTTAAAAAAATCTCATAAAATGGTATGTAAGATGGTATGTGTGTTTACAGCAGAGCTGAGCCACATTTTCTTGTCTTCCTTTTTAACACAAAAGCAACACATTTAGAATAAGCATCCAAGAAGTAAGAGAAAAAGAATCTATCACCCAGTTACCATGAACATAACAGAGATATGTATGTATTCCCATTCTTTCATGGAAGCGGTCAAAGGATGGAGATGATTAGATATGGAACAGGATCCCATTTAACTGTCCATGAGAGCACCTTGTAAGGATAACGACATAGGAAGTAATCGGATGCATAATCTTGTTGAAGCAGGGGATGCCATGCTGCAGACAGGTGGCTGGTCAGAGCACGCATTGCGCAATTTTGATTAGAACACATTTACAGTAGAATGGAACAAACCAGTAGAATATATAGTATTGAAGCTTATAGTATTATAAGGAAGTTGAGAGTGTCTGCAGTTTTATCGTTCTTTTTTGCTGACCTTAGGGTCTTCTGGCAAATAGACTGCTTAGAGTGCTTCAACATTGATTAAGAAGGAAGGAAGGATGTGCTTGAAATGGGAGGAGCAGGTTCTGTGAAAACAGAGTAGATAAGCTATGGTGAACCTCATTGCCCGTAGCAAATTTGGCACTAGAAAAATCTAAGCTGGTGCCAATAATAAAGTAAGTGCTTTTGAAATTAATATGAATTGACCATTAAAAAATGTACTGCATTAGTTTACCTTATTTCAACAAAGAAGAGGAAACACCTGTTCATTTGCCCTGTCATTAGGGTAAAAACTATGCAGCTAAGGCCTTTATCCTTCATGAAGCTGGCGACCGTACTTTACCTAAAGCTGCAAATCTCAGCAACACGTTGTGTACTTATGTACAAATTTATGCTGGCATTTTGCTCAAAGAAGAGAAAGCCTTCTATCTAATTTTAGATGGGCCCTCATTCCATTTATTTTACCGTCTTTGGGTGTTTGCCAGTGAAGTTGGAAGAACCCCAGGGGGGTGGTGGGCAGCGATACTTCTCTCCTGTGGGTTATTGCTGCCATCTACTGTTTTCTGTTGTGCGCTTCACACAGGTAATTTCTAGAAAGTTAACCAGCGTGGTAAGTCCCTGCTCCTTTCCTTTCAACTGTATGAACTGAGTGATGTTATCATGTTATTTAATATCATTTTAGTTTTTCCTTAAATACTGAAGTTAAGAAAAGCATCAGGTTTAATAGCAGGTAGCTGTAGTAACTCATAAGTCCTTTACCACACACCAATGAGGTGCCTCAAGGGATCTGAGTTAAAGAGTTAAAGCAGACTGTGAAGGCTCCTGAAATACTGAAAGACTAAGTATGAAAAGAGTAAAAAAAAAAATAATGAAGCCTTTACTAAATAATACTATCTGAATGTCTTCTCATTCTAATTTTTGGTTCAATGAATAAAGGAATTAAAGGATTTGATTTTTGCCTGGCTAGAAGACAACAGTGGACTTGAACATTGATTTATTAATCTCTGTGCCTTTTGAAGAGAAAAATTCTATTGGAATTTGCCTTTATCATTTACATAAGTGAGTTTGATTTCAAATATGGAAGTACCTGTCAACAATAACTGCTCAGTATTACTCTGTAGTAAAGCCTGCTTTTATTTCATCTTTCCTTGAATTTTCCTATGTCTGGTAGGCAGTTAATTAGAAGGATCATTTGTGTGAGGAGTATCAGCCTTGGAAACACCTTTTCTTGTTCTTCTGTGGGCAGAGTAGCTACAGCTTTCTGTTATCTCTCAAAAGGGAAATGGTCTACAATCAGTATGTTTATTTACCATATGTTGTTTGTCAATATGTGATTTTTCTTCTTAAGTAGAAAAATCTGAGCGCAGTATACAAAGCTACCGTTAGATGTCAGCATGATATTAACCACAACTACTGCCAATGACGGTCGTCTTTGAAGCACATATTAAGTATGTTGATTTTTGACACCTTAGTCGTTGTTCTAAAACCCATTCTTATAGTAAAGTAAGTCGTAGTCCATCGGGATTATGGAATATTATCAAAGGCTATTCCTGAAACTGTGTTTGATTCTTACCTTAAAAAGTTGCTGGGTGTGGAATGTTTAGCTTCTGAATCCTATTTGGACCTGCTCATACTATACTGAATTTTACATGAAACTTTGGTTATACAGGCACTCTTCTAAGTTCATAAAATGTTATGTGTTGTCAGCCTCCCACAGGGATTCTTCATGACAATTTGGTAACAAGTTGTGTTACTGTGCTTTATTATGCTTTTCCCAGTTTACAATAAATTTTAAGGGACTCTTAAAACCATTGTTTTCCATTGCTGTTTACCATTCAGAGTTTTTAAGGGTGAACTTTAAGTGTGTTAGGAAATTTTCTATATTCTTAGTATATATGTGTTTAAATATTTTGTTGAATTTTGAATTGGAGCTAGGTCTCTCTCTGTTCTACGTAACGTTATACATTTGCAGTAAGTCTGTCTACATATATTTTAGTTTTATTGTGAAATATACTGCTTTGAGTCAGTTTCTCCTAAAACGTCTAAAAGTAATCAAAACCAGAATGCTAGTACAGCAAACATTTCCCATATTATAAAAGTCTGCATTTCATTTAGTTGCCTATTTTTATATCATGGGGTTATTTGTTTTCAGTGGAAATAGAGTATGTGTATGTTGGAATCAATAATCCCCAAATAGGAATGTTTTAAAACCATGTTTCTTTAAACAGAATAATTTCTCCCACATAAAAAGATACATTGTGTAGAATATCTTTGAGTCTGGGAGGTTTGTTATTTTTATGTTGTTTACGCTTACAGGATACATATAAAAGACCAGTCAGAGAAAAGCTTGTCCTGAGGGAAGACTGAGTCCTTGTGACTGCTGTACATGGACTGTAACAGGAAAGAACAGGGGTCTACAGCAGTCTGTCTCTCCAATAGTTTGCTGCTGCTGGGGACATTTGAGCTTTGAATCAAAATAGTATGTAAGATAAGACATACAATTTTTTTTTTCTGACCTAGCATGCTTTCTTTATTAAAAATATAAAGAAAATCTGGTCAAATTTTCAGCAAATTATTTAACTTCCAAACTATCTATGGGCATTATATGTATTTTAGAAATTCTTCAAATTCTACAAAACTAACTCCTTTAAATTCTCCCATAGATCCTGTTAAGAGATATTTGGGTCCACAAATACAAATAAAAGTCAAATTAAACTGTCTTTGCTGACGATATTTGCCTACAGAGAATGTATTGGAAATAATTCTTTTTTCTGCAGTACTTCTTATGGTTCAGAGAGGTAGAGGACTGAGTTTTCATGACTTGTGAGCAGTCTAAGATCTCCTGTCATGGCCCTGGAGCCAGGTTAGGGCCATCTGCTGCTCCTCACACCACACTCCTCTCGTCCTTTGGCTGGATGCTGTGGGGAGAGGGATGTAGGAACCAGCTTTGTTGGCATTGTGTTGAACTTCCCCTTCAGAAGGAACTGTCAGAAAAAAGAAAAAAGAGGGGAAGGAAAAAAAAGAAAAAGGGACATAACATTTGCAAATTTCCCAGTGCTCTTGGATAAGTTTCTTGTGAAACCTTTTTCCTGTTCCCTCTGCCATTTCATATGCTAGTCATGTGCACAAAGGTTTTACTTGTCATTTCTGGACTTACCCAGAATTCATCTGGCCAGCCAGTGCTCTTTTTGATTTTTCAATATAATGATTTCTTTGCTTCTGTAGGTTTGGCAAAAGAGAAAAGTTGTGTTTAACAAAACAGAAAAAGCCTTAGGTAATACAAAAAAAAAAAAAGGTAGACCTACTAGAACAAGTCAAAGTCATCAAGGTGCCTTAAAGCAGCAACGGAATGTCACTTTACTATTCAAGAAACCGAGTCTCAGAAGAAATCTTGCTGCAGTATGTCCCTGAAATTGCAAGTTTGTCTCCCACTTAGATAGCTTGGAGGTTTTAGCACTTGTAGCTATTGTATCCCTTGAATTTAGGAGCAGAACTGCATTCCAAGACACTGGTATGCTTGAAAGAATTAGTTGCAGAATAAGAGATTATATTACTGAGAAAAAAATATTGAAGTGCTGCACATTTCACTCTATTTGTGTGTTTAATAGTTCTATATTTTAAAATAGAATAACTGTAAGATACTGAAAGCATTTCAGGACGAACAGTACAATCTAAATCTGATGTCAAAAGTAACAAAGCCTCTGAGGACGTTTTCTATTGCAAATACATTTGTGGCAGCAGTGATTCAACTGTATTGGATTCATAAAAGAACTAAAGGAAACTTTAAGGAAACAAAGGCAAACATTTGTATTACTTCACTTGTTATTCCCAACAAAATTGACTCTGAGCCGGAGGTAAGTGGCAGTAGAGTGGTAGTAGTCATGTTAATAGACTGCAAAACAATGCACATAGTGGTATTTGTTTTTCCATACTTACACAAGCCTTGCCATGTATACAAAGGGAAAGTGCCAGGTCAATTGTACAGAACATAAACATTATCTTGGAACTATTGTTTCTAAGCCTGTTGACTATTGGAAGGTGGTCTGTGAAATGATAGTAAATCCATGGATCATCCAAATAACCACGGATATGCACAATGGGAGAAGTATTATGAGCCAAACCAAGGATTCCGTAATATTTGTGTGCTTTTGTGGAAGGAGACACCCATGGCAATAGCATGCAAAATGGAGTTTTTTAAAGGTTAGGTAATCATTGGGTTTAAAGTAGAGATTGGGTTTACTCCTTTTGTAAATCCTCCTTTTGACAGGAGATTTTAAGTGCAAATGGGACTTGACTGACAAAGATTTTACCAGATTACCAAAAAATATTATTTTCCCTATTGCTCCCCTGTCCCTGGCAGCTTTTGTTCTTCTCTTGCCTTTTTCTTTTCTTTTCTTTTCTTTTCTTTTCTTTTATCACTCTGTTTCATTCAGTGAGGCAGATCTGTGCCTCAGATTCATATTGCAATTAGAAACAGTCATACAGGTTTCCACAAATAAAAGCTTGTATCTCACTAGAACAATGACGACGTAGTTCAGATACTGTCCTTAGACTTTGAGGAGCATTAATTCTGGTGTGCCAGGCTGTGTGTGGGTGAATGAGGTCACTGCCCCTTATTCCCTTTCTTTACTACTTTTCCACCTCAAGAGGAGCACTGTGATGATAAAGTTGAAAGTGAGACGCTCCATGTAACGGTGACAAGGTTCAACGGTGTCTAACTGTACTTCCTTTTTTAAATGTAAGCACAAAAGACTGGAAGAGCACTAAATAATGAAAGAGCTAATTGGTGGTTTTGAAAATCTACCATTAAGTAAAGCTGAAAGTTTATGAACAGGTTTGATAGAGAAACCAAGAGACCCATGATGTGTTTCTATGGAAACTACAGTTTAAGGTTTTATCTGATGAGATTCTAAAAAGAGTACTATCTGCCTCTTTTTTTCTGATTTGGGTAGACAGAGGATAAATACAGAAAAATCAGTTTTGCAAAGTGATCTTTGGAAAGATAGTTAATGAAGTGCTTCAGGATGAAAACTGCTGTATAAATGTAAGGTGACATTTCTGTCTTAATCATTGCCTTTAATGATGAGATTTTTGGGACAGATTGCTGGTAAGCTGTAGCTCAGCAGTCAGTGTATTGGATATGTTTCCATTCAGCTGCTGCTGTTGTTGAAATATTTTATTATTTGTACTTTGTGTGAATATGAGAGCATTAACATCTTGCTTTGAGTTGGTCATAGGTTGTGGAAATTTCCTGTGCGCATCTCTGGTGACTTCCAGTTCTGACTCATCACATTTCTGCTTTCCTCATTCTGCCCAATCACCTCTGCTGGTAGATGTCTCCCCTGACCTCCCGAGCCACTTTACTCCAGTCCCAGATTCCCACACAGCTCTGCCGGTGGCCTCCTGGTAGTCTGCAGAACTGACCTCTGGTTGTGCGATGCTGAACCGGCCTTTGTACAAATGCTGTGATATGAACTGTAGTGCAATGATGACGAGTCTGAGACTGTACGATTTATTCATCATATCGTAAGTGGAATGCAGTGGTCAGAGATGAAAGCTGTGATTCACTAAGTCATCCTGCTATTTCTGTCCATGCCTGTATTCGCTTTGATTTCACTTTCTTAATCAACATAGATCAGTTCACAGCTTTAGAATTCATTATGTACAATCTATGCATCCCCACTTTCTACCAGATCTTTCAGTAGTTCAGGACAGAGACTGATCTTCACTTAATCAAGTTTTTGTTCAGAAGTCAGTGGCACCTTGTGCTAGCTGTGATTAATTCCTTCACAATTCCATGGGCCATACAAATAGCTTCATTATGAAAATAGCATATGGTCATATTTAGAATTGGCTGCAGCTGAGACATTTTCATCTTTGACTGTCTTCTAATATTGACTGTCAGAGCAAATGCAATAACATACGTATTTTTACTTTTGCTCTAATGAGGAAAATACTGAATTAAGGCTATCTGAATAGTAATAAATGCTGTCTCTCTTCTCTAACACAAAAGGAATCAAACCCTCCTGCATGGTGATGGTTTCTTACCAAGAAACAGATGGCTCTATCAGGCAAGAATAAAAGCCCTGGGACTCGACTCTTACCTTTTATATGTGTTGCACCTTCTGTATGTATTGTAAAATCTCGGTATAGCTAAGGTGTTTGCAGAGATTATAGTAGTGAAATAAAGAGTTTTGGAATTCAGTTTAGATATGCAGAAAATAGCCTGTTTTACTGGACTTGATGTGAGTAAATTATTAAACAACCTGACCTAAAATCTAAGAGAAACCTTTTTAAAAAAAAGCATAACTTACACTTTTTTTGGGGTCTCAAATTAAAAGAAGTAGGAGCATATTGCATACACAAAAAATGTTTGTCTATAAGTGAATGGAATACTTGGAATTTTAGAATAACTGTTCTTGAGATTTGAAGATTATTGCTACAAATCTAGAATGATGTGGATAGTTTTGGAAGGCACTTTGAAAGCCTCCAATGTCTGTGATTTGTCATTTGTTTTTTACTGAGATAATTAAAGCCTCTATTGTACCTGCACTTCAGTTCAGGAGCTACTTAGACTGTTTTACACTAAGTACAGATTCTTGCTATACAGATTCTCTTATGCTTTAAATCTCAGATTAATATGGAGACCAGTAAAATTTGTTTCCAATTTAAGGAATTTTCTTTCTTCCCACCTCAGAAAACTCAGACGTACCTGCAGTATCTTTCCTCTTGCTTTTGCTCTTCATCTTTTATTGAACTATTTCACATTTGCTGCTACTTTCTTCGGGGGGATGCATGAAATACTGATTCACAAGTATAATGTGGAAAATAATGTAGAGAGCACTGCTTCCAACAGCAGCTGCCAAGCAACCCTAAAGTTTGGGATTTTTCTTTCTGACACAACTTCTTGATATTGGAAATGAAATATTTCTGCTCTGACTAGTCTGATTTGTTACTTTAAATGGGTTGAGTACAGTACACCATATGTTTGGAGCTCTAGCACAAAATAATTAATACTTGTAATTAATACAAGTTTAGATATTTTTAAAGATAGTGACAGTGGTTTAATGGGAGAACAATTTACCGTCTCCTTTGTACAAAATCAAACAGAAGTAGGCTGGTGCCAACACTTAAACAGTGTAAAATAGTGTCATTGCTTTAGCTCTGTGAGACTGTTTAAGCTAAATGACTGAAATTATCCCAATGACAGATTCACAGTTCAAAAGAAAAAAAATGAACCCACAAGTATCGTGCATTTCTGGCCTTCATAATTCCACTCTTCATTTCACTTCTGTATGCATTGTCCCCAGAATTTGGGGTACCAGTGCCGGATTCTACAAAGCTAAATTGCTGGCAGAGGACTTGAAAGGGATTAATTATTGCCATATCAAGTTAGAAGAAGTTGTTTTTTTTTTTTCCTTCCCTGATTTATAGTATGATTGCAGAGACAGAGAGCTTAATCAGTACAGCATCCAGTACATTTGTGAAGATACTGAGGACCTCAAGTAATTGTTGGGAAAGAAGAAAGCAAAGAGCTAAACTAGAAAGTATACGTGTGCATTGGAATCTGACCTAGTTAGACCACTGACAGTCCCAAAGATTTTTGTGTTCTTCCACTCTCTCATTTTCATTCTATGTCCTGTATCTTATAAGGAATTGTAAAAGCTCATAAACATTCACCTTTCCAGAGCTTGTCTGCTAAATCTTGCTCTGCAATGAGCATCCTTGACATGTTAAGGCAGAGGGAAAAATCTGTCCCGTGGGGCAGTTGCTTTTCAAAACTAACTTGCTCAATTACTTCTGCCAAATCAGTTAAAAAATTCAATAGACCAGAAACGGGGATCATGCGTTATTTCATGGGAACTGGGGGAAGCATGAAGGCAAGTGTAAAGGAGCAGGAAACAGTAGAATGTCTGGTTGAGGTGTAGTGAGATGTGTCGTTAATGTCCAAAGAGGAACAAACCTTAATCCGGTTTTGTCTGGACTACATGAAGATACATCCCTTATCACAGGGTGCACATCTGTTGACAGAACACATGCAGGATGCCTGACGTTTCTAGGAAACAGACCGTTTTTTTTAATGTGAATTTTGAAATTAGTCAATAAGGGCTTTTTCTTTCTTGCAGTTCCATGTGCTTTTTAGCCCAGCTGTGAAAGAGGAGCCAGTGACAGATTGCTCGCGTGGCAGGGAGGGGGAAGGGGGATTCCTAAAAGTCATTAAAATGCTGTGGCTCATTCCAGCATTTAAATAGTCATTGCAGCAAATTTAAATTACTTTAAGCAAGAGGAATTTCTTCTCTGGATAATTATCTTTGACCTCTTAAATTGGTAGGATAGAAGAGGGAGTGGATGCTTCTAGGCAAAGTATGAGATACAAAATGAGAAGCCTCCCTTAAACTACTGCAGAGTTGTGACTTTTGCAAATTTTGAATGAAGGCATCTGAAACTACCATTCAATCACTGCTGGTGAGATTATCCACTGATTTAGGCAGTGGAAAGGTGGCTGAAGATACCAGCTATTCATTTTACAGCTCAGTCTGAAATTGGTAAAGGAGAATGTGCCTGTCTGTCATGGTGGCAGCAATTTCCTCCCACCCAGGCTTAGGCAGCAATGCATGGACAAGGTGATACGGGACAAAGTCCTTTTCAGTCAGGTAGTAGTGCTTTTTGCTTTGTTCATTATGCAACATGTTCTGGGATTTCTGTGCTTACATCCCCAGAGAGGTCAGCTTTATTATGCCTATTTTACAGGTGATTAAAGAAGGAATTTACATTGATTTCAGACAGGTACTACAAATTACTAATGAAACTGTATTAAGCATACGATCACCCATTTTAACAATCACCCATGCTTCACACCTAGCGGCTCAGACTCTCTGCCTTGTGATGGAGGGGATGGTTCCTTAGCATCTAAAGCTGCTGGGTTTACCTCTGTATATTTTAGGAATTGTATCCACACTGTCAGTATGGTTAACTACAAGTCCTGACTGAGCTGAAAATGCAGTGGTAATTATAAAATGTATTATGTTTATATATATTATGTTTTTTGTATATATAAAACATACATATTTATTATGTTTATATATATCATGGTTTTTATATATTACATTTTAATAATTAATTATAAAATATATTATGTGCTGTATTATATAGTAGAACAGGAGAGTTACAACAAAATGTTTACCCCTAGGGCCAGCAATAACATTGTTTAGAAAGAAAATAGACATGATTAAACCATTATGGCCTCTGACTGTCTAACTTAGTAGACAAGGTCTACTTGGTGAGAAGGTTAGGTAAATTTGGTGACTATGTTGAAATTGCTAGATATGATGATAAACTTTTTAAAGAGGCTACTGATACATTAGTAAATCTCTAATAAAGCACTGCTTCTAGAAGCTTTTACTCAAGCTTTATTTGGAGCTGTCAAGACAGCTCTTTAGTCAATGACTTTTATTGCTTGCCTCTGCAATGTTTGCTGAGCATCTGATTATCTGGTAATAGAACAGTTTTTGGTATGCCATGTGAAAGAAATATTATACTTTTATTTCTACTGCTTCTTCAGCAGGACAATTTCATATCGAGTACATCTGTTCTTATTAGTCATAGCTAAAGTAACATGAGGGAGCCCCAAGAAGCTATATAGATTTTGTTTTGAAGTTTTGTGACAGATATATTGCTTTATGACTCCCCACTGGCCTGATTTTTGCCATATTTTGAAACTTGTTTAGCAAGGAGCTTTTTTTAGGATTATTACTGTTAATTATTTTACTTAAAGTAACAAGATGTATTTTTCATTTACAAAATGAGATAAGGTGTGTATATACCTAAAACAGAATAATCCAACTTCAATGCTATTTTAGTATCTCATTTATTTTTATTTTTTGGTTGAACTAGATTAATTGGGAGCAATTATTTTTTGTATAGTATGCAGTGTGGATGTTCCTGAGAAGTGGCTGTTTTTCTCTGTGGTCTCTTTCCTTGCATTTAACTCACATCAGTTTCCATATACTGGGGCAGAGCCTGGTTTTAGGAAGAAATCTCTGGGGAACACCACAGGCCAGGAGGGAATGGTGCTGTGATTTCAATAACTGAAAGTGTTTACTGGTAGTCCATGCAAACCTGCAGTTAAAAAACTCACAGAGGAGGCATAAAACAATCCCTGACATCTTATGCTCCATTCAAGATCCTGTGACATCTCCCTCTAAACCGTTGGCCTTTGTCTTGTACGAATTCTAGCCATGAATAGTTTCACTGTGCCTCACTCACTAAATTATCTTGCTGTGTCAAAGGACTGATTTGTCTGTGCTGTTGGTAGGAGTATGACTGTCAGTCACGTGCCTGTGACCATATCACAGGACCTTGAGTTAAGAGTGAGATACGTTAAATGAGTATGGCTAATAGAGGCAAGAGAGCCCTCTGAATCTGTCCTGGGTTATGTGTCTTATGTCCATTGGATATAGTGATTTTACTACAGGCGTTGTTACTACTTGCTAAGTGGTTGCTGCAGTGCGCCCCAGAGGTGGATGAAATTATTCAACTATAGCTCATATGTTGCATTAAATCTGCAAAATACTGTTGAGTTCTCCGGATTACAGTGTGTTATTATATCATGTTGTATTTTTACTTCAATACGTATATACCTGCTGGAATGGTTGGTCTAATTAGCCATATGGCATATGACCATCTTACCGCTTCTCTCCCAAGCTGGATCTGTGCTGTAGACAGAAAACTGCATACTCCTAGCAAAAGTCCGTTAAATTGCTAATTGTTTGGCCCTTACTGATATTCCACCTATTTTTGTTCTATATCTAGAGAGTGGATATTCCTATGAATGTCTCTTCTTACACAGCAGCTGAAGATGCATTTCCTTCTAAGTCTGCAATCTATTTCCTAAATGACTATTTTTGTTCAATTTGCAAAAGACTTGAGGTCTTGTTCCTTATTAAGTCGTTAGTACAGCTCCCTCTGACTTTGGCTAGAACGGAATCAACATGGACAATGGGTGAAATACCACTGCTTGACTCTCCTTTCATCTAAAGGACTGTGTCTTAATGGGTTGCAAGCTGTCTCAGCTGAAGTCATCTTGCATTTGGAAGGGATTTATGTTTCTATTTCTTGCTGTATGGATTTCTTTTGACGTTTTCATGTAGGTTTAAAATACACTGGAAGTGGCTGAACAGTTTGTCCACAGAGATGCCTGTTGCACTGAAGTAATTAAAGTTGTGCCAGCGTTTTCACTATAAAATGCATTTCTCCAAGTTTTATTACTCAGCTGCAGTAGTTTGTTCTTGTAAGCAAGATGTACACTCAGACACAAATTGTTTTGAAATGTGTTTTAAATGTCCATTTGCAAATTTTTGAGCTATAACACAACTGGGGAGAGACCTGAGCAATCAGCCGACTTCTGGCTTTCGTAAGTCAGAGATAAATGTATTATTTTTCTTAGTGAAATGGTGCAACTTATACCTAATGAGCCTTACTGCTAGTGGAGATGTTAGGCTTAATATTTGTTTCTACTGTGATTGCAGAGAAACATAAAAATAAGAAACATTTCACATGGACTTTCAGCCTTTGTGCCTCTGCAAGCAGTACGCATACTAGGACATACTTTACAGTACCTTATGAGTTTCTTTCCCCCTAACATGCTCAAAATCAGTGTTTGATGTACGTTTTGTGATTCAGATTTTGCAGCTGATATGTTTTCCTTTGCTGATGGTGTATCACGTATGTGCAATCAAATTTTCAACGACTTCCTTTGAGCAATCTGCAGAAGATCTAGGAATCCTCACCCATGATTAAATGTGCCAAATTCCTGGTCAGTAAAGTGTTTACAAGCAACATGTTCATACTGCTATGAGAAGCTCTCTTGGCTTTGGGCACTTCTGCAGTGAGCTATTTTACCCACTTCTCTTTGGCGAGGAGGGAGAGCAGCTCCTGTTTAGCATTGGCTACACACATCTGTGCTCAAAACTGTACTGGTAGTCTCCCTGTATCATTTTTCAAGTATTCTTGTTTATAACAAGAAATTACTGTGTACTTATTCCTTCTTTGCTGAAGAGTCACCCAACAGTTGGGTTCCTGCCTCTGCACATTCATGCATTAAACTTTTACTGTTATGCATAGGTTAAAAATTATATCTAGACTTAGCTATGGGGGGTGGGACCAGCTGATCAGAATTTAGGCTAATACGATATAATTTTCAATCACGTCCATGTGCCATTTATACATGGAGATTTCAGCTTTTCAGTAGTAATTTACACTAAACATAAAATATAAGCTCTGTGTCTGCATCTGCCATTCAGCAGTTCCAATCTTCAGGTTGGCATTACACACACTTTGTGACACAAGGTTTTCATCTGCAGCACTGGTAGTCTGCTGTTCCCCAGGGCTGTATGACACAGTTGCACCTGAATTTCCCACATTCTATTCAACAACATTGTCTCCTCAGAAACTCAGGTTGGTGTTGGCTGTAGCAACAGTAAGTGGATTCCTCCTCTGATGAATGTTAAGTGATCTGTAGATCAAGAAGGAAGTTGAGGTAAAAGGCAAGTGCAAAACACATTAACAGGAGAAGGAATCGAAGCATGGAGGAGAACTCAAACCTAAACTTTCAGTGGATGGTAGAAAAAAGGGAGAAGAGATTTCAGTCTATTGTATACACACATACATAGCTTTGGTGTGACATGCTACAGTTTGCTAATTTGAAGGATTGTAATCTCTTTTTTTGTAGTTGTGCTATTTCTACTGTACCCAGTGATTTAAGAAGCAGAAAGTCAGGAATGGCTATCAATTAGAGCTTGTCAAAATGGAAGAATAACTGTTTGTTTGTGTAAAACAAATCACTGAATGTATGCAGTTGAAAATATCTGTTAAAAAAATTTACTCTTTTCAGCTGCCATTTTGATGTTCCAGATCCTACCAACCCATAAGCCAAGTGTAGTGGCACAGTGGAGAAGGTAGTGGCCTGTAGCATGGAGTAGGAAAAAAAGGCCCAGGAATGAAGAACTCTGGAGCAGATGGCACCTTCAGAGTTGGTAAGTTAGGCATTGTCTGTGTTTTGAAAGCTGGCACAGGCCCACAGGAGGTACTTCTGAAAGTCTCAGTATTACTATAGAGTAAAATACTTATTCTGATATACAGGAATTATTTCCTTTCCCTCCTGTAGAGCACACTATATTAATTCTCTCTTGATATATTCTTTCTATTGGGCTATTGCCAATGCTACTAGGAAGAGACATGATCTACCAGCTCTATTTTATAGTTACTCAGTTTTCCTTTCCTTAAGGGTAAATACCAACTTCATAAGAGAAGATGAAAGTGTGATACAGGCTCTTCAAAATAGAACTATACAAATAATTGAATATACATTCAAACTAAAAAATGTCCCAAAAAAGCCAGCTTCTGTTTTTTGTGGAGAAACAAAAAGGTGGATTGAAAGAAGCACATACTGGTTGTTTCTGTTGTCTGATACCAAATTAAGTGTTTCTTTTATTTTCTTAATTTTCTTCTAAAATATTTTAAAATGCACTTAAATTTAGTCTAAAAACATTAATTAGTATGGAGAAAAAGCAACATGTTTCATCTGGAAATTAAATTCTTTCCCTCCATGTTCCCATTCTGTGGCCAGTTTGGTCTACCTAATATTTGCTGCCACAAAAACCTATTTGTCAGAAAAATTTTATCCCTTTCACCAATTGTATGACCCATGTTTCTGTTTGTCATTGATAAAATTAGTTCATTAAAACTTTAAAAAAAAAAAAAAGAAAGACATTCTGCAGTTTACTTGGGAATATATTACTCAAAATTATGTCATATAATTCGCTCTGGGAGAGTAAGGGGGGAGAGAGCAGGGATGAGGAGGAAGAGTCTTACCTTTGGTATGAATTATTTTATTAATTCCTTCTCCCAATTTTATTCTGTGTCATTTTGCTTTCCCCTTCTAAAGTGACAAAGTTTGGCAATAAGCCTAATGTCAGTTCTCCTGTCATAGCTGGAAATGTCTAATGAGGCAGTGCATCCTAGCATTAGCTGCTTTTCTCCCCTGTACTCCAGTCAATTTTTTCAGGGTTGGCAGAGTCCAAAATCTGAACAGGTCCATCTTGAGGGACATACTTCTCTGGGGGTTTAATTACCAGTGAAAAGATCTGTTGATAAGGGAAGAGGACCTCAGTTTTTCACCTAAGCTGCCGTTTATATGGAACTTCACTCTTTGTAGTCTCATTTCTTCTTGCCTTAAGAGCTGCCTCTGTGCCAGCACTACTCTGCCAGCTGCTTTAGTGCTGTGCTGAAAATTCAGAGGAGGCTCAGTTGCATGCAGTGCTCAGAACAATTCTTGCATAAAGTTTTCAGACAAGGATTCCTTTCATC
Source organism: Ibidorhyncha struthersii (assembly GCA_013398815.1). Lineage (NCBI taxonomy): Eukaryota > Metazoa > Chordata > Aves > Charadriiformes > Charadriidae > Ibidorhyncha > Ibidorhyncha struthersii. Next base: position 176,207 of record VZSZ01006948.1, on the reverse strand, counting down.
ACTCTATCTCCAGGCACCTTCTAACACACCAGGATGTAGGTACGGTCAGAGAGGCCCCCTATTGTCAGCACGTTCGCTGCAGATTTTTCATCCCTTTATTACCACTGCGTCTATACGTAGCCAAAATGTCTCAAACTGTTACTTAGCTTAAATGCAAACGACACATTAACTCATTTTCTCCTCAGAAATAGAAGCCAGAAGACAAACTCTTCACCTGATAGGGCTTCTGTCCTTCTAGAAAGATGTCAATAGCCAGCTTCCAAGCAATCTTAAAGGGTGTTTGCTGTACAGACAGGACAGCTGCTTCCTACTATACAAATTTGGTCTCTCACTGTGAGTGTATGTATATTTCCTATGGCCAAAAAAGCAGCATTTCTTTATGCCACAACATACTGTAAGCAGGTGCTTCCTAAGTGGTGGCATGTATCCATCTTGCATGATGTGAAATAGCTTTCTATTTCAAGGTACAGTGAAGTGTGGGATCCCTTGTGCTGACACACTAGTGAACTTGTTCAGTCTCAGATTTTGTCATGAACTTGGAGCACCACCAGACCTAGCCAAAAGTAAGTAATCTGAAGAACAGCAGCAAAAAAAATCCTTAGAAGACTTTATGACACTAGGGAAGTTAGAAAGACTTGAAGGAGAAAAATAATTTCAGTAGGTTAGATGTTAAAGACTATAATGCTAATGATAGATACAGCCAAAATAAACTTGGGTCAGACAAACTTTTCCAGCAGGTCCTGCTTTAATGGGTGGGATTTGCTGTCAGCAAACTTGATCTCTTTGAGATTGATATAAATACAGACATAAAATGTCAAGCTTGGCAAGTAGCATTTCATATAAGGGACTGTCTTGCTCTTTGTATTCTCCAGTCACTGATTGTCCTTTAATACCAAATTGAAAACCCAGCTTTTCAGTCAGTTTCAAGCCAAGTATTCTGTATTATACTATAAAAACCTCTTCAGTAAAAAAGTGTTTGATGGTTCCGAGCAAAGAATTCACCCTATGCATAACCCCCCCCATCTCTGGATTTCATTGCTGATTTTAAATATAATTTGTCATTGTGGCGATTTCTTCCAGTTTCTGTTGCTTTCGGGTGGCATTGTAACTTTTTGGAAATGATAAATTATTTTCTTGCTTGCAATTAAAAAAAAAAAAGAAATAAGATCTATATGAGTAGGTATTTTAAACCTGTATTAAAGTTCTAGTGTAATGTAAGTATGTGCTTACAAGAATTTGAGTTTTAAGATGAGGGGACATCTCCAGCTAGTATAAATAGCCATACCTGTTTAGATTATCAGAACTCTGTAGAGGAAAACTGCCCAGTCTCTGCATTATGGAACGCATGGAGGGAAATTCCACTAAAGAAATTTAATGAATTCAAAGACCTATGTGAAAATCAGTGTTCTAATTATTGTAAAACCCAAGAAGAGCTAGTGATCTTCTGTTGAACTTAACCTCTTTTAACTGTACCTTGGGATTCAGGAATGGTGAAATAGAGGTGGCTGTACATCGCTCATGTTTTACAACAACATCTGAAAATGCCTTGGTTCATTAAGGAAAAATTTGCAAACGTAAGCTGAAATTTGTATGCCTCCTGCTAGGTTTAACCACTGTGTGAAGGACTGTGCTGTGTTAATTACCAAAGTGAATCTTGCAAAGAACAAGAGCTGGAGGAAGTGCTTCTGGATGTGCTTAACCTCCACAGGGACCAGCGTCCCTACTGCCAGAGGTTTTACGAAAGGACGGTCATTCCCTGGCTGCTAATGGCATGTTTCTACTAGTCAGAACTCGGCTGTCTGTCTTGTGTCTGACAGTGTATTTGGGTGCCTTATTAGTTGTCAAAAGTGGCCTTAATGCTGTGCAAATAAAAAAATACACTTTGCTTTCAGCAAAGTGTATTGCATGTCCCAGGAGGTCAGATCGTTATTTTCTCAGGAAGAATTTCATACTCTCATGTAAAAAGGTGGGTGTATTTGGTGTATTTCTGACATTTCTCATAAAGACTGACTGGTGTGATGCAGACTGAACAGGGATAGGGAGACATTAGAAGACCGTGTTTTGCACTGTGTTGTCTGAGCAGTTCTGAAGCAGGAATAAGATCTAACATTGCCTTGCCCTAATGTTTTATGATGTAAGCCTAGAACTTTTTCTTAATAGCTAGTGTCTCTGATGGAGGAAAAAGCATAATATTTTTAAAATAAATTTGTTCCCTTCTGTATGACCGAACAATCCAGCAAAAATGGGTGCTGCTTTCATGTAACTGCAGTTTTCCATTTAAGATTCCACTAAACCAGACTTGGTTATTCCTATCCAATCAACCCACCTTTCATAGATGTTGGAAATAAAAGGGAGAAAACCCTAGACAGTAGGACAAATATGCTGTTCATTTAGTGAGTGAGAAGATTAATCAATGAAGGGAACCCAAGACAACCATAATGTAACACCTCACATGGCTGAAAGGACGAACAGATGACATTAGAAGTAGGATATATGATCCTTTCCTATGGGAAAGAATGTAAGTGCCATGAAGATGCACATTATTTGCATTGGCGCTGGATTAGATGACTAAATTGCCATAGAAGGTTTGACAATGTGAATGCAGTTGAACAGAAGGTAAGGGCGTAATGTAGAAAGTCTGCAGTGTAGAGCAAGGCAAGGAAGCTGCAAAATCTAGATCTGCCAAGAGGAGACACTCAACACAATTACCATTCCACATTATATTAAATAACTTTACAGGATGAGGTCTACATTTAATTTATGAATGGGATACAATCTAGAAGGATTTGGATGTCTTCTATTCCTTTATTTGTTCACATTGCAGAATTTGTAAGCATGCACTTACAGTGCCCTTTGCCCACAGCTGAAATGTCTGCTGGGTTGTTAAAAAAATAAATTCAAGGACAAGCAGTTGACTCCAGTTAAAATGTATGCAATGAAGGGGTATAGCTGTACTGGGATAACATTTTGACTACCGTGTCCTTGATATCTTGTTTATGGTGCTATAAAGCTTTATTGTAAGAAATGATTCAAACGCTCTTTTTATTTCTTGAGTTTATTCTTATATATAGGCTTTGAATGTGAACATTTCCTGAGTGGTAAATTCTGTTTTGCCTTTGTATCTTCTGTATCCATCTCCGCCATCTCATAAAATGTTCATTATGTTGCACCCAAAGCAACTGGGCTGAACTTTCATTAAACGATTGGCGCTCAACAACACAGCGCAAGATCCAGTGCACTTGCCAGATCTCATAACTTTAAGCAAACAGTTGTAACCTCTGTGGACCTGTAGTGCTCCTCTGACTTTCTAAAGTGCTTTGAGACTTGTGGATGTAAAACGTTATGTAGATGTATTGTTTTATTTATTTTTAGAAAGTAAATATTGATGTTCAGAACTATGCTAGTATTTTAGGAATTAGGCTGTGGTGAATCAAAATTGTACTTTAGCAGTACATATGCCTGAGTTTAGTTTGTGGTTACTTTGGGGTACAGATAGAGGAAGATACTCTTGAGATAATACTTCAGATGCTGCTGTCAGTGTGTTTCCACCCTATCCTGTATATTTGTTTGTACTTCTGTTTCATTCTTAGCCTCTCTTCATCTGTCTTGGGAATTAGGACAGTGAAGTACATTTCCATGTTTCCTATAGTAATTTGCCTAAAATCTTCAACAACAGATGGTGACGTCAACTACATTTGCAACTAATGAAATAGAGAGTAGTATGAAGTTCCTAATATGCTTCCATACTTCCTATTATTCTTCTGTAGTGATTGTTGGGTTCTCTTTAGAGTATGCTTTCTCCTTTTTGTGCATATAGGATCATAAGAATATAGGATATAATACAGGTTGGAGGGGACCTCAAGAGGTCTCTAATCCAACCTCCTGTTCAAAACAGGGTCAGCTGTAAGGTCCAATTAGGTTGCTCAGGGCTCTGTCATGTCTGGTGAAAACCTCCAAGGATGGAGACCACACAACCTGTTTAGGAATGGTCAGGGGACATAGTATGGGAAAAATAGAAGATTTAAGAGAGAGATTGATTTTGTGCAAACCCTGCTGTCATCTTTGTTACAAAACGGATTTTCTCAAATTACCCACAAGAGGGAGTTTAAGCCTTTTCTATAAGGAAACAAAAGGTAGTAATAAAATGCTCCATCAAGCCCTGGTACCAAAACTGGTTTCTTCAGATAAACGGCTTAATGCTTGGATATCCATTACCCCAATTCCCAGGCTCAGGGAGTCACAGGTCTTCGCGTTGTTGCTGCACTTTAACCACGGAGTCTTTCAGGAAAAGCTGTTTTCTTTGCTGTGTCTCCATGGCATATATTTAGGTGCTCTGTTGTACTACTTGTTGGTAAGATGTGCATTAAAGATGATGAGTCTCCCTGCTATGCAGGCAAGGAGCCTTTGGAACACGAGTGGGTGCCATTCTGTCATCTCTTTCATATGGCTGGTGAAAGGAGTGTTGACATCCTCATCCTCTTCTCTGAAGAGAAACCGTATTACCTCCATCACTGCTGATTTACCACTGCAGCTGCTCTGCTGTTTCTGTTCCACTGAGGCCCGCTTAGTTCTACTTTCTCTTGCAAAGATACAAATTAATCCCATCATCAGTTATCTAAAATGGTTCCTTTGAGGAGTTGTGTCTCCACAGAAAAGTAGTAGGACAGAAGTCGTTTTAGTTGTAAGGGTTCAATCCAAATTAGTAGTAACTGAGATTTTTTCATAAGGTACCTGCTCAGAAAATCCTGAAATAAATACAAACCTCATGCCAGTCTTTCAAAAAAGGTGGCCATTTCACAAGGTAAATCATCATGATAGGCACTAATATGCCTCAGCAAATTCATCAGAGAGGCCCCAACCCAGATGGTGTCTGGAATTTGTGTAGTAGCTTCAGATTAATATTTCACTATGTGAAACTGAACTTGGTTACACTGAAGAGCTGTGAAAAACTGTTCTGACTGTCCTGATGAAATCTTTTTTCCCTGACATTTTAACTAGAAACGAAGAGTTTTAAAGTGCCTGCCACCATTCCATAGACTCCCTGCCTTTTCCTGCATTTTTACATTTTTGATACACAAATGCAAAACGCTCTTGGTTAAATCAGTCTTGATGAATCTCGCTGTGTGTAGCTCTACAGTCATTCTCTTAGGAAATGCAGTATGAGAGGAAAAGTCTTTTGGTGAGAGTGTTGGTCTGCAAATGCTAAGAAGCCTCACCTAACATTGGTCACTTCTGAACTTTTACATCGGAGGCAGATGCATACACCATCTGTTTTTCAGGTGTGTTTTTCATCTTCTGACTAGAGGGAATTAGTCCAAAGGCTTAGCTTGGTCGGAGAGAAATACAAGGATGAATATCAGATGGGTTTGTGGCCTTGAACTGACAAGCAGAGTAAATGATGCTGATTGATACTGAAAGGCTCAGCTGTGTGGAAGTCAGGACTGGTCTTGCTCTTCACCCTTTAACTGCAACTGTTCCCCACTTCTGGGTGCTTCCAGAACTCAGTGTGCTTTGGAAGGTGAAAAACGTAAGGGCAGACTTTGAAAGTTATTCTGAACAATTGATTATGATAATAGGGACGTTACTCTCCTTGCTAAAACTATTTATACAGAGAACAAGACAGAGTGCAGTTGTATTATGCCAGCCAGCTTCTCTGGTTCTGAGCTGCAAATTGTTAAAAATAAAATAAAAAAACCTGAAGAGCCTTGAATTTTAGTGCATTTGAAAAACCTCTCCGCAGGATGAAAGTAAGGAATAAAGGAAGAAGTCTGTCTCTACTGAACTTCTCTGAAGCACTAGATCCAAAAAGGGGCTTGCATTAGTAAAAGCTAACTGCTTTTAATCTATTGTAAGACTGCACTGTTATGAAAAACCTTCTGGCTGAATTATACATTCACTTATGTTTAACCAGAAAATCCATTAGAGGCACAGAGGCCACAGAATAGATCTTAATTTCAGATCAGATAAAAGAAAGCCAAGGCTGAAACACCAAGAATATGCGGCAGAAGCTTAAAAAACTAAGTTAAGGGAATCAAATTAAGGAATTCAAAGAAACATGAAATGATTCAAAGGCCAAAGGAAGGCTGTCATGAAAATGTGGTATTTCTGATGCCAATGAAGAGAGACGACCCACACACTGGTCTGCGTTCACTATTTTAAATTATCAAATGTATTCTTTTCATGTAATAAGTATGATTTTGGAAACACCGCCCAGTGATTAGTTTTGATGTATGTAAACTTTCCTGCTTTCTTTTCCAGAGAGAAAATACTGGCCACATTAACATATAGGGAGCAGCTCTTCCTATGGGCCTTTCTCCAGTGCAGTCTCTCTGGAACTCCTGCATCCAGGAGTGAAGGGAGATTTATGTCCTTAACACTGTCCTTAACTGTCTGCACAGTTTGATACAACTAGTAGCTGTATGCTTAGGAAGGTCTCCACAACAAACATTTCTTTTTTCATATGCAGACAAACACAATTACTTTCAGCTAAGTGCCCTTCCTGCTTAAACAACTCACTTGATGTAGGCGAATGGTTATTATATATCAAATGTGTACTGATTGAGATCAAAACAATATTCCTCTTGGCTGAAGATGAGTGAGGCTTACTACAGGGTAAATCTCATCATTGCTACTCCTATATTTATATGTGGTTCTGCTCTGTGGGAAGAAATTGGGTCCTTCTGTAAAGAAATCCCTACTCCTTGTGTTTATGCAGTGGGGTTTGTTGGCATGTTGGAGGGGTATGGCACGCCTGAAACTTTTGCTTCTGCTATATGGTTTCTTTAAACAGCATAATGTGTTTTATTTTGTCCGTCTTCACGTTTTTAATAAAGGCAAATAACTTCTCATGTTTATTGCTGATACATACACCAACAAAAACAAACGTTTTAAATTTTAGGAATTCTCATTTTAAAATACAAGGCCTCACTGGCTTTGAGTTTAGAGAAAAGCTAGCACAGATTCTGTGGTAAATCAGTTTATGAGATTTGTCCAAAGCATTCTGTAACCCTGCAGTCAGTGTAACTCAACATCCTTTCTCTTTGTTAAAGAGAATGCTCAAATCCATTAGTTAATTCAAGCTGAATAAACTCTGTGGTGTTTTCCTGCCAAATACTATAAAAGGGAATATTGAATTGTTCCTTGGAAAGGCCCCTAGGATCTGTCACGTCTATTCACTATTTTTTTTACTAAGATGCAGACACTTCTGTGTCTTCACACACACTGAGGTTTGTTCCATGTGACGAAGTAAGAATATGAGCCTGATGCTTCTTCACATTACAAAACTTAAGAGCGCGGTGAACCCAATGGTAGTGCATGTGAACTGCAAAGTACTGGAGTTTAGATTCAGTCTGATGGTGATATATTTCCTGTGTGGTGATTTAGTTTTGTGTCTTTTCTCTTTGCATCACAAGCATCTTCACGTTCATGGTAGCAGTTATTTTGCCAAGAAGGGAGTGGTGATGATGAAGGAAACTTTTGCTGAATGATGTTGGTGGATGACCCATGATACACTTGTGCTCATTTTTTCATAGGCATGCTGCATGGAGCAGCTTGCCTTCCTTCAGCAGTAGTATCTGGCAAGAATAGCGTAACACAGGCTGACATCTTTTGAAGAAATCTCCTTTTGCAGCATTTCAGAGTTTGAGTTATTAATGACACTATCACATTAACATTGCATGTCATTTCAAAATTCTTCAATGCCCTTACCAGTGCAAGGTGAACATATGAGAAACTAGGCAGCAGAAAAGAGAGTATCATTGGAAGTGCTGGAGTTTAGAGTGTTGTAACACTAAGCAATGAAGCAGCGCTCGTGTGTGCTTCAATACACAGGTCTCGGCATCTGCTATGAAGGTCAGAAAACAGATTACCCAAGCTGTTTTCTCTAGCTAGTTAAAATATGGTGAACGGCTGGAAGATGGGCCAAAGAAACATCACAGGGCATGCATGAAGGCAAATCTTGGCAGAGGCTGTTATAGTGAGGCTGTCAAAACCAATCAAGCAAGAGCAGATTGACACTTCTCTATGCAAACGGCACCAGTGAAAAAGCAAGTGCAGTGAATACAGGAGGGTGCGTCTGTGACACCTGCAACCCCTGGTGTACTGTGAAGCCACAAAAGGTGAATATTCACCTTTGTTTAACTGGTAAAAGACCCTATCATGTAATCTGTTCTTAGAACAAATCTGTCTTTGCTTAGTGCTCCACCTTTTGTCTGTATTCCGCTCAGCCTGAGTAATCAGTACATCAGAGCACAGAGCACAAAACTTCTCCTCCAAAGCAAAACATTGAAACAATAAACAATAGGTCTTCTTTATATGGTAGTAATGTAGAGGCATTGGCACATATATGGAGTTGGAGCTATTCAACTGTTAGAGAGTGGTTACTCTACAATACTTTATATCATTTGTGAATGTAGCTGTAACAAGATTTTACAGATATGATTTCTCCATATTTAATTTATGCTGTGTGTATTCAGATAGTGAAAGATCATCCAGGGAGACCTTTTTGCCACTGGAATAGCAATGCCTTTTCTTTACAGCCTTCTTCCTCTTCGTCCTGTTTTGAAACTTTATGCTATTTTTCTATAACTGTATGCTATCTTTATATAACCCAGGTAATATTTCACAAGCGTTTCAATGGACAATGGTGCTGTCAAGGACTGTGGTGCTGCTTCCCACATTACATTGCTAAGCAACATACAATATAACAGCATGATATCCTCCTGCAGTTGGTAAGAAGTCAAGCTCCAATATTCAGTAAAATTATTCTGATCTACTTTTGTCACACAAGAATCCACTTGTTTCAGCACATAAAGATTTGTATTAATAGTAACAAACTCATACAAAAGTTGGGCATTCCTTTTTTTTTTTTAATTCCCAAGTGCTAAATACATATACATTAATATTTTTTCTAATTAACCCCAGAAAAATTGGTCTCTGCCATCTTGCCGGTTGTGTAGCTTTCACTGACTTTGACAAGACTTGTTTTTATCAAAGCATCAGTTAAGTAAAATGCTCCAACTTTGAAGCAAGTTTATTTGCTTACCTGCTTAAAATTACACATGTGCGTGAATACCTTCCTAAGCATGGGTCGGCTTGAGAGCAGAGACAGGATGTCAAATCTATGTTCAGAAGCAAACCTGTATATTTTCATAACATTTGCCTGAAAGGCAAACTATAATATTTGATGAGGTGAAATCTCAGTTATCTCATTTATTCTAAACTCCTCTATTTGGAGCCAAGTTAATTATGAATTTGAAAAAATCTAATCTGTAATCCAATTTGTAAATTCACCTATGACATTTCATAGTGGAGATCACTTTTGCCAGATGATCTCATCACTATAGAAACAGATGTATATTTCAGTTCAATTTGTGTCTATATATATTTTAAATAATTCAATAGGATCCTCACTCAAAATGTTAGCCCCCTTTCTAAAGGATAACGTCTTTCTAAAATGTTTCAGTAGATCATGAGAGGAGAATTCTGGCACTTGCAGATTTAATAAAGCCTTTCCTGTTAGTTGTTTCTCACTGACTTTGGAAAAACATTTGTACCAGTTATGCTTACTGTGCCTGAGTATGCAGAACTTTCACATTGCTGTAATCAAGAACTGTTGCAGCATTTTACTATTAGCATGATCCACTGATAGGGATCAAAGGAGACTTTGTATTATTAATCTTGTATCTTAAAGAGTTGGAGCATGAGGTCAAAATCAGTGTTATTTTTGGTAATGAAATAACAAAATGCATAATATTGAGCAAATCAGTATTGACAAAACCAGCAATGTGGAGCAGTAATTATTTAGGGCGCTTCAAGGAGTTACTGCTAAGAATGGCTGGGCTGATCTGGTGGAGGTGAGGGATTCTGGCCCACTGAGAAGCTGTTTCTCAAGGGAAAGCTTGTTCCACACAGAGGTGGTCTCCTCTGGCTGGGTGTGGAATCTGCAGTTTGGAGTGCTGCTCCTGTGATAGCCAGAATGGTGGCAGGACCTCCTCACTCTTTCTTTTTCATGTGTGCTAGCATACCTGCTGTTTCATCACTGCTTGGGAGCAAGAGAAAGCCTAAATCTGGACACCTCTCTTCTTCCCCATAGATCTCTATTTCCATGTCTTAATTTTAAAAAGAGAGACAAAAACTTTTGGAAGATCTATACCTCTGGAAGGGTGGTTAGCTCTCTAGGTGGCTTATGGAAGAAAATACCGGCTTTGAGGATAATAATAGTGTGTATGGGAGTGAGACAGAGCAGCTCAGTGTGTGAGAAATGGTCTTGATTTGAACAAGAGCAGAGTAAACAGATTGGCTGATAATGCTGACTACCATGCAATTTCCTTTTAAATTAGCAGATGGGGAGGGAAAGGAATATAAAAGGAAGTGAGAGAAAAAAAGAAGCTAATGATGAATGTTGAGCGGGAACTAAATGTTGCCAAGACATCATGAGAGAACGAAGAATTGATGAAGAAAGGGAAATTAAATTGTTGCTTCATATGGGAGCTCAAAGAGCTTTGAGCGCCTGGCTCCAGTGTCTGAGGTGCACTTTATATAATCCTGCGAGACTTGTTTTACTGACATGCCCATTGTGGCTAGAGAATCAGACATGGGGAAGATTTTGTTTGATGATGGCAGAGACTCGCAGCAGAAGAGAAGCCCAACAGAGGATAACACAGCCTGGGCAGACTGCGGGGCATTTCCTAGAATCAGGCGAAGCTAGTTTCATCTGACACTAAAATTATTCTATCAAGTGATGGGAACTGATTATAGAAATCTGTTGTATCTCCTAGTCAGAATAAGAAGGCAAACCAGGACACTGCTAAATCAGATAAAAGTAGGCTGCCAAAAAGGAGGAAAAAAAAAAGTACTTTAAATTCTTCCAACCGTTCTAAGAATTTCAGTTATTCTAACAAAGCTAGAAGAGAAGACTGGAGAGTCTGAAGATGATAATATTGCAGAGGCAGAGGAGTACACATATGTCTGCAGATGGTGCTGAACAGTCAATAGGATCAGCAACTGAATCTCAATGCAGTTATGTACTGCAGTGAGTCAACTTGATAATTCCAGTTAGATACCCCCAGTTCCAACACATGCAGTATTCACGAGGTCATGTGTTCGTGGAAGTAGAGCAGAAAAGGTGATTAGAAGGGGTTTGGTTTTGAATATCCTTGAAAATATGCACATGCACCAGGAGCAGTGTTTCCTAACCCGTGTGGTCAGTGGCCTGGTCATGGTCTGCAAACTAGCAGAAGGTGGTGTCTGAAATAGTAACAACAAAGTTACAGAAAAAGTGACATGCACCTTCTCCTGTATGCAGGTATGGAAACAAACAAATGAGAGGGAAAATAAAACAATAAAATACATTGACAGTTTAGGTAAAGTTTTTGTTGTTTGTAAATGAAAACCATGCTGGTTAGACTACATGATATAATTCATAGTTTGTCCCAGAAATGTTACATGTTCCTTAAATTTCAAATGAATTGTGAAACAGTGACCTGGGGTTTGCTTATGTAACTAAACACTGATATTATTTTTTTGGCTGAAATGTTAGCAATCTGTGTTTTCAGTGGTTTTGGTAACTCATAAGATAGGTAGGTATGTGTGTATAAATATATATAAATATGTGGCCGCTGTATGTGGCCGCTATATGTGGCCAGCTCTCCCCATTGGGTAAGTTAAGCTTGTTTCCCGCAGAGCAGAAACCCAGGCACAGCTAAACCAGGGTGCAGAGTAGAAAAGCTGTAGCTCTGTTTCAACTCCAGCCCGTGCAACTCAGGCGCTCTGGGTGTAAGGGGACGTGCCAGTCAGGGTTGTGTATGCCTCTCCTCCCCATCTGCTTTAGACTGCGTGTGGCCTTATAACCCACAGACTGGCCTTTGCGTAGGTCTGAGTTTTTTGTTTGCATGTTCATAGGAGGTGCTTTATAGAGGGGGATTTCACATAAAGTTATAGAAAAATGAATGGCAAAAATTAACTTGAATCAATTGAATGGATTTTTTTTTAAGAAAATGAGGCTATTTTGAAAATAAGAACCCAGATGGGGATGGTACACTCTATTATCGCTGAAACAAAATGAAATTGTCAAAACAGCAAGTGAAGCTTCTGCAGTTCACCAGGAACCATACGGGAAAAAAACAAAGGGAAACCACAGATAAGCAAATTATTAAATAAAGGTGAATACAACTTAAAGCTAATGAGAAAAAATAAATTTGAAGTGAGCAATAAGCAAAGCCAGAGTTACTAGATGAGTGTAACATTTGAAAGGATTGTTCAGCTTCTTCAAGAATTGCAGGAATGTTGCATCTCTGTAAATTAGGTTGGAAGGGCTAAGATCCATATAGTTGCATTAAGAAATTTCTGGGTTTGCTACATCATGTTAAAATCCATTGGTTTAAATGATAGTTGTGTTTATTAAGAAGGTAGCAGTTTTATAGGGCAAAATAGCTAGAAGGTTGGGGGACAGGAGGTAGCAGAGAGAGACAGAAAGAATATAAAGGACTAGAAATGATGATGGCTCGCAAGAGAGAATCTTTAGTTGCAGAGACCTGATAATCTTGAGTAAAACAAAGTGTTTATCTTTGCAAAGGAAAACATCCCAAGGGAAGACAAAGTTAAAAATGAGGAATTGTGGCAGTAAATGGGCAGAGCTCTTCCAAAGGTGATGTTGTTTCTCATTATCCTATTTTTACGCCATTGGAGGAAGTGGTAGATCTCAACTCTCAGTATGAGCATTCGCAGCTTGGGCATACCCAAGCTACCCATGCTGTGAGGTTTTTTAAATTGGGGCTGCTGAGGAATGGGGAAAGAGGTAGGTGAGGAACTAGACTCGATGAAGAGCAAAATCCTTAAAGTATAAGGGGACCTGGTATAATACAGAAAAGAATCCTAGAAACTGAGATGTGCTAGAAGCAAACAAAGACAGAGCATCCGGGAGGAGTGGTTACAAGAACGAAGAACATTAAGTTAGGGAGAACAGGGGGGAAGGTTTGGGAAGAGGGAGTTGTTCAGCTCATGGGAAGTGAGAATGGAAAGCTAAATGGAGAGATGAAGACTGAAGTGCAGAGGAGAGACTGGCTCATTTGATTTGGCTGTGGACAGGTTTAGGAAACCTTGGAAAAAGGAAAACTGAAAGACCGTAATGCGCAGCTAACTTCTAAGTTCTTCACAGTGTCTGGATGATGAATGGCAAAAGTGCTATTCATTATTAACATGCTTTTTTTTTTTTGTTAGGTTTGGTTATTATGGGAACTTCATTTCATGGTATCCCTGAATTAGAGTATAAAGTATCACCCCAGAAGGGCTTCACATCTGATTTAAGTCAAAGGCTAGTAAAGAACTGAATGCATTTATCCCGTTTAAATGTTTGTATCAAGTATATGTGTTAATTGTTAGACAAATCTAAAATAAAAATTTTACAATGAAAATTATGCGCTGATTCCCTAAAGAGGAGATGGAAGTTGTATTCCTGGCTTCGGCAGGGAGTTGTTAATTTGCCAGTCGAGCATAGGCAATGACCCTTGGTCTAGCAAAATGGTATTTAAATCTCCAAGAAAAAGAGATAGTACTTAGCTTACTTAGAGGAGCATCAAGATTATAACCCAAACACATATATTTTGTGGAGAAGGGGGAAAGGCAAAAAGGATTAGGGAAAAGCGAAAAAGAAAATGAGTAAGTCTGGGAAAAGATAGAGAAGTAGTATACGCCTTACTGGAGCTTCCAGAAGCGATAAGCTGCTAAAGAAGATTAGTTATAAAAACCAGCATGCTCCACCAGCAAAGGGTGTCTTTAATGAGTGGAACTTGTAATGTACGGTATGCAGAAAGACAGAATGCCTGTATGCAAGAAAAACAACTGTGTCAATCATCTATATACACAGAGAGGGGAACTTTTATATTAATTTTGGTTTAAGTAGATTAAAAAGTTTTTCTTTCGTTTCTTGTCTTTGTAGCTGTGTTCCCTAAAATGCTGTAAATAAATGTTAATTCTATTTTACCTTAAACTGTGCTGAGTTAAGAAATATTTCAGGGTAAATGGAAGAAGCATCTCTCACCTGAGGGCAAATCTGTGGTGTATCTATAAACCAAGATGGTGTGATTCCTAAATAACTGCTGTAGATTCCCAACACATTCCGTAGAAAAAACAAAGGGTTACCCTTACAGTAGCAGCATGGACTAATCAGAGAAATATTGTAAGGGTCAGGAAAGAAAAACCATGACAGATGATTGATTATTCAGGATTTTTTATTCATCAGAGTAACGAATAGCAGGTTTGAACCTTGCAGTCTCTTGTCACATGCCAAGATGAGTGTTTATTTTCTGTCTTTTCACCTTAGCCTTCCTCTTCCTGTGGGTTTCAGGGAAGTTTCTCATTTTGTATCCAAGCCTGAAATTAGATTTGCTGTATGTACTTCATACCCACACCAGTATCTCAACAATTCTATGGAAACATTGGCTTAAAAAATGGTTTATCTGTGTCAGATAGTTAGATCTGTTTCTGAAGTCTTAGCTCAGGCAAAACTAATTGAGTAGGAAGAGAAACTGTATTCTCGTACTTTTATTCTGCCTAAAGCAAGAAAGAGTATTGAAAAAGTGAATGTGAAATCAGAAGTTACTGGACAACAAAAAGGAAGAATGACAGTAATATCCCAAAGAAGAGACATTATAAGCCTTTTATATCAGAAGCAGATTAGAAACATGAGGAAAGAATAAGACATCATTTATCTTGTGTTTCACTTTTCAGGTGACAGCAACAAACAAAAGTTAGTTCAAAATCTTTGCTATTTGTTGAGTGAATTTCACATAAAGCAAGAGACCATACGGAGTAATTTAGCCTAAAAAAAGCTATTAAAATGAAGAGACTGCTTGATCTGGAAGGACAACAATTGGCTGAATTTCTAAACAAAAAAGGAGAGAGGGAGGAAAAAAAAGCAACGATAAATGAAGAAAAAGAAGAGCGAGCAGGCTCAGAGCAAGCAGACTGACAGCCTTTGAGGTTTCAGAATATGTTTCTTTCTCATTGCAATAACTTTGTTCATGTGCCTAAACATTGTCTGGAGTTTTTTCTTCTGAGTTGCATGTATTTCTGTAAAGAACTTGCAAATGGAAAGAAATACCTATTTTGATACAGTATTTCTATGCTGTAACTATGGATGTATGGGAATAATATACTGATTTGTAGTAACCAAGATCTCAGAGGAAGAAATCAGAATGTGGGATTTATCTCCCATTTACACGCAGTGTGACACTAGCTTTCATCTGGACAGGTCCATTTCCATAGAAAGTGCAAGGCCTCACTCGTGGCACTTATCTTGCTTCCATCTGTTTTGGAATCACATAAACGAAATAATCGCAGACACATCTGAACCTTGTATTTGCTTTTTGTAGCCTTTGTTATTTTTCTGAAATTTTACAGATGTAGAAGAATTTATCAAAAGACATAGGTGCCCTGATCCAGGCTGGAGAAGCAAATACAGTTAGTCTTGGTCCCACCATGTCCAATTAGCAAGGTGCAGAAATAGTAGCAGAATAGCCCATATCTGGAAAAGGGAAGAAAAGGTGATTTTCAATATACAAAAAGAGATTTATATATTATAAATGCTCCGCCAGGGGTGTTTTTTTCCAGATGATGTTTTAAAAGATATATTAGTTGATTGGGTTAGTACATTATTTTAGCCTGAACCTTCCCAGAAACATCCGATGGATGGTTTCAAGAGTCAATGTTTCAAGAAACTGCACTTAATCTTCCCCATTTTGCTGTTCAATAAGGTATTTTTCAGAAGCTATATTCATTATGAATGTAGCTTGATGCAAGAAAGAAGTATGTTTAACTTTTCAGCATCTAGTGTAGCTTTGTAGGATTATTAATCCAATGTTTGGATAACCTCAGGAATCTGGTTAAGTATCCAAATGTTTGTGTGGGTATTTCTTTGAATTGGACTTTCCATTGCTACTCTTTGTCCAAGTTTTTATTAATGATACATCATTATGCCAGTTGCTATTTTATTACATTTACATAACATGGTATCACAGAAAACCCATTCTTTAAGGCTGTCTATTGATTAAGGAAATATACATTGATTCCTGGTGCATCCTGAATGTGAGGAAAGCTGTTGCAGAGGTTTCCAAAAGAGCTGAGAAAACAGCAAATGCTTCTTGTTCCTGTTTCTAGGAGACAACTGCAGAAACATAGTTAGGAATCTGTAAAGTCAGCTCGGGTGGAATCTCAACAGACAGCTCAGTAAATTGTGCACAGAACTCTGCGTGTTGCAGACCTTTTGTTATTTTTGCCCAGGAGTCAGTTTAGTTTTATTTTCCTCCGTTAAACTGCCAGTAGGATTTTACCAAAGAAGTTCAAAGACACTTTCCTCAGTCTGAAGTGTACAGTAGCAAGAGGTAATGTTATATTCTGGTTACCCTGAAGGAATGTCCTGACAGTATTATTAATTTTGGGGGTCTTAAAAATATTTAGTACATTAAATTGTTTGTTGGTGTTTTTCATGGTAGAATATTTAATGTATACTCCTTTCATAGTCATAATTTTATTTTCTAATCATGATTACTATAGAATCTGTAACATTTTGTGTGGTTTATTCTTTAGAATTCTGTTTGTTAATGATTACAAGATTTAGTAGTTTGTGGTAGACATTTGAATAGAGATAATACGGCTCAGTCTTTTCAGAAGCTGAAGAACTGGTCTATTTTAAAGTTTCTGAAGTCAAAGATAGTTCAGTAAGTTACATGTTTTGGGCACATATGAGATACTGAAATGCTCTTACACCAGAGAACGTTTTTATAAACAAAGCTCCTACTGGTTCACAAAACCAGAGAGCACTGATGGGAAAGATGTGACAGACGCCAATTCTTGCACTGATATCCTAGGGAATGTCTTTCACATAGACTCTTTCTCCAACAAATGTCTTCCAGCTTTTGAAGCTCCATTTAATTGTTACACCTTTTTTTTGCATACACTTTTGCTCTATGGTGGAGCTTTGATGAGTTCTGGATGAAAAGCTGCCACCTCAGATGTGTGATTAGAGCATCACCATCTTCAGAAAATTATGATAAAAGCCTGCTGATTTAATAGTATAAATTTCCACCTCCCCAAATAAAGCATCCTTAGAGGATGTCTGTCCTGTTGCTGCAGGTTGTATGATGCATATTCAGAGAGGGACCCCAGCTGAGAACAGAGGCTTCCATGTGGCACTGGACAACTCAGCAGACAGATCATCCTTTTGAAATTTCTTGAGTAATAAGCTTAAAATAGGTTATAATCTTCTCTTAACCAGACTTGTGCTTGCTAGCAGGAGCACTTGCACAGTTAGACTCTTAGTAACTGGGGCTGCTCTGCAACTGGGGCTTCCTGAAGATCCCGGTTATATTTGAATTTATTAAATTAAATGGTTAAATTGCTATCAGTTTCTGTCGAGGCAGGGGGATTCTTCCTACCAATATGAAGTAACCAAGGACACGTCATTCTTCAGTTTGTGCTTGTGTCATATTCAAGCACATTTATGATAGACGTAGTTCAGTTCAAGCAGAAAACTGGCACAATAGGGCTTTGAAATGAACTTTTGGAGTAGGATGATCCCCACACTTGCTGTCCAGGGCAAGATAAGCTGCATCTCAATGGGAACAGACCCGGCCATGAGCAGTGACTTTGAAAACTTGCCAGGTAAAGCCAAAGAAACTGTGAAGCTGGTTACTTGGTTTGAATTGTTATTCAGCCCTCACAAAAGAGGAGGCTTTGACAACACCCCCAGTAACCTTGGCAAACTGTTTTGTTAAGCAGGTCTGTGCTTCACTGGCTTTTCAACTTGCAGGCATTCATTGCTCACTCCTACATATGAATTTATGTTTCAAAGAAGGACTTTGTGGTGGTGGGCAGCTGTGGCATCATGCTGATCTTTTACACTGGCTAAAAACGACTGCATCAAACAGCAGGCAAAATAACGTACCACTCTTCCATTTCTCAAGGGGAAAAGCAGCTGAGCCTCTTCTCACTCATTTCTGTAGTTACGCAGCCTAAAATATTTTCTCTTCATTTTACGTAATGGAGATCTTTCCATCTCCAACTTGGTCTTCTCACATAGTGTGATGCTACTGAGGTGGCACGCTGAGAATGGATCCTCAGGAATGATTTTTTGCACAGATATTAGCAACTAAAATGTAATTGCTGATTTTTTTTTACCCGCTTGTACTGGAAAAGACTCATTTTAGGGCTATTAGAACTTCAAATAGTTAAAGCTCTTTGAGTTTTTATACCTTTCAAACTACGTCACATTCATGATTGCAAAGAAGGTGTCCTGCAGCTCTGTGCTTCTGTGTCTCATTACAATATGGAAATGGTAATGTTTGCTTGGTGTGAGCAAGGCCTAATTAATGCTTGTGATGTACTTAGGCGTTGTTCTTAGGCTGTTAGAGATGGGCCTTATGATAGCAAAATGATGTGTTACGAGGAACAACATAAAAATTATACCAACACTTTCTTCTGGATGAATGGAATATTGTTCTGAAGAATGGAATGTTGTTTTCCAAATGTCTGTTGACTGTGCTAGTTTATACATATAAGTGTTTCTACTTACCTTTTCCTGTGATCTTTAAAACACCTGGCAGAAAAGAAAGTAGACTTTTCATAGTCTCCATTGACCATAATCCATCGCCACTATACATAAAGTAGCAAAACCTAGTTCAAACAGACCTATGAAGCAAATCCTTTCCCTGGAAATATATCCAAGACCAGTTATCACAACATTTCTACTACTTCAAACTTAGACTATATTGTTTAATCTGGAAATAGTAAATTACTTCATGTAGAATAACAAACAGGTTCAATACATATCTGTGTAGCTGATAAAAAAGAGATGAGGTGATTTGCCCAAAGTTTTACAGCAAACTGAAAGCACGTGCCATCTTTTTTGTTTGCAATTTCACGTTACAGTGTGAATTAAAGGCCAATGTGAGCTATGAGTCCTATCTTTTATGAAAAGAAATAGGAGTTAAGAAGTAGTAGCTACCAATTCCTCCAAAGTAAAGTCTTGCTCTTACTGAGCACAACTGAAGTCTGATATATAAAAGATACTGAAACAAACATCATGCAGACATGAGGCAATTAGGTATAGCTTCCTTTTTTTGTCTCAGAACTACCCATCAAGGGGAATGCAGAGATGCTCTGATTAGACAGAAACAGAGTACATTTAATTTCCACTTCCAGCCATTTCAAAATTCCTTCCTTGAAGAGTCAGCTTTCCAAAACTCTAAATTTTGTGTTCTGCTTAACCTCATAGGTATTCCAGAGAATATGCTAGCTAGACTTTTCTTTCCACACTCATTAGTTCAGTGTGTTTGGCTCATTTCCTAGGATTTGGTCTAGCATAGCCTCTGACCATTCAGGCCATTTGTCTGAAAATCATTTCCCTCTTCACTTCTGCAATTTTCCATTCAGTGCCTGAGCAATTAAAATCCCCGGTGATCAAAGCCCTGGTCTTCCAACTGTCCCTTTCTTTTCAAAATCATTGCATGAGCTACTTTTCGAAACTGCGTGAGCTGTGCTCAAACAAAGAACGTATGACAATTGCTTAATTGTTAGAAATTGTGAATAGCGTCTTAGCCAAAATATTGACATAATTCTGACTTCCACATTAAGGATTAATTTTCACTAGACCTGTAACTACAAATGAACAAATCATTTGGATGACATTAAAATCAAATCAGTTGTCATATAAAGTCATTGAGGTCTAAATAACTATTATTTTTCGCTTTCCTATCTTGATTTCTTGATCTTAGCTATTCTGTAGCATTCCTGGATTATTCCTGACTCTCCACAAGGAAGGATTTCACATTTCACATTGCCGCCATTATTCTTTTCTGGCACTAAATTGTCTGTGGAAAGTCTATTGTGTATATGCAGCATCTCTTTCATGGAAGAATAGAAATTGTTTCTCTTAATATAATTTATTTTGATTCAGATGTTCATTACAGATCTATGTATTCCTTTACATTGACAATCATGATTCTTCAAGCATTTCTACTCCTCTGTGGTCAAGGCAGGCTGTGTTAATGAGTCACCCTGTGTGTCTGTGAGTGTCTGTTGTATCTCCGCATCCTGGGATACAGAATAGATAGATGATACCTGTTCAGGACTCTCCACCCCCAAAACTTCTCTAAATCCATTCTATACCTATTATTGCCAGCCTGTGTTCATTCAGACTGGAGGGATGTAATATGTGTCAGTCAAGAGTTAACACACTTTTTTCTATCATGTACTAACTCCTAGACTGTGTACATGACCCAAGCCAGGTGGAGGACTGTTAACAGGCAGAGTGCCATGTTCCTGTAGTCACAGAGTAGGTGGTTTTGTGGGGAAGGTGGAAAGAGGGAGGTTTTTTTGTTGTGTCAGTGAGTGGGAGAAGTAGTGAAGTTGTAAAGAACATAGGGAGCGTAGGGTGCGAGGGGAGAGAATATAGGGTTTGCAGCACTGTAATTTAGACCAAGGCAGAGATCTCAGAACATTATTTAATAGGGGCTGTATACTGTGCAATGCTTAAAACAAATAGATGGAAACGAGTTTTTCTTCTATTAATATGGCATAATCCTCAGGAACAGTACTAAAGTGTTTTTGCAAGGTACAATTACAGGGAAGTCGTATCAACCTGCTAGGTTAATTTCTCCATACAGAACTGCATGTTTTTCTCCCTTCAGCCAGCCATTCATTTGTCCGCCTACAGCTTGTAGCA
Organism: Ibidorhyncha struthersii; assembly: GCA_013398815.1. NCBI lineage: Eukaryota > Metazoa > Chordata > Aves > Charadriiformes > Charadriidae > Ibidorhyncha > Ibidorhyncha struthersii. Next base: position 155,488 of record VZSZ01006948.1, on the reverse strand, counting down.
CCAGGCGTGAACAGTCAGCTCTAAAGCACTAGTTACATGACTCTGTAAAGAGTGAGCTAGTAAGGCAGAAGCATTACCCAGGAGCACCAAAATAGAAACCCCTGCCTGCCTCAGAATCCTGTGTCATCAGACATGACAAACCCAAAATGCGCTAAATCTGTTGTAGATATTTCCTTGCCTTAGATTTAGACAAAAGCTTTCTTTTTAAACAAGATAGGTTTCAGTGCTTTAGCTGGAGTATAGAAGAAAGAGTTTGAATCGTAAGTTCAACGTAAAATTGATCCTGAAAGTCTGGATTTGGAGAATTGTTTCAGGATTGTTGTAACAGCAATATGAATTTACCTTTCAGAGACACATCTTGGTTTATAGTTGCACACTGATAGCTTTTCCTGTTATTTTGTGGAGTTGTCTTCAGAGAAAATAAAATTTTGTATTCTTCAGCTAGGTGACAGGGTCTTCTTCTTCAGCCCTTGTGCCATATCATTTCTCCAAGAAGTTCAGAGCATGTAAAGCTGGGAAGTTTCAGCCGTATTCCTGTGAGATAAGACATATTTCAATGTCAATATCATAGAAAATTAAGGCACAAAGAAGAGTTGTGAATTATGTGAGGTCTCAGGGAGTTAGTGGCAGACCCAGCAGCAGAATGAAGGTGACCTGACTTCTAATACTATGAACTAATGGTCAGCTAGTACTGTCTCTGTTGAGAGTCTGCTGTTGCAGACTGATACAATTCACCATAAGATTCTAGCAAAGCTGGTGCTTGCCCCCCCCCAGCTCATTTGCAGAAAGCTTTTTAAAACACCAACTTAGCAGCAGGTCCTGGCTTGGCAGAGGAGGTAAATGTAGGACAAGGTCTCCAGCAGAAGGCTGTTGCTGCGGCAAGTTACAACTGCCCAGTGCGGAGTCACTGAGTTGCCTGCCTGTCAGGCAGCGGCTGGTCTATTCATTCTGCAAACAGCCTCTTTCCTTTCCAAGGCAGCCCTAGGGACACAAGGGAATGGCAGAGTTTATTATAAACTGAGTAAAGGAACAGACTATTGCTGGAGGAGATCCAGGGTTATAAAAGATTGTAGTGGAGGGAGGAGGAGGGGGGGGGGGGAAAAAGAAATAATTTGTGTTTGTCTGTGAGGGGGTGCATACTGGTGGCTTCAACGAGGCATTCCCCAAACCCTCAAGACCTTTGCTGGGTTTGGTACGATTTTCTGCAGTGCATACTGTACTGTGTCAAACCCCACTTACTTTTTATTGTATCAATCATTCTCTTTATGCAGCAACACGAATCGGAGAACGCTTGCAGGTCCTGTTCTGAATGAGCTCCGCTCTCTGCCAGCTCAGCCTCGTTACTGCTGTAACTTAGTCTGGGGGATGGGAGAAAAAGGTTGCTGCTACTTTAAATATAATGCATTAAGAGGATGCTGGAAAAAGGCCTGCATGCTGTAATACCCAGCCATCTAGTTGGAAAAGGAGCCAGATGTAATACAAAAGAAGAAACACAGCCTCTTATGGATGCAGCACTAATTCATAAATCAGGTGAATCAGCTTAGGCAACTGCTGTGTTTTTATGCCTCTGCTGCATGGAGAACTGCATGTTGGATGCTTTTATTTGAAGTAATGGAACCAGATAATCCTTTGGACCAGGACAACTCCAATGGTAAGAAGTAGAAACATAGAAAAGAGAGGAAAAAAAAGGATAGTGAAAGAGTGTCTGACTTGCACATCCTACTAAAGGTGCAGGGTTAAGCGTGTGTTTTTACTGTTTTCTGCATGGATAAGTAGAATGTGGTAATGTGCTTCACATTATCTTCGAAATCACTGTTTACAGGGTTTGGAGATAAACATATAGTAGGCTGATACATACAGTGTATTGCAAGGAGCAGTAATCAGGCAGAATTAACCTGTCTGCTGGACAGTTTGCAGAGAGAAGGGAAACCTATGCCTTCTACATTATTCAGTTGGGGGGGCTTTTTTCCAGTGAGAAAAGAATGTAACTCTATGCTGTATGTGGGTCCTGTTTTACCTCAAACCAGGACATTGTGCTGTCAAACATAGCATTTGGAAACAGTTTCTTTATCTGCAGAAAGCTTTCCTACAGGCAGTTGCATGAGTAATTTACTTAGCAGGATATATTTAGCTAGGGACCACATAAATTCACCCTGGAATTAAAGTCCGTGGTTAAAACTGCAGCTATTCCCTGGATTTATAGGATTCCACGTGCTGTTGTTCCGGTATCTAGTCTGGTGGAAGGCATACAAAAAGCATAAATTGGGGTAGAAAGTTGTTTGCAATTGCAAGTCTCATTTCTGTATTAGTGGAGTGGATTGGCTGCATTGAGGACAACAAATTGTTTACATTTTTGAAAACAATTTAAGATGGTGATTTTTAGAATAAATTGAGTCTCAGCTCTTTAATATTTATTTGGTACTATTCTGGATACAGTTTGAAATCCTCAAAGTATTCCATACCCTATATATATATTGTTCAAGAACTACTTACATATTTCCACAGCATATTCTCTGCTGATAACCTAGAGCTTCAAGTACCACAGAACTGCAGTGTTAATATCACAGTAGACCTAAAACTGTGTGGAAGGAATGTGGTTAAGGGAATGAAGTAACATTTAAACTATGTGAACAGTTGACTGGGCAGATATAAGTGGGCAGCACTGCTGTACTTTGGGCTCTGTGCCATGCTGAACTTGAATTGTATAAAATAATCAAGGACAGATTTCAGTGTTGTTTCAAATAATAATATTTACATGAAAAGATCAAGAGGGGAGGATCACTCTTTTTATTTCAGTTTTCTATTCTCTTTCATATATAGTTATATTAATTTCTCTGTAGAAGAACAGCATCTACCTCTCATGTCTTATACCTCCTCTTAGACCACCAGGACATAGAATTAAATCTTGTTTTCTTCTTTACAGCAGGAAGTTTTAGGATTACCAGAGAAGTGCATGCATATCTTGGGCTGATGTTAACAAACATATAGGCAAGTATTCTTGCCTGTCCCAACATTAGAATCTGGACTTTAGGAGTCACAGAGAGAGTGTCTTCATTCTGTGGGAAATAGAAGTTTACCTTTGGTTTCTCAAATACGTTAAGATGGCTCACTAAATTTAGAATGCATATTTTAAGATATACAGGTTTCTCATTCTTTTCCTTACAGACATGTAACGTATATTCTGTCACACTGTGTAGAAACTTGTTTTCCTACAAAATACTTGAATAAGTAGGCAACACTGGAAATGTTCATGAACTGGGAAATAAGAGATAAATAAGCACTCATGGTAGCAAGACTACTAGGAGAACCTTCACTGGTTCACCTTCCTAACTGTGTAAACCCCCATCTTCCTTTTAGAGTTTTTTTAATTACTTTGATTTAAGCTATCCCATTGTAAAACAAATGGGTTGCACCATTTCTTGATCAGAAGGTTAATTGCTTAAGTGTTATGCTGCTGGAGCTGAAGGAGCAATATGCAGGACTGAGGGATTAACCTATTATTATGATATACCATGCCTTATTTTGCATGAATTCAGCAAATAGAAAGTTCTCAAAAATATGCTGGCAGAGTGCTGTTAAGGAAGATTTTCTTCTTTGAGAATGTTTTCTTGTAGCTGTCATTCTTGAAGCAGCCCCTTTGTCCCTTTTATTATCAAACAGCTAGTGAGCTGCTATGAACACACTGATAACTATTGTTTTTATCTTACTGTATTGCTCATGTGACAAATATTAATGCCTTGGGAAGTGACCATAACTTGAAACTTCTGTGTTTACTGTAGAAGTGCCTTTTTACATTCAAGAATGTCAAATCAAATTCCCTTTTCTGCTAGCAGAATGAAAACTGGTATTTAATTTTTTATCTACCTGATAGTCCATATTGGTTAACCATCTACCTTAAAATTCAGTGTCAGTTCATTCTTAGTTGCTTATTGCCAGCTCAATCAATAGGTCACTAATAATAGTGGAATATTCAGGACTGAGAAACTGTGTGTCTCATTTCTCAGCACAGGTTTTTTTTCCTAACCAAATTAGGTTGCCAGCTTTTCATGGAGATACCTCATAGATTTATTATTGCTTGTAACTGGAACAGAGAAGGACCACTCGTTTATTTGGGGGCCTGAAATGAGCTTTAAGCTGTGTTAGTTGCCTTGATGTAATAGACTCTGGAATAAAATCATAACCTGTGAGTGCGATGGTTATTGGGCTTCTTGTCTATGATCCTTCACTGAGCTGTAGTGCTTTTGCTGCTTTGAACACAGGCTGGGTAGGTTGCTATCCATTTTGACATTTGTGAAAGGAGACAGAAGTTCTGTAACTCATCTCCATGTGTGCCTGAGATAAAGGCTCACATAAAGCTACAGGTTCTTGTAAGGATTTTAAAAATCATTAAAGCACCCCCTTTCACCCCCCCCCCCAATATTTTCTTTCCATTCTCTGAAATGCAGGAATATGAAGAAAGGTTATTGTCATTTTATGACGGCTCAGAGTGCTGACTTTTTGATGTGTTCTTTTTAATATACTGGCATGGTTTTACTTGATTCTTTGCACAAAAAAAAATCTTGGAAGAAAAGTGCTGAAGAATGTGCTGATTCTAAAACCATAACCCTAAATTACCCATTTCAGAGGGATGACATATCAGAGCTACAGATTTCTCTTTTGTGCTATAGCCACTTGCAGCTACAAGAATAAAAGACAACTCAGCAGCTTTTTATGAGCTGGTGAAGATTTATAAGATGTTGTATTTGTGTACAAACTCTTGCATACAAAATATCTATGAGTTTTGTATTTATTGTGCCTTCTAATTGCTTAGATCACAGTTTATATAGCTATAGTGAACCCTGGTACCACCTTTGAGTTTATTCTCTTGTGTGTCCTGACAGTATTTCTTTGTGAACTAGTTGTTAGTCTTTTAAGGGCACGATATTTTTAGTGGACCTTTTGAACAACCTTGTAGACCAAATCCCAACTACTGGTGGTTGTGGTAGTCATGGAATCTTGTTCCCCACACAGTAAGTGCGAGTCACAGATGCAGATTTTGTACCACAAAGAAATGAAATTAAACCATTGTGCTTTAATAACACAATAAATATGGCATATTTTTTTCAGTTTCTGACACATACATTCAACCAGGCGGATTACATGGATGCCAGCCAGGCTTGAACTTTGTCTGCTGTTGGTAATTTAGATTCTTCAAGCAATGTTCTAGGGCAGTAATGAAATCCTAGCCTCAGTGACACCTTGATGTGCATTAAAAATTGCACTTAGAGAGGAAAACAGAAGCAAGGACTGGGAAAACAGATTTTTTTGTAGATTACATACGAAATTTCTTAGCAGAGTTGTGTGGGAATCCAAGACCAACAAATGATGGATGCTGCAGGTGAAGACTGAGGTGTTTTATTCAGAGAGAAAGCGGGGATCTGCCTTAGAACAGGAGAAGACCATGAACATTTCTACTGAGCTGGATTTGGCAGATGATGTAGCTTGGAGCACCTCATCCAGTATCTCAGCAGACAGAGCCAAAGACTCATCAGCATTCCAGGCTCTTTAGTTTCCTGGACTTGAAATTTATTTTCACTGTGTGGACAATATATATGTATTCTTAACCTTATATGATCTTCCTTTAAAGATGACACGATGATCTCAGGGAGAATAAATATTAGATTAAAAATAAGATGAAAAATAGTGAAATTTTATGAAGCATCTTTTTGAAACTTCCACAGAAAAGGCTGTGAACAAGACTTCCCCATGCAAGAGGAAATTCTGCTGCTGAACGGTGAGGCAGAGGCAGGTAATAGGAGAGCTGAGTTGGCATTTCTTCTTGAGAACTGCATTTCAGGCATCCAGTAACGAGAAAAAGAAAGAAAATAGGATGACAACACTAATTTTCAATGCAGTACTCTGAAGCCCCTGCCTTCTAAATAGAAGTAGTACTGAAGATGCCATGCAGTTATGTTTTGAAAAGTAAACTCCCCCTCATCTACAAACAACCGAGTATTTTAAAGTATAAGAGTAAGTTATTTACATTTTACCATTCTAATTAAGTTAACTTGCTCTGGAGCAAATCTTCCCCTGATCTGAATTCCCCACGTGTGTGGAAATTTGGTCAGGAATCTATTTTAATAGAGATATGTTTTGTGGTTTAATATTGTACATTGCCTGGAAATTAAATGTTAAGTATTTCTTAACAGTATTGCCATTCTGGCATTCTATCTGAGGAAGCAAAGTTAATATTACTGAGCATTTGTATCTGAGAAAGTAAAGAGAGAAAATAAAGATGCAGTGTGATTAGACTGGTAAGCAAGGTTTGATTTAGGTGCGGTGTACTGAAAAAATATATGAGACTTGGAAAGATAAGGAGAGTATTAAAGAAAAGACTAGTTTGCTTGAAGTTTATACAGGGTAGATTCATAGTAAATGTTTTTTAGTTTTTATTATCTTTTAAATAGTCAAATTAGGTTGATACAGTTGTCAGTCATAAACACATTAAAAGTAGAGAAAATATGAGGTCTGGAGAAGATACGGAGTAATACCAGTAGAAAAGAATTAGAATCTAATCTTAATATGCCACACTATACATCTTTGTGCATTTTTTAAATTATTCATTTTTGCTGTCTTTCTAATGGGTACGGATCACTGTGTATTAGGGGTTTTTTGGTAGGCTTGCACAAATTGCAAACAGCCTCCTCAGAAAGGCAGAGCACTGATCTTTTTCCTTATGTGAGAGAAAAGGAGGAGGTTTGTCTAGGAGCAGCCGTCTTGCAGAACCTGTACAAAAACATAGGCGAACTTTGCATTTCTTATCCATGGTACTGTCCTGCCCTCTTATGTCTGAAAACTTGGTTTATGTAGAGAGTGAATGTTGGAAAGTAATGAGTTTTGTCAGGAGTAGTTTTTAAAAGTTAATTTCCCATTATTGTCTACAGGACTGAAGAAAAATAGTAACGACTGGGTTGGCAATTAAGCATACTAAACTATCATTAGGTGATTAAATGGTGCTGTACTGTGGCCTGTGGCATAGCTCCTTAAAAAATTATTTGTTACTTCTCTGCTTACCTCAGCCAACATTTATATTGTTTGCAAAGAACTCTTTGGGTTAAATACATTAAAGAAACAAAATGTATATTATTACTAGAAGTATTTACCCTAGACATCTGCGAGTAACCAGATTATTTAACAAAGTGTGTTAATTCATTATATTCCATCAGAAAAGCGAGGTATCTCTTTTGAGCAGTTTTTAAAAATCATACTTTTTCTTAGTGAACGTCAGCTTTTAAGGCTGAGCTAGCAGAGCACTAGAGAGTGTTGAGATAGTTACGATTCGTTCTCTTCTTTGTAATAGTTCCTACAGCATGTCTATCTTATGGCTTCTGGCAAAAGGGAGGTGAAGAAACATGTGCTTGATGGTTGGAAAAATCAAAAAGAAAAAGACAAATGGCAGTGTGATACCTAGAGAAGATAAATACAGACAAATCCTGATGAATTGTGCATAAAAGTTGTAGGCATATTTTGGGTGGCAGCCCTTTTCTTTGCATTTTGCTGTAGTTTTCTTCATTTTACCTACACTGTATTCAGGTACTAACTGTAATTCATAGGAAAGATGGGTTGTACTGAAAGGTAACTCTGAAGCAGCTAACAAATTCTTCTGGGAAGGAAGTTCTAAATCTTGGTGGGCAAAAACAAAGTGAGGTATCTGCACATAAGAAATACTGGTGACAAAATCAAATGAAATATCCTACTTGAGGGCCTTATTTATTGGTGAACATCTGAAATAGTGACAGATTTGCCCCGCAAGTAACATTAGACCACTGTTCCATATTATCTTCTAAGGTTCCTACAAGTTATATGGTCAGTATTGGACTTACTCCAAAGAAATGATCCAGGTATGTGTAGTGATCGTTGCTCAAAAAAGATCGTAAATAATCTGTCTGAACTGTCAGTGACCATGTGGCAAGTAGAGCGAGCATCACAGGTTTCTCTATTGTCACCAAAACTTTTTGGCAACAAAGATTTAAAAATAGATACAAGCACTATCTGGTAACTTCATTACAGTTTACACTAAGCAGTGAAATGGAAAGATCCCACATAGCTTTAATAAATTGTCCAACAGTATCAAAAAGGCAGAAAGCTCCAGGGGAATATGAGACCAAGGGTTAAGAAGATTACTATGTAATGATTTGTAGAATGCATTCTACAATTTCCAAGTTTGTAATTGAATTTTGAACAAAGGTTGCATGCAGTCTCTTCCTTTCTCTCCCTACTGAAATCTGTAGAAGAGGGTAAAGCCAATCAATAAACCAGCACCCCACCAGATTGTGACACGCAATAAGGGAGAACCATCTATATGAAATTGTGAAGCACCATTAGATGAATAGACTGTAACCATCCATACTTGGAGGTACTGGAAACAGTCAAAGTAGTGTCTTCATTCTTTGGTAAGAAAAGGGTCCTTTCATAGTCAAGCATGTTCATAGCTTCTTTTATTTTGCTTCTAAAAGAGAGCAACTTCTAAGCACAGCATTGTGGGGAAACTTCCCAGTACTGTCTCTAAAATACAGCACTGCTACAAGTCTCTCTCAGAACTTTCAACAGCAACAGCCTACTGTTGGAGAGGTGAATTCATTATCATTAAACGGAGTGGAAGAGTGTACTCTCTTAATCTGTTCTTTCTTCTGTGATTACTAAAATCTGTCCTGTCAGAACCTGGTATCCAAAAGTAGTCGTTAATGTTAGTGAGGTGTATCACCTGTGTGAGGATGCTACATAGGAAAATTCCTCAGGATGATGTTGCAGGGATAGTGAAAACAAGAGCGTTTTAATGTTTTGTTCTTGTGTCTGATTTGGAAAATAGGGGACAAGGGATTTCATGGGAGTAGAGATGATGAGGAATTAAAAGCATACATCTGATGTGTCAAGGGATTTATAGCTCAGAAGCTTTTAAATTCATAAAGTTTTGGTAGTAGATAACAGAAGCTGGAGAAGCCACGGAAGAAATTGTCAGTCCTTTTTGAGAGCTGAGACCAACATTTTGACAAAGGGTCGATCAAGAGGATTTTTCTGAGACCTTTAATCACGGGTTATTGTGATCACATACATGTAACTGCTAAGATGTTGGACAGCAGCCTCCTCCTCTGGTGATGCCCAGAAAGATTGGCAACCGCTGATGCTTTACATCTGTCTAACGAATGTCCTGTACACGAAGGATATGAAGAATAAATAGCTGCTTACCTTTAGCCACTTAATTGTAATATTCTTCATTGTGTCTGATTAGGATGTTTGCCAAGGAGGTTTCTCAGTGCATACCTGTGGTTATCGTGTCAGTTAGAGCATTATGGTAATAAACAGATGTGTTTCCCCTCTATGCATCTCCAAGGAACTAGCACATGTGAAAGATTTAATTGCAAAGCGTTGCCACTGCTGATACGGGCTCGGTGGCCCACCAGATGCCTTGCTGAGTGAGTCAGTAGTCAATGATTTTGGCTGCTGTAGAGCTTAATGCACTGATCAGAAAACGTCTGCCAGGATGAAGTTTCAAGGAATGTTTGTTTTCTGGATATGCTTCTAGTTTTGTTTTACACCTTTAAATACTTCTCTAGATGTAGTTGAGAATTTGGTAGGCAGCTATGGCAGATGTAATAACAGAAGCCATTGTTCTTTGTCCTGTAGCTGTCCATGCGGGTTTGTTTGCTTAACCATTGGGTGGGCACAGCATGGCTTGTGTAGCAAATCAATGCCTCTGAGTGTAAGTCCTGACGTTAGTACAAGCTGGAGAAATCCCGATGCTTGGTGTTTTGAAAGTAGGAAAGTAAGATGCTAATAGAGTTCTCTTATTTGTTCCAGAATAAAGAAAAAAAAAATGACTTAATAATAGTAAAAGTTGGAACAGAGTTCACGATATTTTGTTGTCTCTACAACTGGTCATCTATTTTGCAGAAATACTATTAGAGCATTACTCATGGCAGAGAGAATATCCCTGAAGAGTTTTTCACAGTTCATGTGTCAGACAGGAATGCAAAGGATCAATTTACAGCCACAGACAAAGATCTGAAAACGTCCAGGGGGACCTCGGAGAATGCTTCTCGCCCCAAATAGTTTTACTGATTTAACTGATTCCACTTGTCTGACTGCAGTGTGTTTTCAGCTAACCCGGAGTTAATTTCTGAGTGGCAGCATTAAAAACATTGTATGTAGGCTGCAGTGAGAGCTGGGGTAGGAACATTAAACACAGGGTTGCCTCCTTGCAGTCTTTTCTGTTATAAAACTAAAGAGAATTTCAGTATGTTTTGGAAAGCTGACGAGTGCACAACTGTATTCCAGGGAGAAACCTGCTGGTGCCGTGCAACTCTCCTCCCTGAGTAACTTGCTTTGTTGAGCAGATCGTCCTTTACTACGCGGCTGCAGCTGTCAGAAAAAGCCAGGCATCGAGTTGAGGAGCTGTATTTGAAAGTGTTCTCTGGAAGAGACGCTTGCAGAGCTCTATAAGCAAAGCAAAGTGGTTGGAAGTAGTTTACTGGTTCTGTCTGGCCTGCTTTTGGGGAACGGTTGTGCTTCAACTGAAAGTTGGTAGTTGTTAATTCATTTGCCTCTTAGATGTATTTGGTTTATTGTAGTTTAAAGTTTCCTGGTAAACTTTAGACAAAACCAAAGAATGCATTAATCTGTTTAGGAGAGACAGTTTTGAAAAGAACCTTTCTTCTTTCCATATCATTTGCAACAGGATCTGTAAAGTTAGGCCTTAATCTTAGAAATAATTATGTACGTATTCAGCAAGAGGTGGCACGAGGAGTTTCCCTGAGTTACCTGGAAATTTTTTGTCTGCAAGAGCACACATACAGTTAATCTTTTTTGACTCTTACAAATGTTTGTTGTTTTTTAAGACTGAAGAAAAAAAAGCAAAGATTTAATTCGTATTGTGACTTCTAACGCAAGATAAAGTTGATCACACAAATTAAAGATACGGAAAATGTAATCAGCATTTAGTGTTTAGGGAAAAAAAGCAGGTGCATTCAACTTGAAACCAGTGCTTTGTACACTCAGGGTTGCTGAACTGACTGCCTGTGCCTCAGACTAGGAGAGAGGCGTGTTTTATTTTCCCTGCTTATTCATTTTCTGAGTCATTCATCTTGTGCTATAGCTATTGAAAACTGTAACAGAGTCTGGGAAGCGCTTGGCTTTTGAGTGCTGCCTCCTGATTGGACTGGGGAATGCTGCTGTTCGGGAATAATGTGTGAATACCATCTGCTCTGAGGAGCTGGGAGTCTCAGTGAATTTTGCTTGGAGAGGCACCTTTAGCCGGGACTACGGGCAAGGAGAGCAAGCTTGCTTTTCCTGGTTCTTATCCAAACTTCTAGTTGTTGCTGGATTTCCTTTCTGTTTCCCTATTGAACTTTTTTGTTCTTTGCTCAAGGGCTGAGGTGCTTCTCCTGTGGGTTTTGGGGTTGTTTTTCCTTTATTTTTTTTTCTGCATGGGATTTCTTCTGGGGTTCAGCATGCACACCGAATGGGGAAGTAAATCAGCAAGTTTTGCGGCTGTTTATTGCAGCACAACAGTTAACATGGAATGTCTGAGTTGCTTTGAGAAACTACTTCCAAAAATTTGACCTGCTCGTAAAAAGGTAAGCAGTTAAGGACTTCTGAATTTCAGGGACTGACTTTTTACTAGCATAGAGGTTTTGTTTTGTTAGGAACGTCTCATTTGAAAGGTAGAGTTGCCTTGTAGCAGTGCCTGAGATCAAAGACTGTTTTGTCTCAGAATTTCTTTAATGAGCCTGAAGAAAGGAGCAGAGTTGGAACAATGATAGTCTTTTGCTCTTTTGTATAGAAATTGTCTTAATACAAACTTTCTGCAGTGTAAGTGTAATTGTAATTCAAGACAGCATGTATTTTTCAGGTTGCATCTTTATGAAGAGAACTCTCTCTCAACTCTTGTTTTCCTGATTATGGAATCTCTTTTTCAGACTGTTAGACGAAACACAGCTATTTTTCAGCAGTCCGGATTTGCAGTCAAATGGTGCATTCCACTTCAAGAAGACAAGATGTAGTTTGTGAGCCCATTAAATCCTGCTCACTAATGACCTGCTGGCGTAGACTCAGTCACTAGAGAGAAAACTGTAGCCATTCCTTTAACCTCAAAACAAGAGGCCTGACACCAACATGATTGATAGCCACCACTCTCTCCCATTACTTCTATCACATACTTAACTTTTTGATGTTACTGTTTGAAAACACAGTTTGTTTGTTTGTTTTTTCCTGAAGGTTACATTTCAGTCAGGCACTTCTACCTAGACAAGGCAAAGTTAGCTAAGGCAGGACAGGAAATATTGATGTTTTACAAAACCTTAGCCTTCCTTCCAGTGCGTCAGATTATTCAATTTACTGTTGTCTGTTCCGAGGAGAAATCTGCAAAGCATATTTCTAAGACTTTGTTTGCTGAAGGTTTCACTGTAATTTATTTTTGACAAATACCTGGTTTTTAGCTTTTTCTTTTGTGTTGGTATGTTATCGTAACTGTATAGTAAGTGTAAGTTGCATGTACTTATATGTATTCTAAGAGAAATGTTTAGTACCTGTAAATGAGGCAACAGTGGATTTATGTAACTGGTACTTGGTCTAACCTAAACTCTTCATATTGAATCAATTTTAAATAAACAAGAAAAGATCTTACATGTAGTATGCTTTCTTATACTCAGGCATTTTGAGCTAAATTTTTTGTAATACAGAAAAGAGCTGTTGCTGTCTGCAGTTTCACTAAAAAAAAAAAAAGATTAACAATTAGACATCTTTTCACTTAGTCATCTTTGTGGCAAAGTGCCAGATCATCAAAAGCAAATCCTTTAATGAGAAAAAACCCTCACTTTGCTGAAGCCTGAATCAGGAAAATTGTTGCAAGCCAAAGAAGGAGTGTCTGAATCACAGAGGTGCAACACCAGTACAGTCCCTTGGCTGGTGGTCACTGTGCTTCCTTAGGATATATGGATTAAATCTCACTGTGCCTGGTGCAAGCCAAGCGTGTGTCTCTTGTTTTACGTATGTTAAAAAACCTTGAAAGGTCATGCGTGTACCAGTACAAATGGGGTTTTCCCGTAATCATTACATTTCTGGGGATAGAAAAACAATTTCTCATTCATTGCTGCTGATAAGAATAATAAATGCTCGCTTAGGTCTTTTTTGGTGGGATTATATTGTCAATCGTAGATTTCTTAGGTGCCCTTTTTTAATCAGTCATTGGGCCAGACATCATGATTATAATGAAGTAGCACGAGGAATAAAATTCTGACCTTCGAACTCCAGAGGTGAAGATCATTTCCATTCCAGACATAGCAGAAGGTTTTTCAGCTGTTGGCAGTAGTGACTGAGTATCAGCAATAATTGATAATATATGGGACAGTGGAATCAGAGGTATTTAATTGAGTAGTATGTACATATGCACGCTCAAATCAAACATCAGCTGATTGTAAAAGTGTGTTTATTTTTTGCTCAGAGTGGACAGGCTTTTTATACTTCATCAAACGCAGTAGTTACTTGGTTCGGTGGTCTAACTGTGATATGTATTTTTGCATGGGTAGAGTTTATTGTTTAGGGACTTAACACACAACCCTTCTGTAGAGGGTTACTGCTACGTCCCTCAACAAAGCTCTCCACAGCTTAGTAGTGGAGAACCTGTGTAGCTGCAAAGGACTTTTTGTTTGCCTGCCTGTTGCTAATATGCTAGTATGATCACCAATGCTGCAATGTTTTTCACTTTCTAATCCAGATATCTTCATGCCATCTTAAATGTGTTGCTGTTACCCTGTTCTTAGAAAGGGGAGCTGAGTTCAAAGTGGCTTGCCCAGGGTCACGCACAGGAAGCTTTTATCGTTGTGTTGTACTTGCAATGGATCTTCTGTGTTCCTAGCTAGCTCTTCAGACATCCCTCTTGCTCCACACTCTTCCTCCTTGCCCATTTCCCTTTCTTCACTCTTCTCTTCTTCACTCCCTGCCCCTTCAGAAAAAATAAAAATAACAAATTGCTGGAGGACACTTGTCATTTTTCTGTGGAGAGCATTATTCACTCGACACGTCTATATGAATTTGGAAAATCTCAGTGATGTTGCTTTTCAGCAGATCAGGGTATTTATTTCCTTGAAGATGAAGAATTATCATTTTCACTACAGGAAAGAGTATACTTTCTTGCTAAAGTGGCAACTCTGACAATGCAACAACACTATTGTGCATTTACAGCTTAATTTCAAGAATCCACATAGATTTCTTTTCTCTTCCACCTCCTCTCTTGCCTGACTCAGTTGCCAGACTTTCTCTGGCAGTTTGGTGTCACTTCATTCACAAAGAAAGTGTCTCCCTCTGCCATACCTGGTGCCTGGAGTACATTTTTAGTGAACTTCAGCTTAAGGCAAATCTGACCTACCTAGAATATAGGTTTCCAGTTTGCAGACATGAACGAGAGTGATGAGGCACTACCATTAACATTAAATACTTTGCATGTATCTGTGCTAGCTATTTCTATTGCCTTTTATATAATCTGATATTCCTTTGCCAAGGAGTAAGATGTAATAGGAACTATTTTTGTGTTCCTGGGAGTATGTTTGCTGGCTCTGAGCTCCTCTGAATAGATGCCGCCTCCTGCTATGATGTCATCGCTTCTGGTGCTTGCCAGTAGACTATCAAAATTTTAAAAATCAAGATAATATCAAGATAAGACAACAAAATCAAGATAAAAAATGGCTATCTTGCCTCCATGTAGGTCAGACAAAGCATAGAAGCCAGTGTTTTAAACAGAAGAGAGGGATTAATGGAGAGAGAAGGACTTCAGAGAAACTGGGACAGTCTAGTGGCAAGCACAGTAGACCAGAGAATTCCTGGTTTCGGTCTCAGACTATGTGGAACCGTTTTGCAGAGCAGCTGTGGAAGTGAAAATCAGCACCTATTTTGAATTTCCTCATGGAAATTTTGGAAGTCCTTCTTTCTCTTAAGGTATTTAAGCCCACATCTGCTCTCTTCTCACAGGAGACTGTGCTAACTACCTTGTCTTTCGTTCCCCTTACCCAGGATCCCTAACTTCTTCTGCTGTGAACAGTATGTGGTGACTGGGACAGGGACGGAAAACGAACAGCTTCTCTTTCCTTCAGTCTTGGGAATTTAGTCTTGAGAAAATGTAGCCAGAGCTGTATGGCAATTATGTGAAGGGCTTTTGAATGATCAAAATCAGATTTTCTATAGAATAAATTATTTCCCAAAGAAAATTCAGCTAATTTCATCTTTTTGTGTCTTTTTCCTCCAAACTTGTCTTTTCAGATGGTATTTCTTTACAAAATTACAACGTCTTACTCTTTGACTTTTATAGCATCTAAAGCAATGCTATTCCTACTACCAGGAAAAAAAATAATGTTTTGTACTGCTAAAAGAATATCAGACAATGGTGATATTTCTTTGAATTTATTAGTTTAGCATTTAATTCCTTAGAGTTAATGCTTTAAAATAGTTAACTGTTACATTTAAATCACACTTGGTAAAAACTTGAATGTTTTTGTCTGTTTGTCTTGGTAATTTGCATAGGCATTCATTGCATTGTACTGTAGGCTGAAAATTAATTCCAAAACCTGTACTGCGCTACCTGCTGGCCTTCTGTACTTGCCTGGCTGCAGTTTCTGTGGTTGGCATTGTGAGAAGTGGAAGGCTGAAATCTAAACTCTAAACGCTGTGTGGGTGTTGTGCCAAGAGTAACTGTAGAAGAATAACCACAAAATTACATCAGTGATCTCCTCGGCCATGAACTGAAGATTTACACCTTCTTTATAAGGACTAGTTTAGGCTTCAGGGCTCTTCTTTCTGGGGTTCTCATTACTGGGGACTGTCACTTGGCAAACTGCTGCGATAACTTTGTGTGGTGTGCCTTCAGCAGGCTGAGGGTGAAGCTGGAAGAGACGTGGGCACTTCGATAAAGGCCGTAGGTTAAACCTAAAGTGCACTGTAGAATATAAAGCTGTTACATTTTAAAAGTCTTATTTAAAGATGGGATTCCTTAATATTTCAAATAATAAATATTTGTAGATACTGTGTGTACAATATACACTATATCAGACATATATACCTATATACTAAATAATAAGGAAATCTAAAAGGGGCGGCCTACCATAATATTCCAAAATGTGTCTTTTTGCTGAGGTTCCATACAGTGTCCTTAGCTTCTGATCCTGACCTCAGCAGCTTCAAGGCAGGACAAGAACCTCCCTTGTTTTGAGTTTGTAATTTTTAATTAAGTAACCCAGAATTGAAGGCAAAGAGTATTGTCAGTTGGAATGAGCATTGTAATTAACTTCGTTCTGCGGTCACATGTCTAAGAGAACTAAGATCAAATAGTTTACGGACAGTCTAGAACTGAATCTCTGGAATAAAGTCAACGTTTGAAAACAGGTGTCTTGAGAAGAAGTGTTTGAAGAGGGCAATGTTTTAAATGTACCTAATACCCTTCACTGAAGCAAGAGGATGTGGTTTAGATTAGGACAGTATGTTTTTCAAACTGCAGTATATGAAATGGCTGCTGGCTATGTCTGTAGTTTATAGATTTTTCACAGAAGAGTTTCCTGATAGTATTAATTGGAGAAATGGTGATAATAATTAATAGGATTAAAAAGAAATGGAGAACAGTGATAATATATGCAAGCCTGTGCTTTTAATACAGTTTGTGTGGGTGAATTCCGGGGGGAGTAAGAGAGAACAAGTCTACTCTTAAAAAAGAAATTCTTACAGAAAGATTCATATCTTAGTACGTATGGTTTCCTCAGTCTTCTTCTAATTTTATCTACATGGCTTTATCTCTAAAAGCAAAACTCCCCACCACCCCCTCCTACCCCTGGTCAGAAGAACTGCCAGTATCAGAAGATGACACTAACTTTCCTCTGGAGAGTGCTAAATAACATTGTAGCTGGGGAAAATGTGAAATAAGAGGATGTTCCAACAGCCCAATTTTCAGGGCAGTGAAAAATACTTTTTTATGGGTGGAATGAAAAGATTCAAGAAGAAAGAACAGGTTAACAGCTTGTTGGCCTGTTTGTCACACTGTCATGCTAAAAAGGTGAAGATCTCCTGCAGTGTTAAGAGCAAAGCCTTCAGGTTTTCAAGCTGCAAGGCTAACCAACCACCGGGCTTTGAAAGAGCTACCAGCCTTCAGGACTGAAGCAGTTTCCTTAAGGGAATATCTAACACAAAAGTCTCGAGCTTTGTGACAACAGGTTTTTCCTTACTTTGTAAGAAGTCACCAGTCCAAATAGGTCTTTCATTTTTTTAGAAGACATTTACAAATTAACACAAAACACCTTCTCCCCTCATATTTCAAGCCTAAATTAAATTTAAGGTAGGAAAAATAAATGTGTTTTGAGCTTCATCCAGGGTTCTGTAAATACCATAACAGTCCAAGAAAGAATCGGACAGGTTGTGTCATTTTGTGTTTTCCATTTACGTATGTTAGGGATGGGGAGACAACTGATGTTAGAGGGGAGTTCTGTTCTCCAGTAATATATTTTAGTATTTGTGGTCAAGAATGTCAAAAAGGCTTTTGTTTGACACCAAGACCTAGGAGTTTTGATATTTAGGTGCCCACCACCTTTCTCTTGGTCTTCTTCCTCTTTCCAGGCTTTTCTGGTACCTCATCCTGGTCTACTTTGCCATCATTAACCCTCGCCCCTCCTTAGCCACAATAGCACAAATGAGCTTGGTTTTCGGCCATTTAGTCCTGTCTGTAGAGCTGTTCTTCTGATGCCGCTGTCCTAGTCACTGTTGTTCTGGCTTTCAATGGGAGCTTTTAATTCAAGTAAAGTTCAATTCCATTATGTTAAGGTTATACTTGTCTCAGATTTCTTGTTCATATGTGGGATTTCCACAGGCAAACACCTGTGGCTGCAAAACATCTGCACTTAGGTGCATCCTAAATAGGCATGAAGCCAAGACATGCCTGCAGAAGTGCGGACACAAGCTGTAAATACAAGGCATCCCCTTTTGAAATGATGTCATTTTGCTTTGGTGGGTTTTTTATAACTATTGGTAAATTGGCATGGATGAAGAAGGCAGTGATTTCTCTTATGCTGCCTCAAAAATTTCCATATAGAAATACATGCTAAAGTTGCGGATAAGCTCGTCTTGGTTTCTTATGGGTCTTTTGAGGTTGCTGTCTGACTTCTTGATCTCAGGCATTTGGTGCATCTAAAAGTGAAATGGAGAATTTTTTTAAGCTCCCAGCTCAGCATTTTGTGGACAGCTGATCAGATTCCTGTCCAGCTCTCATTGCATCTGCTCTCATTCACACCCTGCTTTTTTGTGCAGTGGAGTAGAACTGATGTTGTGGTAGCGCAAGCAGGAGGAGAATCAAGGCCTCTGTGTCCTTTCTTTCATTGCAGTCCCATCTGCCCAGTAACTGCTCCAAGATGTTAACCTCAAACATAACAAAAAGGATAAATAAACTTCAAGAGGTAACAGGCACAAACTTGAACATAGGGAGTTCCATCTCAACATGAGGAGGAACTTCTTTCCTGTGGGGGTGGCAGAGCGCTGGCACAGACTGCCCAGAGAGGTGGGGGAGTCTCCCACTCTGGAGCCATTCCAAACCCGCCTGGACGCCGTCCTGTGCCACTGCTGGAGGTGCCCCTGCTCTGGCAGGGGTGGGACTGGGGGAGCTCCAGAGGGCACTTCCAGCCCCCACCATTCTGGGATTCTGTGAACACTAATGATCAAAACTGTCTCTATGAATACCACTCTTCAGCTGCGTGGACATCAGGATCACCTAAAGCTTATTATAACGGGTGTGCAATTTCAGCTCCTTCCTTTGCTATTGCTTGGTGTGCTGCCACTGGGGAAGTTGGACGAGAATCGCTCTGGCACATGCGTATAAACACTGATGCCCATCTCAGCAGTTACACCTCTGTGAAGAACCATTGTACAGCTGGTTTGTGCTAGATTTTTAGGTTTTGTTCTTTTCCCTCCTTATGTTCGAAATACAAAAGGCAAAGAGTGGAGGAGGAATAGAGGAATGCTGGGCTTTATTCGATATTCAGTCTTGAGCATAACTGTCTTATAAACCATTGACCTGGATAGTACTTTAAAAAAGACACTGTGTATGTTGTTCAGGAAGAGCCGTGTAAAGTTACCAGGCTTAGAAGTAGTTGTAAAATTGCAGGATGTGTTTAAATTCTGATGTGTATACCCTGCATATTTGGTAAATAAGCCAGTTAAGTTCAATGGATTTACTTTTGGTTTTCTTGTGTGTGTACATTGTAGGTACTGAACCATTTGTCAGAGCAGGTTCTTAAATCCTTGGTTTACATGCATTTCGTTAACCTCCTCTTTGATAACAGGAATCATTATCTTGACAGGAATTAATTACTGTGTTGACTGGCCCTTGACACTGATTAAACTGCTAAACACAACACTGTCAAGAAAACCAAAAATTGGTCAAACTCATGCCGACATCTATGAAGTCCATTGTTAGTCTGTTTTTTTACATGCAGTACTAACCTGTATTATCTTAAATCCTGGAACATTCTTTCTCTGATGAAGGGAACCACTGTCCCATCAACTCTCTGGAAACATGTCACCATTTCATGTAGAATTACAAGAAAGGAGTCTGAATGTCTTTAATTTGCTCTCCAGGATGACCGGGAAAGGGGTCACTAACAAGAGGAAGCAGAATTGTTCTGTCCTCCATGAAGTAAAGATTCATAGAAATTAAGTTCCTTGGTGAGCCAGCTATTTATGCTTGCATTTTCTCTAGTCTTTTTTATATTATAGTGCTGTTTAACTAAATTAAGAAATTATCTCAACTAATAATGAACTCTGATTTCTTCAAAGGGAAAGAATTTCTGTACGAAGTCTTGTCATGTTTGAGGAAGTGCAGCACATGATTTTACTTGACATAATTCAGGGTGAAGACCTGTGTTATAAACTTGCCAATGTTATAGAAATTTGTAAAGTATCAAATTCCATACTCTCTACAGTGTAAATGTTTTTGAAAATAGTGATGCTTTGTCAGTAAATCCTTTCAGTTCAGTCTTAGTGCTCAGTATCATGTTCCTTGCAAATGGATCCCACATCAAGAAACATTCTTAAATATTTTAAGCTAATTATATATGTACATATTTTGGTGTAGAAAAAGATTAAAAATAAATCAAAAAACAACACAGAGAAACATGTTCCCCATTGGATTATAATTAACTTCCTTCTACTGTAAAAAACTTGTATCCCAGTAGATGTAACATATGGATATTTTGAAAACTGTATAATGTTTAAGGGTTTAAGTGTCCATCTCTTACAGATGCTTTGGATATATCCTCTGGAGGCCTAGGCAAGGAACAGTGCTTTCCTCTGTCCTGATTTCTAATGATTTAATCCCTAATTTTCAGCTAGTGGATAGACGCGCACCTTAAGATAAAAGATGCTAATTTTTCTGTTTCTGATCTTCCCATGTTTCAGGGAGCATTGAAAACTATCAGCCCTTCACTAGTTGTTTCTTTTACTGCTTGAAAATTTTCTTGGGAGATTTTATCTTGTTCTCTGAATTGCTTAGTGCATTTAGTGTAGCTTCTGCTTGCCAGAGTTCTTACTAAGCAGAACTGGTTTCAGTAAATCATTGTAGCTTTGAAAAGTCTGGAGTTCCAGCCATGGCAATTCAGAAGAGGGAGGGGAAAATAGGACTACAAGAGCTTTGCCAGCTTGGTAAAGAGCAAAGGAAATTCTCAAAAGAAGAGAAGAGTTTGAACAGGGAGGTCTGTGATAAAAGATTGTGGATATCATTCTCTTACAGGTCAGATTAATATTTCATCTATAGAGGTGGAACAAAGTCTTCCTGTGGTTGAAAGTGGTGGAAAGTTAGTGGATTCAGCTTACTCTGTCAAATGTCTCCCTCAGTATAACAATATGCAGTATAACATTTTCCTAGCCATGGAGAAACGGTGATCTACCTAGAGTAAGTTAGACCAGAGATACTGGAGCAAGTTGCTTAGTGTTTCTCTCAGATAAATGCAGTTGCCCACTGCCTTGCTTTCCTGAGCAGCAAAATTCCCACCCCCAGGTTTAAATCTGCCTTTGTCATTGATTCAGGCTAGCACGCAGCACTTTTATTTCATTCACAGATTTATTCCTGTAATTACTTCAGATAACCCGTATCTGTTAAGGTTTGAAGTAGTGATCTTATTTTATTAAATCCTTTAGTATGAAACTGGCTTTAAACCCCTTGCTGTTACTACTCTGTAGCGCACAGGGAGTGCCCGAAGATACATTCCTGTAAGATATTTATTTTTTATGTGGGCATCAGTGCTTCATG
The DNA here is from genome assembly GCA_013398815.1 of Ibidorhyncha struthersii. NCBI lineage: Eukaryota > Metazoa > Chordata > Aves > Charadriiformes > Charadriidae > Ibidorhyncha > Ibidorhyncha struthersii. Next base: position 134,184 of record VZSZ01006948.1, on the reverse strand, counting down.
TTAAAATCAAGCTTGACTGGAAACTTACTTTTGCTAATGGTAATCTGTGAAGTGTGATGACAAAATTGCTTTGCAAACTGTCCTGTCCAGGGTAAGCTTGGAAATCTTTTTTCTTTTTATTTTTTTTTTAATTGCTACTTGCTATCGTAAGCCATACGATGCTTTTGATAACAGTCATCAAATTTTACAGCTATCACTATAATCTCACTGCTGTCAACCATCTGCATCACTCCTCGTGTTCTATAGAAACTGAAGAGAAAACAAATACATAGTTAATTTTAGACAGCACATCACTCCTGTTAATGGAGTTTTGTGTGCCAAGTATCATTACTGTGTAATGTCTGTGCAAATAACCTCATGGAAACCAGAAAGAATTGACACACAAGTAGATTCCTTAATGGTTTAAAGGCCTCAGGGCTGTGCTACAGGTATCAGGGGTGGACTGCAAAATGTTTGAATTATACAAAAGCCCGGACACTTGGTGTTACAGCCTCTGACTGGAAGATTTTAATTTCATGGAATCTGAATTTGACATCATCTGAACAAAGAAGTCAGGTGAAAAGCCTTGGTAATTCTTGGTTATACACCTGGGTTATACACCTGCTGTATACACCTGGGGAAGTGCTATAAGCAGTAAAGAAAGCGCAGAGCACCCTCTGAACCGCAGGGAAAAATAAAAAATCTTAGCTGATTAAAAGGAAGCCTGGGCAAAAAAGGTGGAGGAGCACTACTCTGTAAAATAGTCGGTCAGCATTTATATGAGCCTGTGATATGTTTGCTTTGATTCTAGAAAAGGCAAGACTATGCAAGGACAGATGGAGAAAAGCAGTCCTAGAGATAAGAGGGTGCTCTATGTCCTACAGCCTAATCCTGTCTATACGGTGGTTTGTTCTGTGGCTTTAGAGAAGTCATTTACTCCTCCTTACTTCTCATCATCCATCCGTAAATAAAAGTTGCCAGATGTCGCACCTAATACGGGATTTCCTGTACTTCACCCTCAAATCCTGTGATTTGTTTAAAAACATGTGGAATATTACCTTTCTTGTGTTTCCTTTATACTTTAGTACAGAACCTGAGTTGAAATATGGGAAATGACCTCACAGCCAGTGACCCCCCTTGCTGTGCTCTACTGACTTCTTTTGGCTGCTCAGGAGTGCCTCTGGGTAGTGCCAGCAGTGGTCAAAGAAGGTCCCGTGTTGTTGGACAGGTGGAAATACAGCTTCTGAAGTTCAACATCAGTCCGCTGTCTATAAAACAGGGTAACATACCATTCATGAGAGTTAGTCAGATGTTCTGCTTTTCCATACCAGGCGTTATAGGAAAAGCCACAAACTTAACAAATAATGGTATTTTATACTTCTACTACCTATTGCTTCCTAGGAGTACCGAATGCTCAGCAGGTACTGTCTGATGTGAATAATGCACAGGAATTTGCTGCTGACTGAAGTAGACATTAGAGGTAGTAATAAAGCTAAATATTTTTTTTAAATTACCTCCCAAAGGACATAAAGTGAAACCCGTATCTCATTGTGTTGTTTAACTTCTTATTGTATAAAAACCACAAGCCAAAAGGTTTATTTTTAAGATAGAGTAATGGTAAAATGTAATAGACAGAGGGACTGATTCAGAGATAGGGCTGTCATCTTGAGAGCAAAATTATGGCCACTTCATTTGGGCTTCATCTGAGTGGTCAAGATTGGTGCTTAAGGTGACATCTGTGTACAGCAAAGCCTTTCAGCATTATATTTAATCATTGGGGAGAGATGAAAGGGGCCCCACAATAAAAATTACATGTTTTAAATTTCCTGATCATAGTGCTCTAACCTTTGTATTACTGACACGCAACAACAGGTAGGTTAGATTTTAAAAGAAATGTTCACTGAAATTCTGTCATTTTCTATCCCCATTTTTTTTTCTTCATAGGGAATCCATTTAAAATTACACGATAAACCCCTCTTCGTTGTCTGAATGTTTCACTAATTAGCATAATTTATAGCTAGTTCTTGTGAATGAAGTGATTGTATCCAGGTGATTGCACAAAGGTCTGTGGATCTTAGCTTTATAAATATTATTCTGAATCTAACTTTGTTAAAGTAATTTATGTAACATGAGTGAGTGCCGAGCAGAGCTCTTCAAATGCAAAGACCGCACACTGTGTAATCTTTGGAGACAATCCTCATCTTGGTTTTGCTTTTCCTAGCAAAAAAATTAACTCCATGATTATAAAATCTAGCTGATACTTTACCTCTGCAATTGGAATCTTCTCACATGAGATTGTTCAACCCACGCTCTAAATCCTGCCTTCGTTATCTGTCATGCTTTGCCTCAGAGAACTGGAAAACTGACTTTACAGCTCGGCAGCCCAAATATGTTCTTACATAGTGAGGTATTACAGGAAAATACTGGTAGGTAGATAAAGCACCTTTCAGACTGTGTCTGACAATTAGAAAAAACATCCAAACCCTCCTCTTCGCATAATTGTTTTCATCCACAGCTGGCAAGGCGCTCTAGAAAGGGAAAAAGAGTTATTCTCTTAGCAGACAAGGCGGTAACTAAAGGTCAGCAAGATGAATGGAGTTGCCCATGGCCATACAGCTTATTTGTCAAAGATGCAGGCAGGGTCTCAAGACTCTCAGTCTTGCGCTCAGGCCTGTCATAAGTCCAGGGCTGCGCAGTGCTGGTGCTGCCCGTGGCCAGGCTAGAAAATTAATTCTGCTGCGAAGTCCCGGTCTCGGCATGCAGCTGTTTGGCTGCTGAAGAGTTCTTGTGCTGGTTGGATTTGCCTCTTTCTCCCATGTTTTCTTTCTTGGTGAATGTAGTGCTGCCAAAAGGGGCTGGACGTTTGCCCAGGAGGTTTTAAATACTCTGGTCATGAATTGGTGGAAACTTTGCCAGTTGCGTTTGTACGTCTCTGAAGAAGTTTTGTGGCTTGTTCCCAGTCCTGCTCATGACAGGGTTGTTTTGAAAGAGGAGGCGAATGCAGGTAGCCGACTGTCAGAGCCCTGCCTCGGCTTGTCGGGGGAGTAACAAAAATGTGACATGATCTAAAATTTCCTAGAAACTTGATGGGATGTCTTTACGTCTTGAAGCAAATTTCTGGAAAACTGCCAAGACGAAAACGTGCACAGCTATCCTCTGCGCAAAAACTTGCATGTTCTATGAAGATGAGATTTGGGGAGAAGCTGGAATCCTTCTTACTGTAGAGTAGGGAAATAAAGATTTCCAGCTGTTAATAATAACAAGACTAGGATTCTTCTTCTTTGAGCTGGAGCAGAATTGCCGGGAAGTCCCCGGAGGGAAGTCCCAGTCCAGCACCACACATCTGAAAGATTTGGATCCCACTCTAAAATACTTCCATGGCTTGACTGAATCTCCAGAACTAAACTATTTTTTAACATAATCCAGTCAGAGAAATTAAATCCATAGTGCTGTTGGCCATGAGTTTAAGTATTTTGATAGGAGTATCGTGACAAGAGAAGTAACTAGCAATGGGTTTGAGGTTACCTTATAGGGGGGGAAAAAAAAACCAAAAGCCAGCATGGTGCACTGTCTGGGCACATTTTCAAGGCCTCTTTTATTTTGAGTAATTAATTCTGTGTTTTATTAGTATTGAAAGCAGGGGCTATTTTGTACAACGCTGGAGCAGCAAAGGGTGACTCAGCAGAAAGTTAAACTCTGATGGAGCATTACTTTTGCAATTTATCACCTGCCTGTAGTGCTTCCTCAGTGTATAATAGAAGTTTATTGGTATTCAGACCAATTATATTCTGAATTCACTTAATAATTACCTCTCAAAGACAGATAACTTTAAACAACTGATTGTTTTACAAGTAACTGGAAAAATCTCTAGTGTGACATCTCTTCTTTGAGGCAGTCTAAATGCAAGCTGGGTTTTTGGTGATCTGTTTTGAATAAAGTGATTTTATTGAATAAATATACGCATTAGGGCTGAGTGTGGTGTATCCAAACGCTTGCAGCCTTTTTCAGATTTGTAATGATTCCAGCTGGGGTTTCTTTGATTTGGTGGATGAAAAATCCATTCTATTTGTCTTTGGTTAAGGAAACACAGGGTACTAGATTATATAAATGTACAGCTTTAAAACTGGTCACAATTATTGGTAGAATGGGTAGAAATGCCAGATGTGTAACCTGTGTACTCCTTAATTGCATTCAAGAAGTTGTAGCAGAAGACACTGCTGGCCCATTGCTCAAACAGAAGCATTTTCTAGCATGCACTGCATTTTTGGATTTTCCATCTTGGAATCCCAGTAACACTGAATTCCAGGCAGAGTGAATTTAAGAGCTATGCCGAGCTTGCCAGCGTCGCTCCCCAGCAGCTCTCACAGGCCCCTTGATCGCTTTCATCCTTGTAGCAGCCACTGGGAGGGGTAGAATCGTGCTCCAGTCACTTCATCCCATTGGCTCATTTGAAAAGCCAAAGCTTCTCTGTGGTGTATTTTGTCTTAGTTGGTTCTTCCATGGTGAACCTTAGAAGCTACAGTTTTCCTTGATTTCTTTACAAGAACTTTGAGGGCTGACAAGCTGCTCCTGGTAACCAGTCTTTGGTAGAGGAAGGTGGTGTCTACCACCTGAACCCAACAGACTAACCATAAATTCCCCAAACTATTGCTAAGCTTTTATTTTCTGAATCCTTTTTTTCTGCCTCTACAGGTGTAGAAGCCCCTTGAAGCAGTGGTGTGTCTGCAGCTGGCCCCTGAGGTGCAAACACAGCTCTAATTGATTATCTGAAATGCGCAGCTTTAAGGGTCCTGTAGTTTCTGCTCAAGCTCTACTGAGTTACTGCACAGCTTTAGGCAGCAGAGTTTTACTGACTGCAGCAAATAAATTTGCTGTGCTTTATGGAGCACGGAGAAGCTTGTTTTCTGAATTTTAATCGTCTCAATAAATTGTGTTAAGATTGTGTTCTGTTAGACTCCAGGAAATTAATGAGAGCAATTGAAATATTGGGAAGGTGTGATGCTAACAGTACAGTTAGAAAAAAGTTTTAAAATTTGGCTGAGGCAATAATAAGGGCAATAAGGATTATAGAGATACAGAGTGCAGCTACCCAGGAATCCCCTTTCAGTCTTGCTTTTTACCGACAGGGATTCTGTTGTACCACTGAGGACTAACTGATGATTTTCAGGTGCGCCTCGCAGAGGTGAGGAAGCATTCGTAATGGGGATTGGATAGCTCAGATATAGAGGCTGTGAAAAGGTCATTTTCTTTTCAAACAACAGTTCTGGGTCATTTAAGACAAAACCAGGAATTACAGCCACTGAAGTTAGCACTTCCATCCTTAGGAAGCTCCTTTGCTGGATGTGATGTATACTTTAATATAGTAAGAAAAGTAATAAAGGAGTATGATTATATGCTATGCGAATGACACAGGTTTATAATGTGATTTTCTACCACTGAAGTGCCATCATAGGTTGTATATAGTTATCTATACGTGCATTGGTATCTGTGCGTGTATGTCTTGTACATAAATAGATGCAGAAAAGACCAAAGTTAATACAGAAGAGTTTGCAGAGAAAGATTGTATTTAATGGGGAGGTGCAGGAGGGTGAATGGAGTGTCCTCTGATACCACCAAATGAATCAGACCAGCAACATCAACAACAATATTTTGATTCTGTGACTTGAGAGTTTGCTGTTAATGACTACAGCAATGAAGATTAGCAAATTTTACTCTTAGCCTCTTCTTGCCCCTGCACTAAGTGGGGGAATGCTCCTTCTTTTCCTGGAGGGAGCGGTTATGCACCTTCGGTCAGAGAGTGCACACAGGGTACAGTTCTCAGCCTTTCTAAGGCTTGTCATCCGGACAGCTTGCAGATCTTTATTTGCAAGATTAGCATGTTTTCAAAAAGATACACCAGGTTGAGGCCTCTTCAATGCTGTATCTCAAAACATTATATTAGAAAGCTGTAATGATTGATGAGAATTTCTCATTGCAATTACAGATGAGGAACAGCAACCAAAAAATCATGCCACGCTGGTGTATGAATTGCTGAGGCGCTCTCTGTAGTCTGGCCAGCGAATCATTAAATCAAGCGAAGATGAGCAAGGGGCTGCCTGGATGTTCTCGCCTCAGCACAGCAGCTGAGTAAGCCGCTGCCTGTCTAAATCAATCCCCCTTCTGGGAATTGAAACAGTGGAGACGCGAAGCCTGTCCGTAGCCACATAAAAGACACATTATGGCTGCAATTTAGGGGGCTATGCCTAAAGCAGTTCTTTGAATCCCTAATCCTGTCAGCTCAAAAGGAAGAAAATGGGGAGGCCGTACATAGCTCTGTAAAACTTTTCTCCTGACTTTTACTTGAACTGGGGGGGTCTGGCCTGCAGTTGAGCCAATCGATGGGGAGTTATGCACAGTGTATGTTGTAATGGGATTTTACAACACGGATCTTGGCAGATACGTTTAATATCTGACAATTAAAATAGTTTGGCTGCCAAGCGCACTGAACGTTGGCAGATTTTTATAAGATCCTGTGAATTTCCAACCTAGGTATTCATTATAGAGGAGGGAATTCAAGAAGAGGAGGGAAGCATGAAGCAAGTATGGAAGACTGGACTCCTGACCCATTTCCCTTATTTCTTCTGAGTAGTAAGAATCTAAAACATGCACAGTGGGCTTAATAAAATGATTTAGGATGATCATAAGGTCAGCTCACTCTTATGGTCGTTCCAATTTCAGTCTTTCCATAATTTACCTTATGCTTGGGGTACTGAATAATGAAAAATCTAAACAAACAGAGCACTAAGCCTCAATCCTACATGTAAATCTGTGCACATGTGCTGCAAACAAGATAGCACCCATGGACAGATTTGTTTGTGTTGCCATGTGAGCCAAATGCGATGGTTTTGCTTCTTTTAATTATTCAGTCCTGAAAGAATTTACTGTGAAATCCCACCAGGCAGAGATAAGACTAAAAACCTTGTAATCTACCACTGTACAGGAGGGTCAGTTTATGGCCTGAATGTGCTGGAGAATTTGGATGTGGAGAGAATCTTTCATAGCGAAATGGGATGAAAACCTGTATTGTTTTAGTGCTTTGCAGCGTGTAAACTAGTTCTGTTTATGATGAACCTAAAGCTTGGAGAAACCAAATGACTAGATCTAATCCAGATTTCCTACTCTGATGATTTTTTTCATTCTCAAATTAATTCACATTGTCAGATTAATCCAGTCCCAACATGGCAAGGGCAAGACAAATTAATTAGCTTGATCTGCATGAGTTCTGAGGGTTTTGTCTCTGTCTACCTTGCGTGAGGATATGCCGGGCACTGCCTTCAGATGATTAGCCGCTAACAGGGGAAGGGTCCCTCCGGCTTGCCACCCGCCCTAATACCACTCCCAGCCAAGTTGAGAAGATTGTCAGTGAAAATACTTGAATGCTTTTACAGTTTGGAACAGAAGACCACATTCCTCGTGCAGTTACAATTATTAAACTATTACGTATTCTCCTGAGACTGCTCAGGAATCACAAGTAATGCTTTAAAAAAAATAGAATGTTTGGTCATAAAAAAATTTGCCAGGTCTGGTCTCATAAAAACAGCCAGCCAATTTTTAAAAAATGTTGGGTTCCACAGTATCTGGAACTTTTACATATTATAACCTTGTTACATGTAGGACAGTTATGGTAAATGGGTTTACTGCAAGGGAATCCCCTGACATCCTTACTTGGAAGATTACCTCTCTGCCATTGTTATATACAGATTCTCCATCAGATTGAGAGTAAAGTCTCTCTTACCTCCTTTAAAAATATCACCAACCAAAGAGAAGACAACGCTTAATGCTTTTTTTCACAAGGAAAATAAAGTCATGTCTTGGGAAGAAGGGAAATCAAATAAAAAATTTAATGCTAGAGAAGAAAGGCAAGAAATGCAGTTGCCGTGGAAACCAGAGCATAAGTAGAAACTTTCCAGCAAAGAGCAGAAACTAAAAATGAAAAGCCAGAGTGGAGAGGCTTGGCAGATAGCCAGCAGCTTCCACCACCTTCTTTTCTCCTTGGTGAGATTTTCTTAGTCATCTTTGCCCCATTTTGGAAGTGCTCTGAGCGTTCCGAGTTAAGCTGGGCCCGTGGGTCAGGGTACTTCGCAAGGGGGAGCGAATGACCACATTGCTTGCGATAAGGCAGGCTACGCAAAGAACACACACTGTATGATTCAGCTTGGGGCCGCTTCCACTGAAGAAGGGGAAAATTGTCTGGGAATGGGCATAAGGTCACCGTGGGTTTGGGAGATAACTTGGAGAGCGGAGGCTGCTTTGTCTAATGGTTGCAAAACACTGACTAAGTCCTTCTTGATTCTTACCTTGCTCAACCCAAGGCTCCCAGAGTGCCATAAGCCCCATAACTCCTGGTGAGCTTGAATACTTCTCTGATCCCTTTTCAGTAGGGAAAACAGATACCCTGAGGTCTGATCCAAGTGCTGCTGACTCAGACAAGGCTGGGGCGCCGTAACTTAGATCCCTGGTCTTCTGCGCTCATCTTGGAATCCTACACTGCTCCTTGTCAAAGGTCTACCGTGGGCACAGGACATGTTTCATGTTGGGTTATGAAGTTGCAGCCAATGTATTTCTGAAAGCGCAGGCGAATTTCAGACGTTCCGTTCGATCTGGGAATCTGGGATTGTTTGTTGCTCGCAAGTTTAAGTCACTTGTATTCAGTAAAGTAATTCAGTCATTGGATTAGCAATTATTAAGTCCACGTATGCTTTTTAGCATGCCATGGAAAAAGGCAAGTTGTGAAAGCTGGGAAAGGTACCGCACAGTGCTGTGAAACCTTTGTTATGGCCAGGAACTGATTTGGGTGAAAGACTTTTAGTATACCTAGAACTGCATGCTGTTACAGATGGAAGTAATGAAACGATAGTGTTTAGACTTCATTGAGACTAGTCATATTCTTGAAATAAGGCACGCATGTAAGAGTTTTGCTAATTTGACCTCAGGCTGCTCAGCATCTTATATAATTGACTTCTTTTTCATGAACAAAATAGAAAATGCAGTGCAAGCCAAAAAACCACAGCTTTACCTCTTTGTACATGAGATCTGGACAATCTTACCGCAGATAGAGCATCATGAGTTATGAATCTGCCTGTCTCTCAGTTTATCGCTAACTGCAATCACTGGAAAGCCTACGCATATTGAAATCTGCTGTTTTGCCACCGACTTTACTGCTGAGCTGTACTGTACCTGTCTCACCTGGACTATTTCTTTGCCTTGCATCTGTCTAACTTAAATATTATTCCAAAGCAGAAGGGTTTGTGGTTGTTTTTTTTTTTTTTTTAAGTTGGAAGTGTTGAAGCCTTGAGTAACTAACTCATTTGGATGCTTCGCTGGGGTTTCCAACCAAGTAAAATGGATGTAATTTTTTTTAATGTTCTTTAGCATCTGTGCATGAAAATGACTGTACGCAGCAATTGCAGAGTATGACCTTGTATTTATTTTCCTAGGCTACTTTTAATGCCAAAGGCAAAGTTTATTCAGCTAAAATAACAAGTATGAGAGGCCTGGCCATGGTGTTTCAGTTGGGGGGAGAGGGAGTGTTCTCTAAGCGCCGCAAAAAGGATTTTTTAAGAGGAAAACAGATCTTGGAAGGAAACGTAACCACATACATATATATATGGTTAATGTGGGTTCTGGGACCCGACTGCCATGGCAAGGGCGGGTTTTGTCCGGGTAAAAGCCACACGTCCCCGAGGCGGGAGCGCAGGGGCCGGACTGCCGCTTCAGCGCCCCCCGCGCCCTCCCTCCTGCGGGCGGCAGCAGAGCCGTGCGGAGCGCCGGGACGGACCGCCACCGCTCCGCACCGCCACCGCCACGGCCCCGCTCCGCCACCGCCCCGCCCCGGCACCACCCCACCCCTCACAGGCCCTGCCCCGGGTAGTCCTCTGTTGCCTTCCCTTGCCTGCACCGGGGGCTTCCCGTGGCGAGACAAACACCGTGGAGAGCTTCTTAGAGGAAAACATGAATGTTCATGTGCCGGGCTAGAGGCACGGTAGTAATCACAGAACCACAGAATGGTTAGAGTCAGAAGGGACCTTGAAGCTCATCCAGTCTCACCCCCTGCCCTGGGCAGGGACACCTCCCCCCAGCCCAGGTTGCTCCAAGCCCCGTCCAACCTGGCCTGGAACACCTCCAGGGATGGGGCAGCCACAGCTTCTCGGGGCAGCCTGCCCCAGGGGCTCACCACCTGCACAGTCAAGAATTTCTTCCTTAGATCTCATGTAAATGTCCCCTCTTTCAGTTTAAAACCGTTCCCCCTCGTCCCGTGGCTCCCCTCCCTGATCCAGAGTCCCTCCCCAGCTCTCCTGGAGCCCCTTTAGGGATTGGAAGGGGCTCTAAGGTCTCCCTGGAGCCTTCTCTTCTCCAGGCTGAACAACCCCAACTCTCAGCCCAGTTTACTCTCAGTAGTTTACCTGGAAAGACAGCTTTGACCAGTTTAAAGATGGTACGTTAGACACTTCTCAGGGGTATTGCCTTGTTATGAAAGAATCTGGTGTGATAGAGAAAACTTCCCTGTAAGAGGTATCTGAATGCAGGTCTGTTTTCAGAACATAACAGCATTCTGTGAGACTTAAAAGTGCTGACATGGCACTCGGTTTCTGGCATTTTCAGCTGAAAAGGCTTCCTCGCTTCTTCCGTGTTCTTCTGTGCTTGATGTATACAACAAATGTTTTCCCTGTGTCCTCAGTACAGGCTGAAACTGTTGAAGTTGTCTTTGTTTTATACGGCTTAATTTGAAACTAACTATCTAATTTCTGTTGGAATAGTCTAAGTATTGGTGGACTCTGAGGGCTGATTTGTTACTTAGGAATGCTCAGACAAGTTGAGAGAAATTGAATAGAGGTGTACTCAGTGTATGCAAAGTAAAGCATAGACACCGTTGGCAAAAGCTTCACAATACCCTGCATTATGTTGATTTATACACAGCTATGTGTGTTATGATATGAAGCCTATGAGTGACACGAACTAAACAAAAGAGCATTCCAGTTGCTGCCAAAATCAGATTCCTGATGACTCTGACTGTAACGAGATGCCTTCCGCATAGTATTACCACGTACTGCATAAAGGTAACCATAGGCTGCTTCGTGGAATTACAATGAATGAGCATTTGGGGAAATTCCTATTCCTGATGCCCGTTTTCAGCATTGCTGCTAAGTATTTTACCACTTCAGATTTGTCCGTGTTTGCCAGACTGTCTTGTTTAGATGTAAATCTGGAGGAAATCTGTACCTCTGACCCTAAGGAGTTCTGTTAGGAGCAATAGTGCCTTTGTATAATGAGCTAAACAGGACCCTCCAAAATCCCTTCAGTTCAAGGAGTTCTGAGTCTGTTGTGTTTAACCTACTACGGTACGCGTGGGGTTCCTGATCTCTGGGAGACTCTCCGAAGGAAGGAAAATCTGGCCTTTTCCAAGGCTGTTTACTAACTGTCTCGCAACTGCCAAGACAAATAACAATGTCTGTAAATGTTCTCTACCCCGCTTAGGATCACAGGGGTTTTGCATTTTAGCCTCGGCCAGCAAGAATCCTGTAACGCTGAGCCTGCAGGCTCAACAGCCTTCTCAACACGGTATGAAGCACGCTAGCTCAGCCGAGGCACTGTGCCTGCCAGGCTGCTCAGTTTTGGGGATCAGCACTGCCCAAGCTGTGGTAATGGTGGTATGATCTGTTCCAGAGGTTTTCAAAGCTCAGAGTTTCAGAAACAGTAAGGGGTATTTTTCAGCTGATGTCCTGTCCTGAGAGGTCCTGCTATCAGAATATTAATCTCAAGAGCTTCCTCAAACATCTCTTTTATTGGGAGTTGGAGCTGAATTTCAGAATGCAAAATGTGGTCTTCCCAAATTCTTCTCTGATTTCCTGCCCAACACCTTCCATTAGCAGTTCTGTGTACACTGCTCTCCCTTGTCATCCTATCAACCTTGACAGTCTTTAAATAGTCTCTAGGCTCTGGGTGGTGATTACCATATTGTTCCTCCTCCCTCTGCAAGCTGCTCATGGAAAAAAAGATGGGAATGCATTGGAAATTACTTGCTCATGGGTTCATAGTCCAATTTTGAAATAATCTCCTGCTTGTATCATTTGCCAAGTCCATCAGAGCAATAACCTACCCAGTTCCCTGCCCTGTCCGTCCCTTTGTCACCAGCCTACATCACAAAAGTTACCCTTACAATTTCAGAGAGATGTTGTCTATCCGCCCCCACAGCAGGCACTGAAACTGCCCACGGCAGGGGGGCTGAAACTAGATGATCTTCAAGGTTCCTTCCAACCTCAGCCATTCTATGATTCTAAAACCAGACCTAGTAGTATCAGTGCTGAAAATAGGCTGCACGTAGGAAGATAAGTGTCCCTACTAAATTGTTATGTTGCTATTTTTTCTCATCAAGGGGAATTCCCTTCTTCCCCTTTCAGAAGAGCCCGTTAAACTCAGCCAGGACCAAACTCCCAACAAATGTCTTTTAAGAGTTTCAGATTTCAGCTCTGCGGCCCCTGACTGTATGTTCCTTTAATATGGTCACAACTCCTCTGGGAGAACTAAGCCAGGAATAACCAACACTTTCTCAAGCCAGGCCTCCAGTTTTAAGGCGTTCCATGTTTCTTTTCCTGCCATATACGTCCTTGCTCATCTCCACAGCTCACGCTCCCTTGTGCTTTGGCGTCGCCCGTAGTGAAGTGAGGTGCTATCAGGCGTCCCCGAGGAGAGTGTGGCAACCACTGCTTTCGATTTTGCTGGCTGAAGGAGGACAAAGGACTCTTAACATTTCTCTGCAGTCGTCTCTTGGCTTGGCATACTGTTCATTTCAATAATAAAGTGTTTCCTTTCATTCTCAAACAGTCAGGCCCCTGCCAGAGCCGTAATTGTTCACAGATGACTCATTTTGGCTGCAGGATCAAAACGAGGGAAAAGTGCTGTTTGCACAGTCTTTGAAATGTACAAGATGGGAAGAGATGTTCACGCTTGATATTTGTACCATATGTTGTTTCTAAATTTTATTATAGAGCCTTTACATTTCAAAAGAGATTCTAGTCTTGTCCTGGGGATGATTTAGAAAGAAAAAGATAAGTAGAGTTTTGCGTTAGGCTGAGATTAGCAAAGACTGACTACGTAGTTCGAGCCGCGCAGCGGCGCTGGCAGGGGCTGCGCCGCGGGGGACAGTCTGACCGGGCTCTTTCTGCTGCGATATCTAGATCGATGCATTGCTCAGGCACTGCGGACTCGGTGGTTTTTATCAAAGTCACATTGAACTGTTCATTCTTTGTAGCATTTTTTTTTTTGAAATCTTGCATTTTGAGTTGTAGCAGGTGGTTGCATTTTCTTCTCTGTAATGAAAATCTAATGATTGTATGTAGAGGGCTTTTAATGAACAATCACAAGTATTGATCAGTTCTTTGCTCTGTTTGGGAGTTAGTTCAAAGGGTTACATGTTTACTTCAGAAGTACCTGTGGTGAGGTTCAACACAGAGGTCAAGAATAAAGTTCTTTTTTAGGGTGGAGAATAAGGAAATGGCATGATGATTCCTGCATTGCTGTTCTTGAGCAAGCATGTGCTCTCTCTCAAGTAGGAGCTATTATTTGTGTCTCCTAGGAAGAGTGTTTTGAGGACACCCAACTATTTCAAATAAAACACCAAAGAGGCATCAGAAAACTTTTCCTTCTTTGCATTAGTACATCATTTTGACTAATGAACTGTACAAACGCTGCAAAGCAGATCATCCAAGACTGCTGCCACGTGGCTGTAGTAGGACCGTGAAGGCAAGCTGTCATCAGAGAGCCCTTTGCAGGTGCTCAAAGGAGTTAGACTTGTTAACCCAGTAAAAGAGAGCATATTAGAAGAATAAAGTATATAAATTCAGTAGGAAGAGTTTTTACTGTAGCTTTTTCCCTCTGAAAAGATAATGGGCGTATTAGCGGAATGGTATATATAGACTAGATAGATAGTTACTCTTGTGCGTGGAAGATCTGTATGAATAACTCGGAAGATAAGCAGAAAAAATTCTATTTGAACTGCAATAGAAGAGCATTACATCATCATTTGGCAGGAGTAACTGTGTGCCTTGCTGGATATTTTCTAACTTTTTTATTTGGAGTGTCATTTATCAGATTATCAACCCGTTCTCGGCACAGGGCCGGTGAGGTCATTGAGGTAATGACCTGGCAGTGTGATGATTTACAGGGGTGGGTCGTGACTCGGTGCAGCTTGGGGACTGGAGGTGTTAGTTGTTTTCACTGAGGTTCCACGCTTAAAAACGTCCTGCCTCTGGTATTGCTCTTAGATTGTTTTTCATATTTCTGTTATTTTAAGGAGGGTCTTCACTTCTTGCAATCAGCTGAACTTGGACAATAACTTCTCTCAGACCAGCACCGTGGTGTTGTGCCAGAAGGAAGAACGTAAATTAAAATAAACCACCCTCACAATGGTATTTAGAAGTTGATTGCAGGATTTCCAGTTGGTTTTGACCGGTCTTTAAAAACAATAGCTACATTTTAATTTTTTAACTTGTCCACAGGGTATTCTTTTAAAATAGATGGTGTTATCTGAGATACACTGTCATGTAAGCCTGATAAGGAAGATGGCTAAAGAACATACTTGCCAAAATATTCCTTGGAAGAGTAATCTGATGCCAAAAAGCAAGTAAAACAAGTAACTATATTTGTAGTGTAGTTTGCAAATGATGTGGCAAGGAAAGGAAGAAAATAATCTGTCACATGAAAAATGAAGTTTTGATTGTGTGTATACGAATTAGGGATTTGTTATATGAGCATAAGATCATTATCGGGCATTTAAACATGAACTGGAAGTGTCTAATCTATTAATTAATCAGGAAGTAAGTTTTACGTAGCATGTGTAATCAAGTTAATCTTTCACTTGTCAACATAGATGCTGCTTTCCATGTGATGTTATCACGAGATTAAACACCCCAAGTGTTGATTCATACTGCTGTGTAAATCTCATGTGTCCTTATATTGCACTTTGGAACCAGCTACGCATCAGGAGGTGAGCATAAAAGTGTCTGCTTCCCTTGGAGCAGACGGGATTCCGCAGATTTGGTACGTGTTGTTTGTGCACAGAGGGAGTTACTGGGCTACTCTAACACCTGGAAAACCCTTTTCTTCTCCTCACCTTGAGTTAAAACAGACGAGACTCCCATGCAAGTGGGGATAGTGATGCCCTGCAGCAACTTTCAGAAAGGTTGATCTGACCTTTTTTTTTTCCTGACCTTTTAGCACACCACATTGGAAAGCCATTATATTAGAACACAAAAAAAATAGCTGAGACTTCTAATAATAATAACTAATACATTTGTCATAGGAAGCCAGTGATGCCAGACTTTTATCAACTTGTTCCCTGCAGCAACAGAACAGCAAGTTTACTTCTGAAATGCAAAGTAAAAATATTTTTAGGCATTCATTTATTTTGTTATGTGAATATTTTGATCAAGGTGAATGCAGAATACATAGTTTATTACAATAATTTATTATGACGTCTAATAATTAGATTCCTTACCTAAAGGTGATGATTTTTTTTTATTTAAACATGCAGATAGGAAAGTAAAGATGAGCATCTAATTCATGTCTGCATAGGTAGGGAGCATCATGTGAATGAGTTTTTTGTATTAACATTGATAACTAGTAATAATAACCGAATATCAGAGTTCCACATGCAAGCTGTTCATTTGACGTTAGACTTCCCTCTTTATTTCTGAAATTCTAATTTTTTCTTCCTCCATGGCACAGAGTAGTTTGCCAGCTCCTACTTTCTGCAGGACTTTACTGGCAGTATTCGTCTTTGACGGTTTGTCTCCTGCATTGCAATGTTTAAGGCTTTGATCATAAAAATTCATCATCTAGGCTCCCTTTCCCACAAAAGGTTGGACCAGAGGATCTTTTGAGATCCCTTCCAACCTGGACTGTTCTGTGATTCTATTCTGTGAGTCCTATACCAAACAAGTTGCATGTTTCTGCTATTTACACGGTAAAATGGCACTACCGTGTGGTAAACATCATGGGTAATATTTGTACAAATCTGGGAAAAAATTCCCATTATTGTGTGTTATTGTAAATAAAAAGTTTCCAAACAGTTGTATTCCAAGACTGAAATGAATCATCTCTGAGCAATGCAGACAACCCTCTTCATTCTCCTCTTGACAACAATCTCTCGAGCCTGGAGCACTCCTGGCCCCGGCGCCTTTGCTGTGTCGTGCGTAGCTCCTCCTGCGCTGAGTGGGAACTAGCGCCGGGGCTGTCTGTCGGAGGGAATTCTTTCTGGCGGGATCCTTCTGCTGAAAGGCAATGTGTTTGTTTTAGTCTGGCTGGGTGACCCCTGTAAATGGCAGTGTTAGCTCAACTGCACTTGGAGAACGAGGGAAAGAGTTTCAATGAACACATTCACGTTGGCTGTAAGCTGAGTTCGCCGAAAGCCCCATGGGTCAGCTTACAGAGGTCACAGCAGAGAACTGCTTTAATTTTGTCTTGGAGAAGGAAATGGGAGATCTTTGGAAACGCAGCGCTGAAGTTACTCCATTAATCACTCAATGGATCATTGTTAACATTTTTATTTTAGTAATAAGGTTTTTTGTAAAGAATCATCAGGCTTAGACAAATATTTCCTCCCAGCAGCTACTCATGGAAGACGCCTGATGCTAGGAAGTGTTGTACAGTTCCTATTTATGTATGAGGAGCTTTGTTTGATGTGGGGGGTTTTACAAGATTTTTCTTTATGGTATGGGAATTTTTGCTATACAATGGAGATTTTACACTCATGGTTTGGTTTCTCCTGGGTTGTTGAAAGCAGCAGGTTGTTTTGAGGCACAGGATGTTTGATTCTGGTAAAAGTTTCTTCTTCAATTTGTGTTGGACTGCATGTATTTGATTACTTCATTAGGTCTATGGAAATCACAGCACATACCTTAAGATAGATTTTGACTTTCTAAATCTTATTGGCATCTTTACCAGTCAGGTTATAAACCAAGTTATCTGACCAGAGTATTCTTTATCGTTAGGAACACATGTCAATAAATTTAGAGTAAGTTAACTGGTTTTATTTTGGTCTCCCCCAGCTAGTTAAAAGCTGATTTGAAAAAGTTTATGTTCTTTAGCTCTATTGTTCTGTCGGGAAGTAGTCAGGAAACGTGGTCTGCTCTGAGGTCAGTCTGTGTGTTTCTCCCCTGTTCCCTTGCAGTACCGGGGTCATTGCGTGGCGCAGGAAACGTCTCTGATGGGGTTCTCAGCCACACCGACTCTCCTCGGCATTACTGTAACCTGCCGGGGACTGAGCAACCTTTCCTACGTGAATCACCCCGTGGTTTTCACAAAGCACTATGCATCCTTCCAGCACAGTGAATAACATGTTTGCCGCCCTCCTGTTTGCCTGTTCCACACTGATTTGGAGCCGGTATGTCGCACTGAATCCCCACTCTCAAGAAGCTGCCTGCTGCCTGCAGAAATCAAATGTGGTCTGAAACTTAGCTTGTTGATAGATTTGTTGGGAATTAGAGGTAGAATTCCTAGGGTCTATTTTTATTTCTCTTCCTTCCTTTTTTTGTGTGTGATATTTGACAAAGTCTCTTTGTGTGCATTTTTAAAACATGTATTGATGATACATTCTTAAAATGAGGACGTAATTTATTAGAAGCCAAATAACTGACTTTCCTGCTTAACACTGGGCACTTCCCTTTGAATTTTTTTTTAATCTGAGTGAAAAAGAGGAAGCTTGTATGTTTTAAGTACACTAAAAAGCTGAACAAGTATTTGTTCTGTTGGATGAAAGACACTGTAGAAAAAAAAGATATTATTATGCTTAATACTTATTCATCACGAGGGGATTGTCTTGAGAGAGCAAGGAAGCTCCACTGATTCTTTGGGCAAGGACTAAGGGATCCGGGGTACATGCCCCAGCCTTCCCCCATGACTTGTGTAAATCACTCGGGGCTTCGCTTCTCCATTCATGGAACTGGAATGGTAATTCTTATGCTTGCGGCGTCTGCAATAGTGTGTGCGTTTAGTTAGATCGTAACTACCGTGGACAAGGAATCATCTCTTTAATTGATGGTGTATGCAGATCCCAAAACAATGTGACATTGATCTTTTTTTGCATCTCTGGGCACTGCCATAGCAAATATATAACAAACATAATGCCAGTAAACAATAGTAATAAGCTGTAGGTAGGGAACACTAATACTAAAATAATTCATGTCCTGATTTAACTTCGGTAAGACTTCTTGAACGCTTGTTGAATATTAAATTATAGACGCCTATTCTTCCTCTTGCCTTTTTAATATGACACTGCTTTTTCTACTCATTAATATCTTTTAATATCTGTATTATGTGTAATGACTACTTTCCATTTACATTTGGATTTCATCACCATACAGACAGCAAGAGTATTCCATAGTGTCTTGGTAGCTATGACACCATTCAATAAAACAAGAGCAATAAATTCTGTGTTTAAATTCAATGTAAATGTTTATTTCTCATTTTGGACTCAAATCTGTGTACCACTTTGTTGCAAGGCTGTCAAAAAGCTGCTACATTCCACCTAAGGTGGTAACGAAATTAATTTGGCTATGTGTAGTCTTGAAGTAATCATTGTTTTCCATTAAAACATTAAAAAGAAGTAGTTTACTTTCAATTGTGAGTATGAAACTTTCCTTTTTAGGTTTTCAAACAAATACGTCACAGACGATTTTCGTATGGGTACAGCTGAATTGAAAGTTAAGTTATCCTTACACAAAGGAAATTACCTTCCTCCCTGGCTCTGCATATGAGCTTATGATCCCTGGTAGCCTTGGGGCAACAAGCCTGGAAATCTTCCAGCTTCGTAGTGTGCTGAACTGGAGACTGCAATGGACTTGTAAGCAAATTCAAGCAGGCACATCTTGAGAGTGTCGAGGATCACTGACAAGAACACTGTTATATTTCTCTTAAGTTTTAAAAGACTGCTATTTTGAAGAGATTATTCCTTTATTCCTTTTTCCCCAGACTGTGAAAGGAATAGTGTCATGCTTCAGAGGCAGAGTAGTCACATGTGACAGGGAAATCTGGGTTGCAATCTGATTTTTTTCACCTTCTCGATGATCTGTCTGTATTTTGTTGACCTAACACAAATTAGAAATTAAGCTGATACCCACCACTCCTCTCTACTGGGCAAGGCAAAACCTTTTCGTGTTTGTTTGTTTTAATTTTTGAAAGCCTCAGGTCAGTTCTTTGTGAAAAAAATACGAGACATTGAAATGAAATTAGTAAAGCTGCTGTCTTCCAGGAGGTACTCTAAATTCAGAGGCCATTAATTACGTGTGTGGACAAATCAGTGTATCCTCATGCCTGTACGTGTAGAGCTTTTGGGGCCTGGCTGGGCCCTACTGACAGAGCACCGAAACTTTCACTTTCAGAATAAGGACTTCAAGTTCCTTGCCATAAAATCAGAGGGAGTTAAGAGGAATGATTGTTTCCCTCTGAAGCCCTTTGGGAAAGCAAGAGGTTTAATGGTAGGGGCCGCCTTGGGAACGTGCGTTCTGGAGTACAGTCGTTATTTTTCCAGCACAGAGCAATAAACAAACGATAAAAAAGGGAAGTGTTGGCCGCCGGGGAGGCACGGCTTCCGTCGGCCTCCCGCACCCCACCGCCCCGCGGCAGCCGAGCGAGGCCGCGGGTGACAGCCGGCTCCTTTTGGTGTCAAAGCAAACAAGCCCATGTTTGTGTAGCTCTCCGTCCCACAACTTGTTTTGGTGCTAATTTAGAATTTATGCACATTCTGTTAGTTTGGGTAAAGGAGTGAAATAAATCAGTTTTTAAGACGGCTTAACGGCAGGATAACAGGAGCAGATGACGGGGGACGCTCTAATTTTCCTCTAAAGCTCAATGGTGTATCAAACTGGATATTTTACTGAGATGTTACCCTTTGGTGCGTATTTAATTTCACGGGTTAGGTTTGCATTTGGTGTTGGGAAGGACAAGTTAACACCCCAAATATCTCTGCTATGTTTGGGCCCATTTGCTCCTGTTATTGCGAGATTCAGCAGAGCCCGTGACTGAACTCGTCCTTCGGCTTTTGGAGGGAACAGCCAGACTGTGATGTGTTATTTTAGAGAGAGAGATTTTAACGTTGTCAACTTTCCTCCAGAGCAGTTAATATATCTAACGTTTGCAAGTGATAGATTCTGCTATACACAAAAGAGCGTTTGTATCAGGATGTGGCTTTCAAAAAGACAAAAAAAGAAAAGAAAGAAAAAAAAAAGAGCAGTGCTGGATTAATTGGCAAGGTCCAGACCAGTCACATTCCCTCCCAGATGGGTCATTCATTTTGTTGCCTGCTGCTATGTAGCATCTGAACTTAAAGCCTTCAAAAACGTTGTTGAAGTGAGAGAGACAGAGGCAAGCTGGCAAAACCTGAACAAAACTCCCGGCCATTTATGCTTTTATAGTAAAGCTGCTTTCTCTTGTCATGATAGTTTATAGTCCCTCATTAACTTCTGGGTTTTGGTCGCCTGTATGAACATTTCTGAAGGTACTAGGGTGATTAAAAATAAAAATCCCTAAACATGGAACAGATGCTTAAGTAGATATGGGTGAATGCGCAGTGACCGCAGGCTCGTCCTCCCGGATCTCCTGACGGTTCCCACCTGCCCACAGAGGCGGGAGCATCGCAGCCCTGTCTCTCCCGCATCCCAGGTGTGTTGAGGATGAGTCATCTGGCTCCAATTAAGCAAAACCAACCCAGGTGAATCTTCTCCTTTTAGATTGTCTGAATTTGGGTGAGTTTTTTAAATGGTTTTGTTTAAACTTTCCTTTCCATCAGTGCCTTTTTTTGCTGTTGGGAATGAAGAAAGGAAAAATAAATTGGACAGGCTGTTTTAAAGACGTTTCTAATGATAAAAGCATAATCCTAAAAAAATTCTCTCAAGAGCTACGAGCTCAGTTATTAGGACACAAAAACGCAGCGAGACACCTATTTGGCTTCTTGTCGATAGCAGATCTCTAACTGAACCTCAGTATTTTCAGACTTTCCCATCAATCTCTTCTAGATATTCTCAGCTCTGTTTGTGAATTGGATCAACTGCACAGGATGAGTCTCTCTGGTCATCTGCAAAATTATTTTGGTTGTTCCTGTATTTTTCTGTTTGTTTGGTTTTTTAAACAACCCAAATAGGAAGAATAATTAATTCCAGCTAACAGGAAGGTGGCAGACGGGTAGTAACTGAAGCCTTTTCCTTTTTGCTGGGATCTGCTGTGGGATTTGGTGAGGGAGGGTGCCCGGGGTGGGAGGCAGAGGAATGTCCCTGTGCAGCATCCCCCTCCCAGAGGCGGGAGCCTCTGCGGTCCAGCTGGGATCTGCCTCCTTGACCTGAACTTGTCATTGCCCCCTCCATTGGCCCATGCCTGCACCGCCTGAACGCTGGCGCTGAATTCCTTACGTCTGGCCTCAAAACCAGGCATGGACTTCACTGAAGATCGAGACTTGTCTTTTCCTCCTGGAAGGGCCTTTCTCAGCTGATAAACATCATGGGTTTACGACTCATGAAATAAGAAAATACAGATTTTGTAGAATTCTGATGTTTTTCCGTGACTGCACGAGTTTATGAAATCCTAAAATGAAGGTGGATGGGTGGTGGTCGGGAAGCGCCTCCTGTCGTGGTGAGGATGCTGAAGTCGGGTAGTTTTTGCCTCTTGTTATTGAAGGTACAACACAGTATAACCCGGGGAAGCTTTCAAACTCCTGAAGAAGCTCCTGCTAACCGGGGAATGTAGCTGGTCCCCAGCCAAGCCTGGCTAGCCCTGCAGCTTCCCGAGACACCACAGGGATAAATTTGCACAAATGTCTGGGAACAATGACAAAAGTGGGACACGATGCAGAGAGGCGTTGTGCAAATGCCATTTTGCAGTTCATCCCTCTCTGATGAGGTTTTTCCATTATCTGCCAACCCCTGAGAAGAAGTGGCAGCGCGTTAACTTCTTGGCCACCATTCTGGTTTTCTGAAATGTTGCCTATAGCTCTTCCTTCAGAGCGTTTGTTGTGCTGGGATGGGAAGAAGCTTAGATGAAGGATTCTGGACAATTCACTTCTGCCCTGTTTAAACTGTAAATGTGGATTGAAATTTTTGTATCTGGTTAGTCTATTTTTTTTTTCCTTCTCTTTTCTTTTCCTCCATGGCTTAAAGTGTTAATTCTGCCCATGGAAATGTAATTTTATTGAGCAATATGAGCCGGAGGCGGAATCTTCACTGCCATCAAAACCCAAATGGTAAATAGGCCCTTTCTCTAATTTGTGGGATGTGCTATAACTCAGTTTGAATGTTGAAAGGAAATGGGCCTCCAGGGGAGTCTGGAGCTCTGTTCATTCAACTTCTAATTAAAGTTTTCCCCTCTCAAGTTTCACTTTATTTTCCGGGGCTTTTGCTTCGTGATGATTATTAACATGTGTCCCACGGCCAGGAAATCATTATACCCCTCCCCACCCCAGTCTTTCGTAGATGCCTCCCGCTGCAGACCAAGGCGCCCGAACCTTCATCTCCGAAATGATCTGATGGCCGGGGCAGGTAGAAACCAGCTGCCCCCTGAGGCTGCCCGGCAGCTTTTGGGCAGCGAGCTGTTGATTTTTTCCAGTACCGTTTGACCTGATGTTGCTGTCCGGCAGAGAGAGGATCCAGTCCAGGATTTCTTCCAGCCTATTCTTCACTGTGGGAGAGCCCAGGCCAACTTGGGCTTCCTATTCCAACTCCAGCAAGCTTATCTTTTTTGGGGGCAGGAATTGTTAGTACAGTTTATCTTGCTGGCTGAGAGTCCTCCCACAGCTGAGACATGTACTCTGGTGCCGTGTTCTNTCTCCTTATTTTTCTTTTTAAATGTGTAAAGTGAAGAGTTCCTCTTCCCCCCTCTCCCTTTCCACTCCAACCAACCAACCTCCAGCTAATTAAAGGCTGGAAACTTGCTACTTTGCCAGAGGGGAGAGTGAACCTGTGCCTGCATGTGTCTATGTGTAAAATAGATACAAAAATGTCAATGAACAGCAGGAAAAGTTCTGGGAGACCATCGTACTACTATCGACTGCTCCGGAGGTCACGACTTCAGAGACAGCGAAGCAGATCCCGGAGCCGGAACAGGCCGCTTAGTAGGGGTAATTGCAACAACGGTTCTCTTTAATTGACAGTGCAAAGACGTAGGTGCTGTTGCTTACAGGTAGCTTTGTTATGACCAGTGGGAATATTTGTAAGTGTACCTGCTCCCCGTGAGGCGTGTGTGGAGCGTTACAGAAGGTCAGTTGCTTGTGCAGCGCGGCAGTGGCGTGGGGAGGGCGGATGGGTCGATTTTGGGCGCTGGGCTGGGGGAGTCGGGCTGGGCGGCTGCTGCTTTCCGTGGCTGGAACACCTCCTGTGACTGGGACTAACCCAGTCTTTTCACTTATCCACAGTTCCATTTTTTTCAATTTGTATAATTAAGGTGACTGCTTTTTTTAGCTAACTGGGATGTTTGGAGGCCTAATTGATGATTACAGAGATCTGAAAATCCTTGATTAAGAGATGGTGTGTGTATGCAAAGATGAATTGCTAGAACTTCTTGTTCTTCATGAGCTGAGTATCGCCAGGGGTTTTGAAATTACAAAGCTGAGTACGGTTTAGGGGTAGGATTTTCAGATGAGCCTAAAGACTGTGCTCCCGAGGCACTGCAGAAACCTATGGGACTTGTATTCCCAAATCACTTTGCGCTTTTAAAAATCCTGCTCTAAAAGGGCCTATTTGTCCTCATCAGCAGGAGTTACGTCCACAGAGTAATGTTTCTTTAGGGCACACTCACTCATGCAGCCCATTTATTCTACTTGAGGCAGCTACTGACCCAGTTGCATTTTTAAAATAAGCTATTCTGGCTTTTCCTTCTAGTGTGAAATAAATGTTTATTGATGCTTATACCTATCGTTAAAGCAGTCAAAGAAGCGGGAGCCTTCGAGTCATTTTGCTGTTGAACTGTCTTTTCAGAAAGGAGGGGAGAGGGTTGTGCTTGGTCTCTAGTGTGACACTCCAGTCATATTTATAATGTCTTGAGCTCAATCAAAGCCATTAATTAAAAATATTTTTTTGTTATTGTGTGAATAAAAAGCCATAATAAAAAGCACAACTGCAACACTGCATCAGGTGTTCGTGCGAATCCAGGCTTGTACTTGTCTCACTGGATTTAATTCTGCTTTACAAAGCAGATTGCAAAGTAGACTCCAGCTTAGTGCAATGTCCTCTTTCTTCTTTTCCTGCCATACAGGACTTTTTTCAGGATTTTGAATCATCACTGAGAAAACAATAGGAAGCTAAATCAGTCCCTGAGCTTCATCTTTTCCTTTAAGCAAACAGTGTTTTTCTTTCCATGATTTTTTTGTTTTGCCTGTCAGGGAAGAGTGTTTGTAAACTCACAAGCATGTAACAGTTCCCTTTCCTCCCCTTTATTTGTATACTGTTCAAAACCAAAATATTTTACTGTCATTTCAGTTACTGTGACAAACTAAATGTGTTAGTTTCATTTAGGTAACCCAGGATGAACTTAACAACATAATTTGTCATGAGCACAAGGAATATACAGGCAGATTTGATGGAAATGGAAATCAACCCCGATGTTTGTAAGAAATTGGATTTGAACCAACTGAAATCTTCTCGCTGTTGATCTCCCCGAGTATTTTGTGTTTGTCACAGTTTGTCTCTAGGATTCCTGCCTGCTAAGGAGGATCATACAACTCAGCACTAGTTGAGCTCTTCTTATCTGTTGATCTTGAAGGGATTTGCGAACCTGGATGATAATTTTCTTTTAATTTTTGACATTTTTTGGTAAGAGTTGCAGGCAGCAGGTTGTGCGGTGGCGGGGTCATGCGGTAGGTCGGTAGTAGGACTTGGTGCAATGCGGAGTGGCTGCCCGCTGCCCCAGCACCTGCCCTGGCTGCCGTCTGCACAGAGGGAAGGGACGGGCTAGAATGCAGCAAAGGAGATACTTGCCTTGAGAGTTTCCATCCCACTGGAAGGTTAATGAACAGGAGACTGGGTGTGGGAGCTATGGAGAATACAGAAATCAGAATGAGGTTCTAGATTTTTGGGGGTTTGATGTAATGCTCATTTCCAAAACCTACAAATCTGGACCAAGGAAGGAGCTGAGAGTCACCTTCTCAAATGCTGATCTGCAGTGCCATTTGCTGTCTGTGGCTAAGGGACTCAAAGATCAGATATCCTTAGTGGGAGGTTACCATAAATTCGTGAGTCCTGTAGTTATTTCACAGGAATTGGCAATGGTCTGGTTTGCCACATATGTGTTTCCCGGACATCCTCTTGGCAACTTCTTGCTCTCTACAGTGTCCAGACCCTTTGCCAAGATCCCCACAGAGCCCAGGGAAGCCTGTGGCCGTAGCTGGAGCAGCAGTGATACCTGGAAGTTGAACTTTTCCAAGGTGTGTCACTTCAGCAGATTATCAGCATGCTTTTGGACAAGGAACTTGCTGAGGATGAGGCAGTCGTTACACATTTCCAGGGGGGAGGAGGTCTCTGCTGGCACACAACCCCCTCTCCCCATCTGGAACCACTCACTGTTCATACTGCATCCGTCCTGGATGAGAAATCCCTGATGCCGGAGCTGATGCTGGAGCACCCATGAGATGCAGGTGCTGCCATCTGCTGCCAGCGTGGCTCCTCTGCCAAAAGCTGTAACATGCCTGTTTGCAGTGAGTCAAAGAACCTCTTTCAGCCCACTCTAGTTTATATCAGTCAGTCTCTTTGAATAAAGAAGAGGTTGTGTTTAAAAGCATGTATTTATATACTGCCGCTTCCCACTCTCACCCCTGAGGGGGCGACGCCACCTCTCCACGCCTGCCCTTCTGATGAGCGTTGCTGCGTGAATGCTGCCTGCTGGCACTTCGGAAGCATGGAGTGCAGGCAGCCCGAGGACCAACAGCAAAATCGGGCTGGGGTTACAGCTTGCATTGCTGCATCGTGGTCATAGGCAGTGGCTGTTGGAGCTGAGACCTAGTTTGGGAAATTGGTCTTGCTTTCTGAGGTACAGAGAAAGAGATCATAGAATCATAGAATAGTTTAGGTTGGAAGGGACCTTGAAGGTCACCCAGTCCCACCCCCCTGCCCTGGGCAGGGACACCTCCCCCCAGCCCAGGTTGCTCCAAGCCCCGTCCAACCGTCCAACCAACACCTCCAGGGATGGGGCAGCCACAGCTTCTCGGGGCAACCTGCGCCAGGGGCTCACCACACTCAGACTGAAAAATTTCTTCCTGATACCTAATCTAAATATACCTTCTTCCACTTTGAAGCCATTCCCCCTCGTCCCGTGGCTCCCCTCCCTGATCCAGAGTCCCTCCCCAGCTCTCCTGGAGCCCCTTTAGGCACTGGAAGGGGCTCTAAGGTCTCCCCGGAGCCTTCTCTTCTCCAGGCTGAACAACCCCAACTCCCTCAGCCTGTCCTCATAGGAGAGGTGCTCCAGCCCTCGCAGCATCTTTGTGGCCCTCCTCTGGCCCCACTCCAACAGGTCCATGTCTTTTCAATGTTGGGGGCTCCAGAGAGATAACCACTCCCTCAGGAAAGCTCTGCTGTAGCACATTTTAGATAGGCGAAGTGAACAGAATTTGCATTTTCTATGCAAGTATCTAAGGAAAGTAGGGGATTGCTTTCTGTTGGGACTCCAGATGGAGACAATCTGACATACCGTGCAGAAAAATGTATACGGCTTTCGGCTGTTTGCAATGACAGCCAGCTTATCTGATGGTTTGTGTGATGGTATGCTCTATTCTAGAGTTCTCTGGTTAGCCCTGGTGCTTTTAACACATTCATCACATTTCAGTACGTTTGCCAGTCTGTCCCTTTGAGAGGTCCAGGGTGAGAATAGTTGGAAGAACAATAAAACTGATAGGGAGGGCAAATCAGAGCAGAACAGGACAGCATGCTCTCGGGAGGCTCACGTGATCATGCCTCCAGCGTGTTTGAATTATTGCTATTTGATAGCAATACAAGACAGGTTTCACCTTGCTGTTAATCTTTGTTAGAATGATGATAATGTCTGAAATCTCCTGGCTCTGCTTTCCACAGGGATTCGGGACACGCTGCAGGTATACATTAGTTAGTTAAAAAAACTAACTGCAGAAACCCCATCTCTTCCTTGGACCATCTGTTCAGCTCAGAGATGTGTGTAACTATATGAGGAATCACTGCAGTAATTATGATTACTACCAGGTGATCCATCTAATGTAGTGGAAGGTATTTGGGAGGCGAAGAGGGTAGAAGGAAAATTCTCAGAAAAGCAACAGCTGCCTCTGCCTGCAGTACTTTGGTCTGTGGCTTCTTCATGGTCTCTCTGCTTCTACTTAATTATGGGTATAATGAAGGAACAGGGTTCAGTGGCAAGTGTTCTCAAAATTCAGTTTGCTCATAGAAACTACTCCCGGGTGCTCCGGTCACAGTTTCATATCTGAGCCAAATGCAGCTTTGGCTTCAGGACTTTCTTCTGTAAAACTCTGCAGGTAATCAGTTGTCATCAAAGCTCTAAGAATTTGAGAACATTTTGAGTTCCTGATCCTGAAGGTTTGGTGTTCCTGATACTTCTGCCTCTGTCAGCTCCTTGGACATAAATGTCTTGCTCTAAGTTCTGTTTATCACAAATGCTTTTCAAGGTGCTCTACAAAAAGGATTTTTATTAAACAGGCTTTCTTCTTCTTTTCCTTTGATGGCTGCTGTGAAGAGAAAGCTGACTGATCTTCAGCAAAGCCCAGTATTTTAGTACACCAAACAGCGAGAGCTTGGATG
Source organism: Ibidorhyncha struthersii (assembly GCA_013398815.1). Taxonomy (NCBI): domain Eukaryota; kingdom Metazoa; phylum Chordata; class Aves; order Charadriiformes; family Charadriidae; genus Ibidorhyncha; species Ibidorhyncha struthersii. The sequence continues at coordinate 106,414 of VZSZ01006948.1, read as the reverse complement.
CTAAGGTCAGGCTGTTTTTTTCTCAACGCAGGCTATTCAGATACACATCTCTTGAAAACGGCTGGAATTTAGTCTTTCTCTATCTGTTTGATGAAATCAAAACCTTTTAAGTGAGAAATGAGAGATCAACTTATACCAAAATAGCCAGTACCTTAGAGGTTAAGGTACTCGCCTGGGACAAGGGAAGCAGAGACTTGAAAATTGTCCCAGCATGTAACAGAATGACATAACAACAAAGGAGGGTTTATTATATTTAAAGCTAACTGAAATTTCGCACACTTCTCTCTAATCCTTCCTAGCTGAAAATCTATTTTGCAGCACGTTAACAAAAAGTGATGTTCGAGAAGGAATGCCAGGCAGAACTTCTGCCTTTCTACCTCTGCAGGACTTTGTCCCGTAGCCCAGGGCAGTACCCTGGATATGACTCTATTTTAGCTGTCGTGGGGCGAAGGGATCTCTCTCTCATTACAATTAGAAATGTTGCCTTTGCTGAAAATTCCCACTGTATTGTTAACTAAGACTCAGGGTTCCATAAGTAAATAATTCACATGAAATGTTGAAACAATACTTTGTTCTTTTCATGACCCACAATTAACTTTTCTTCGAATTGCACTTAGCTGCATGCTTTTCAAATTGTTGGCAGCATGTGCGTTTCAATGTATGTCTTTTGTCTGCACTTACTCTAAATGAAGTTTAGCTTAGATGATAGTTCTAGCTCTGGCGAGGCCCTGGGTATTAGAATACCTGCATCATACCCAAACCTACCTTTGCTGACTGATAGATCAGTATTGACCAGACCTTTCTATCTCAGAAGAACAGTACCATAATAATCTAATGAATAAATAAGCAAATAAGTAATTGTTGTGTGCTGTCCAACCAGGACACCTCCCTACGCTTATAATGCCTTCTTTTTTTTTTTTTGGCATGCCAAACCAATATGTGCACCTGAGCCTTGATTTTTCTTACTGTGATCCCTATTTTTAACAATCTGACTAGTCGTTATGAATACAATACCACCATCACAACCCCATTTGTGCCCCTGGCTACAAAGCGCACACATTGTTGTTCTCTGACTCACATCCTACAAAATTTGACAAGATGAGTGATTTTGCTGTTTCAGCACATCTCTCTGTACCAGTGGTTGATACTGAATGAGGTATGGTCAGTAGGAAGTCAAGTCTGGAAAGAAAGATGAGCGTAACAACATATTCCTGGTCAATGTGCCTGGTCCGTCTGGTCTCTGAGGCAAGACGGAGTCGCTGTGCCTTGGGACGCCCGCGGGGGCTGCCCTATTGCCCACCTTCCCCTCACGAGCATCGCTGGGCTGCACTGGGGTCAGCTCAAACTTAGAATCGCTCTTACTGTTCTTGATTTATAATTTGCGTGATTTTAAGTTGTAAGTTTTAAGTTATTCACTTCAGTAGCCCACCAATAGTACAATTAGATTGCATTGTATCATATCATATTGCATTTTATTCTGGATAGCCAAAGGAGTACACGTGTACACTTCACCTGTCTCCTCTGTGTGAGATTTCTTGAAGAATCCAAATTATGTGCCTTAGAATACCTGTAAGTTTTCTAAAAAATATTACCTAAACAATTTGTTTTCACGTAAGCACTGGGAGCAGGCGAAGAGTCCAGCAATAAACATTAGCAATAAGGGTTTTTTTCCAAGGGTGGTGTCTTTTAAATGTCAGGAAAAGGAGACCTTCCTGCTTCACAGTTTTTAATGACCTCGCTTTGTTTTTCAAGTCTTTTTTGTGGCATTTTCTATTTCAGCACAGAAGTCTTGCAGTTTTTCATTGAAATATTAACAGTGTGGCTGACAGATGCCCATAGATAAGATAGGCAAAACTTTTTAAGCTGTATGTTTTGTAAGAAATATTCACCAGCAGCCATGCTATTTTAGTGCTAGTGCTCCAGCCGAGACTTTGCCATATTTGTTCAATGCTTAATTGTCTAATAAAAATCTATACTAAATTTAATAACTTGGGAAGTAGTGCGTGATGGAGGAATCCTTGAATTGTTTTGATATGAAAACAATGGATATAGAATTCTACGTATCCATTTAATAAATGTTTAGAGTGAATTTATTGTCTATGGAGGCAAAGGTTAGACAAACCCTTCCGTAGGACAGTAGGAGTATGGTGGCACTGGTGCCTTGAGCTCTGCTTTTGCTCTTACAGTGCTGGTGATGCCACACTGACCTACATCACCTCCTTTGGAAGCACGTCAGAAATGCAGAAACATTAAAACTCAGTATTTTCTGTGACAAATGTGTCAATTCCTGCTAGACTAAAAATGAATCAAGTTTTAAAACTTCCCATGAGGAGCCACTGGAAACACCAGAGTGAATCTCCAAGGAGCACTTCTGGTATTTGCATGGCGAGCTAGAAACCCACATGTAGCAAGAAAGAATTACAAATATCCCGTCCCGCCTTGCTGTCATCAGTGGTGGAAGGAACAGCCTCTGCTTCCAGAGACACAGACTCCCTGATGAGCGACGCTGTGTGTAACCACTGGTCACTGCTGCCATTCAGCGTCTGCAGCTACAGGGCGGTTAAACCGCACTCTTGTGCCCAACGTGCGAAGTTAACAAACTACGGGGTGGGGTTTGGAGTATGTTTGGGATTTGGGGGACCGGTCATTTTATTTGTTTGTGACAGGCTGGGGTAGCACCTTACCGTGTATTTACTTTTCACCTGCCCTCTTAATGACAACATCCTGCAGTGTTGAGAGCTTTGTATTTCGCTCTTTTGGTTTTCATGTGTTGTAACTTCTGTCAAATTTTAAGAGGAACACCGCAAAGGAGGTGGTTTAAGACTTTCTGGATATGGAGTTTTGATAGCAAGAGACAAGAGGGGTAGGGGAAAGAAGGGAAGGAAAAGAAAGACAGCAGAACTGACGGGAGCAACTTGGAACATGGGGAAAGGCTCATGCAGGACAGCACAGCCACCTTGATTCAGTGTGTGCGCGGGCTGAGGCAGGGACAGCAAGCTTTGCAAGTCGGATAAACAGTTTGAAAAAAGGCAAATTTGACTGAAGAACCCAGGGTCCTGATGAAACTGGGCAACTGGAAAGGTGTATGTGTCTGCCGATACCATTAGTCTGGGCTAGGTGTCCATTGTGGTGTTTGCGGCACTACCCCAAACAGTAAACATCTTCTGAACATCATGCAGAACCAAAATGCCGCCTTATAATAGTTGTTTGGTTTTCTTTAGTGTGTTTCTAAGAACTGCAAATACTTGGTGGACTTGAAAGAAGCCTTAGGTAGATGCATTCTTATTTATACCGGTGAGGCGTCCAGGGATAACTCGCAGGAAATCCCCTGCATGGCCAATGGCCGAGCGAACTCCAGTAGCTCTGTGTTTTCCTCTGAGTCTTTCCTTTTGCCCCGAGATAAGAATAGAATTCAGGAGTTTTGACTCTCATGTTCTTTCTCTAAAATCACGACCGCAGTCCCATACCTGAGTGTCCCATGGTCCCAGAAGGTGCATCTTTAAGAGGTAACTAAATATTGCAACAGTCGATAAAATTGTGAGAACTGTCAATACTGCTGAAGAGTAACTTGGGAAATTACTATCCAAGGAACAGCTCATTTAATGCTGTGACAGAAGTTTGGAAATTGTACCAGCAACTTTCAGGCGACTTGAAGGCTGACTGTTGTCTCTTCTTGCTCATCTTCTGCTTTATCTCTATTTTAAGTCCTTTCCTTCTGGTAGGAACCTCACTTGCCTCTAGCAGTGCTGCTAAGAGGGGCTAATTACTCTGAAAGGAAATAAAGTAGCAGAGTTGCTCCCATGTAATGCAGAATGAGTTTTTATCTAAAAGCCATAGGTAATCAATGAGAAAGAGGTTAAAAACCCTGGTCTGAGTCCAAAAAAGTATTGCTTCCAAGAACATGCTTAGAGGGGTTTCAGCAGACTTTCCATGATCTCTTATGTATTAGAGTAAGTTTGTCTCCTTACAGCTGTGGCAGTCCAAACAATTTAGACACAGAGCTGCCTTTTAAAGCTTTTAAACCTGTATTTCCCTTGAAGGTCTTCTAGTGTGCCACTAATCCCTTAAGTTATTGCACTGAAGGCACTCTATAATCCTTCAATTTAACCTGCTCTCAATAGAGACGGGAAGGAACTGGCTCACTTTCCATACTTGGGCATTATCAGTTTTGCTTTTTTCGGCTAGCTGAAGGTAGTTTGCTTTCCCTTTAAACACTGCAGAGACTATTTTAAATGTAGATATTAATTGCTTGTGTGTTTGTGTAGATGCATATTAAAAACTGTACACAAACCCCTTCCTCCTTTCTCTGGTTCATACAGCCTCGGGGTCAGGCTTCGAAACCAAGTTTCCTCAGGCCCCTTTGGAAATCAGTGAATGTAGAAACTGATGGCTTTTTAAAAACTGAGAATTCACACCCAATATAGAACTGGTGGGGGTCAAGAAGCAGCGTGAGCCCCAGGACATTTCTGGAAGCCTCATCTCCTCAGATCTACAGGAGACGAAGCTGCTGATTAAAAGGTCTTTGGTGGTGCTCAAGTTAAAGCTTTATGGTGATGAGTAACGCCAGGCAAGTGTTACGCTTTTTTTTTGTTTAATAAGCAGAAATACTCTAAAAGGTTGTCTAGAGCAAGACATTGGTTGCCTGAATGTGGAAGGTTTGTGTTGTCCTTTGCTTCTTGCTTGCATGAGGGACACATGGTTTTATTGTAGGATTGTTCTTGAGAGCTCAGAGTCCTGATCTGTGCTCGGAGGTTCGTTTATGAATACTGGCTACTCAGCATTACTTCAGAAGTTCATTTTAAGTTAAGCATTGAAGCATCCACTTTGAGGAAAAACATGCCCTGCAATTGTGTAGACTTTGAGAAACATTGACAAGAATAAAGATGGCCAAAGTTTTGCTTCATTAACATTTACACTGAAAAAGGAATCCTCAGATGCTGAGCACTTAATGTTTCTTTTTGAAGAAACCAATTTATTTGAAGTGCAGGTTTCTTTTGTACATTATGTGCTCACATTTTTGATTTCTTACAGCACTTCTGCATCAGTGAATTTCTTGTAGAGTCAGAGATCAAGCCTGGGCTTGTTCTGAAGTATCCAAATGTGGTAATAGGTGGACTGTTGTAAAATTTGGCATCTGGAGTTAAATTACAGGATGCTTCTTAAGCTTCTTGGTTACTATAGGAACAAGTAATAGTCATCCTTCATGATTAAGCAGTGTCCATGGTAACCAAACGAGCAAGTTTTAAATGAAAGATATGTTCCCTTTACATTTTTAGCAGTCAGAGGTAAACAGTTGTTACCTTTGTACCCTCAGATGACAGAAATTTTGATCTGGCTGGCGTATTTAAAGTGAGAACATTTGGTGTTTGTTTACATAACTTTACTTGTAGGGCCGGCTGAATTTTGGGGGAATACTGAGATAAAATTTTTGAGAGTGGGGTGTAGTGCATTAATCTCCCCAGGAGGAGTAAATGTTGTTCACAACCTGTGCTAAATTGTTCTGCAGCGTTGCAGTGGGTGGATGAAGAGCCAGTGTGTTGCTTCTCGGCATGACTGCAGTTCAGAGGTGGAGGAAGGAATCCCTACATAGACCCTGCGGATTTTTTAGGACAGAAAATGCAAGTGTCAGTGTTAGTGTAGGTACGAACATGCTCCCGCTCCCTCCCACTTCAAAAATAGGATGGGAAATGTACAAGTGAATATAGCACTGCTAGATTCCTGTTTGTAATCTACTACACATTTTTGTTTGTAGGTAACCAGTGGTATCACTTAGAAAAGCAGGGCAACACGCGCACGGAGCAGGCACAATTGCTATGGCTGGTTGCCTAAAGGAATATAGTAGTTTGGATGGTGGTTTCTGTATGTCCATCTGTGGCACACTATTATTTATATGAAATAAGAAAACATGACTGCTTTTTAACCTTTTTTCCTGTGTCTTTCATTGGCACTGGGGATGTTTGCTTGAAAACTAAAAAGCTGACACCTGCAAGTATGTTTTCAGAGCATGTATGTGTAAGAGAAGCAGAAATAGCCACCCACCCCCAAATGGAATATAAATATCAGTCACAATAAATTCAGATTTATGTCTACAATTAGGAATTGTGGAATGTAAACCAATTGCTTAAAAGAGTGAATAGCTAGGAGATATATGTATGAGTAAGAGTAGTAAGGACAGGACGCATTTTCGGCAATACTCTGGGTATGCGGGCACACAGGTCGATTGCCACGGTGCGGCAGACGCAGCGTACCCTGACGTGTGTGTGCGTGTACGTGCCCACATCCACACACAAGCGAGTGCAGAACATTTGTGCAAGCACTCACCTTTGAAAAATAACCAGGTTGGCAGAGAAGGTGACACTTTTTACAAGCACTATCTTCTATCTAATGCATATTAAAATGAAGGAGACCTGTTTGTATTTGGTAGGGGAGCTCTTGGGCCTCCTGCATAAACATTTGGAAAACCAGAAAAAAAAATCTCAGCTGTCCCTAATAGTCCCTAATGTCCTGACCAGTAGCCCTAATCCTGACCAGTCAGAATTGTAACTGGAGGAAGAAGAGTGTTTTCAGACTTTCTTGTCACTGCGACTTTTTAATGCTGTCTTTGAGTTGCTCCATCAGGAGGGGTGCTATATTTTGTCCAGTAGCTACCAAAAATCCAGTTAGTTAAAATCCATCATTGTTCTGTGATTCCAATGAAACTGTACCCTAAATACCAGTGTTAAATCCCAACCTTCTGCTTTCTTGAACAATATTAAAGTTCCTTCAATGTTAAGGCAATCTGACTTGGATTGATTGGCTCTGGGCATTAAGACACTTTCAGGCTGATGTAAGAGCTGCATGTACTATGTGAATTTCAGATCTTAATGTTTGGTCTATTATGCAGATGGATGTGAATAGAGATATGTATGTGACCCCATTTATCTCTCTAATGAAGTGCCATCAATAGAACATCTGTTTCTTTGCTGTAGAAGATGAAATCTCTGATGAATCATGCTTATAAATTAAGTATTTATTTATTTAATTTGCATTTTGCCAGTACAGACCTGTTACAGCAGCCACCACGCACGACTGGAAAAATAGCCTAGTAATTAAACTGCACAGTTTTCATTTATACAGTGCTGCTACTCCACACACAAAGTAAACTGTTCTGAACCAGTTTGTAGTTGACCTGAAAGCCCCAAACCAAACAGAACACCTTGCCAAGGGAACAAACCTCACTGACGGGAGACAAATCCACGGCTGTGGTCTGGATGTGCACCTCCCGTCTCGCTGGGGTTGCCACTGTGGCACTAGGGGCCTCTATACTTTCTGGTTCTCTCCGAAATTGGAAGCAAAGAGGGCCAATGTGCTGCAACACAGTCTGTTCCTGTGAGGTTTCCAACTCCCTTCTGCAATCCCGGGAGCTTTAATGAGACGGGAGGCCTGGCAGGACCTGCCTTTGCTGTGCCTAAATCCCTGAGGGAGACTGAGCTGCATGAGGGACAGTCCCTTCTCCAGCCGTCCTGCTGCAGGCATCACGCGAGGTTGGCCAGAGGCTACGCGAGACCGTCTGGCAGGTGCCTGTGGTCCTGCACCACCACATGCTGGTGGCCGCCTCATGTTGGGCCAGCGGTCTGCAGAGGCAGCTGGCCACAGACGGTGCTTTGACCCAGCGGGGCTCTGGGCAGTCTCAAGTGGAAGAGGGTTGTCTCCTCCCCGCCCTGCCCCGGATGGTGTGTACGGGTGGCACAGTTTATGTCCGCGGTGACAGAGATTACACAGAGTGTAGAAGTTTCTCCTTTGCCTTGGGTTGCCTCTGCGAACCGGCAGCTGTGCTGCTGAAGCACTGTAAGAAAGCAGCACGGTAACAGTGTTGAATCTTTGCAGAAATGTTAAGCATGATGGATGAACCTAATTTAAATCTCCCCAGAGCTGCCTTCTTGTTCTCCAGACTCCATGTTGCTTGTCTTTATCATCACATAGGAGGAAGCTGATGTTCCACTTCACTTTATCATCCTTTCCAGTTTAACCAGGGTATTAGCAGTCTCCACGATCCGGTTCCCAACCAGGCTGGAATTTCATCTTTTTCTGATGTATTTTTTAAGTCTGTGCTTGATTTCAATTTTACCCCGGAGAAAAGGCTCCTAATGATATGCCGTTAGCAAAAGATGAATTTGTTCTCTAGACATCATACCAAAGAGAGATAAATATCATACATATTTTATTTCAGAGACTGATAAATAAAGAATAAAAATTACCAAATGTATATATACATATCTAATTAAAAAATACCAGACAGTAAAATGGGGTTTGTAATAAAAGCTGCTCAATCAGCACAATTTGCTGTTTATTTTTAGAAAGGGGGGTAATTTTCCGGATGCCTTATAGCCTCTCGCTGTCACCACCCTGGCACCAGGTCTGGGGACCTATAGCTATGTCTTTTGTACGTAGATCTGATCTGTTTCTTCAGTTTTGTAGTAAAGAGACGTTGGTGTGTGTATCTTCAGACTCCTCATGTTGAGAAGGACCTAAGCTTTCCTTTCCCGTTTTTGCCGTTTGCTTCTCTCCTTTCCTTTTTGCCCTCTGCGAATATATTTTTTCTTCACCAATACGTCTAATCTGTCTCTTCAGGTGAAGAACACATTCCCATCCGCCTCCAGGAGGGCAGAGTTTGCCCCGGGAGCCTGGCACCAGGCGGGAGGGTGGCAGGCGGCGGTGGGGATGCGGGGTGGCCGGAGGGGGGTGTCGCAGGCAGACCCTCCCTGGCAGAGCAGGGAAAGACCTCTTAACGACCGGCGATACTGAACATCAGCTGCAGAAGCAGATAAACCCCACCAGGGGGANCCCGGCCCGGCGGAGGGGCTTCGGCTCCCCCTGGCGAGCCGGCGGGGGCCCGGCGGTGCCGGAGGAGCCCTCCCTTCGCCCCACTGCTGGGGGACCGCCGAAACCCTCTTTTCTCCGGCTTTGAAGGGTGGAAGGTGCGAGTGAGCTCTCCAGGGGAGAGGAGGCTGCGACACCGGGCAGGAGCCCCCCGAAAGGCAGGAGGAAAGGGCAGAGAGTCCTGTTTCTGCTCTCACGTGTCAAAAAGCGCCTCGGCACGCTGCTGGGAGAAGAATCCTCTTACTGGGCAATATTAGAGAAAATAGGGGAATAGATACGTATCGAGTACGCAGAAAAATAGCACAGCTTTTTTCAGTACCAGATTCCAGAGCCGTGAATAGCGCTCACTCAGGAGCAGTATGAGGAATATTAAATACTACACAGCATACGCTGTCCGGGAACCTGACACAGAGATGATACGAGAGCCATTAAAGTGCACAGTGTGCTATTGCAAAGGTCAATGTCACTTCAATTCATTATTTAACAAATTAAAAACTCTTCTGCCAGAAGATCTTAGTTCCGCTTTGAGAGAAGGTAGTCATAATTTTTAGCTGATGGGTCATAATTTTTAGCTGATGGGAAGCAGTGTGGTCGGATGTTTTCTGGCTGGAAAACAGAAAACAATTCAACTCCCAGTTCCAGTAAGGCTCTTCAGTTCACACGACCGTCCCAGCCACTATTCTTGAAGTCGCAGAGGGTTGTACAGCTCTGAGTGGTGCTTCAGGTGCCTTTTTATGCTTTCAGGCAGGGACACAGTTGAGTGAGAGACGGCATTCCACTGCTCAGCTGAGTAGAGTGGTTTTGTAACACTTAAGTCATGTGTGAGGGGAAACAAAGGTAATGGCAAGCAGCTGGATGTGTTTGGTGTAATCACTGTGGACAGCATTGGCTATAGGCTAGTATACAACCAGCCTCTAATTCCTTAATTCTAAATGTTTTGTGCCAGAGTGTAGCACAAAAGGCAAGTAATGATCCCAATTTATTTTTTTGTTTTGTATGTAAATGGCTAGATAAGTGAGATTTTTTTTTTACAGGCTATAGTTCCGTAAACAGTATCCTTAATTGTCTGAAAAGGCAGTGAGAGCATGAGAAAATGGGAAACTATTTCTGCTTAGAGCATTAAATGACTGTGGAGTAAATCACTGATTCTGATGTAGAAGAGTTGTGGGTACAGCCGGTGGGATTGCTGTGCTTTATAGAAGTGTATTTAAGCTAGAGATTCTAAGATGCAAAGAGGAATAATTTTATTCTAACATAAAAAGTGGTAGCGACGCAAACTTTCATTAGCCTAGAGAATACCCGCTCTGAGTGTTCATTAGCTTTGCTTTTAGATGAGTCTGATTTTTCAGAGGGCAGCATTACCTGCCCTAAACTTTTCCTTCACGACCATTTTTATTTAAAAGTCAATTTTATTGCCTAATAAAGGTTTGACTTTTAATTAATTTTGTGTGGCGTAATGGTTATAATATTGCTGTAAGGGATCAACTGGAATTCACCGGGGGATCAGCAGGGCATTGGGCGATGCGTTCCAATAAACAGTTCTCCAGGTAGCTGACCAGCGACGCGGGCCTGATGTCTAGTCCAGCTGACGCGAGCAGGCAGAGAGCGTTAAAGGGCATCCATAACCTGCCAGTGGTCCCTCACTGACCTTTGCCTGCTGGAAATCACACATTTTTGCATCTCTGCTTCCTGTTCAAAGTTATTCAAGCCTCGTGAAGGGGAAAGTTGGCTCAGCTCAGCATTTATTATTTTCCATTGTTGTTCATTCCCAGGGTAATATTCCACTTTTAAAAAGTGCCGCTATTCTAACAGCAGCTTCTAAATACTCCTTTGGACTCAGATTAAAGATCCGTCTTTCCTCCTGGACTCATGTGGCCACCCGAAGCTGTCTGAAATGTAGATTTTTCTGCAGCCTCTCTTGAGTATTTGCAATCACACAGGCACGACAAATATCTACTCTCCAGGGATTGTTTTTAATTCATAAATGCTACCGTGAGCCATGTTAAATAAATCACTTCTGTCACTATGTGCCTCCTCCTCTCCTCTGTTGGGTTTGTAGTGAGGAGTTATTAGATAATGTAGAAATTAGAGGAATAACACCTAAATTCATTAAGCAATAAAATTAATTCATGGAGCGTAATTGTATGAGCAGGAGACCGGTAATTCCTGTTCCCTCTGGTTTCACAGAAACTCCACCCTGGTAAGCTCTCTGGGGCACCCTGGAGATGTCAAGCCCTAAACCAGCGGGGCAGGACAGGGAGGAGCGCACCCGCATTGGCGGAGCGTTGCCCGACCTCTCCAAGCGCTGCCTGCGGGACCTTTTCCGCCAGCTTTTGGTCCTGATCCACTCTTAGTTTTCTGCATTACATCCAGATGATCCGGTGAAGTTTTATTGTCCTCTAAAGTCTCCTTCCCTTCAAGCACGTCCTGCGGTGCGGTGCAGGAACCTGGCCTCCTGCCGCGTCGCCCCAGCGCTGCTGGCTTGTCTGGCATTCCAGTCATACTTCTCTTTCTTGCTGCCTCTGATGAAGTCATCATCTCTACTTCTCCTCTTATTCCTGGCTTGTTCGGAGTGCCATGGCATGTGCGTTGCTGACAAGCCCGGCTTCCTTTTGGTGAGTTGAGGGAGACGTTTTCTCGTTGCTAACTTCTCTGACGCTCGTTCAGATTTCTACCTCCCTTTCTTGTTTGGAGTTGGAACAGTTTCATATCAGAAAATCAACTTGCTGGGAAGTGTCTGCTTGTTAGTTATTCCTTCCAGCCGGTTCTCTTTGCTTTTGTTCATACTGTCTCTTCCCCTGGCTGATCCCTGGAACTGCGTGTGAGAGGAGAGCAGGAGAGGGGGAGAGCGTGAAGAGAGATGAACAAACAGAAGGAGTTAATGTATTTCATTCCCACTAATGAGAGCATAATCCTGATGATCTCTTGGACTAGCTGTGATTCACAAGAGCAGGTAATGCAAATGTAAAAACATCTCACTTGCTAAGTGAAAAGTAAACAGCATTAATATTTGTGTGTTTGTTACACATAATGACCTGCTTTGTAGCAGTGTCTGAGAAGTTGCAACGAAGGCGGCGATGATGTTGAGTGGGTTAAACACGAACTCGGGTGCAGGAGTTCCTCGCAGCCGGCTCTGCTGCTGATGTCCTGGAAGCCTTGGGGGGATTGTGCTGCCGCTCTGTAACTGCGCCGCAGCGAGAGGAACAGGCATGGAAAAGGGTAGTGAAGATTAATTATTCAAATGCCTTGAATTAGTTAACAAATCAAATGTGTTTATTATTTTACAGAAAGAGTTTCAGAAACATTCGTAAGCCCTAGGTCCTAAATGAACGTGCAATGTTTCCAGGGCTGTGTTAGCGTCCTGCCGGCAGTGAACTTGGTGGGATACTTTCAACCCTGGCAGCTTAAAACAAAACCCTGGTGCAATACACACCAAGCAGCATTTTGGACCCAGCTATGTGCGATAACCTGGGAGAGGTTTCAGGGCTTTGATAATTCAAGGAAGTTTCTCTTTGAAGATCTTATCCCACTCTGGGAAAAACCCAAAACATTGCAGCCTGCTATAAATATTTAGACCAGCAGGAAGCACTTTTGTTTCTTCTTGCTTCTGAGACTGGATAAGGTGGGTGAGCCCCAGCCCAGCACGGATCTGTGGCAGGCACTGAAGAGTGCTGCTTCTGGGGAGATTTACTCCGTGTTCATGAACAAGAATTGGGAGGGCCCGCAGGAGCGCGGCTCTGCGACAGGCAGGGTGGAGGTAAAACAGAGCGTGGGTGGAAATGACTTGTTGTCACTGGGCAAGCTTAGAAAAGGGCAGGAGAAATGCCATCAACAACGAGAAGAAAATTAGATGAGGAATTTCTATCAGAGTCACCACAGTTGTCCTTCAGAGCGACTTATGAACCTTTTCCAGTCTAATTTTGAGAATTTTAAGAGCTTCTAGAGGGACAGGGAATATACTTAGGTGGGCCTGCCTGATTCAGCTGTCCAACAGTAATTTGATGACTTCTTACTCCTCATCTGTACATATCCCGTCCTTATGAGGGTGTTGCATTGCGGGCTGGTGGAAATGGTGGGCAATCAGGGAGCCATCTCTTTCTGTGGGCACCCACTTCTGCGCGCGCACTGGCATCTCTGCTGCTGGGTAACGTGTCTTTCCTCGCTGTATCCAGGGAACCTGTTTTCAGATCCAGTATGTCTGCACTATAATCCTCATTTAATAGACTGTTACTTCAGTGATTTTCAGGCCTTTGTGTTATAAAAGAAAGATTTGGAGGTTTTAAGTTCATAACAAGTTCAGGACTTCGGGAGAGCAAATAGTGTCCTGAGATACCGTGTGTTTAAGTCCTCAGATCAAATCTGATCTAGAGCAAATAAATGGACAAATGAAGGTATAATCCTGGAATTTCTATGAGCTGAGAGATAGTATTAAGCTAACAGAGAAATTCACTGTCTAGTGAGGATGTTATCTGATAATACTAAGTGCTTCTGGAAATGCCATTCCGTGGTTAGCTGCCTGCAGTGATGCTGTTCCTCACTCCGCAATCCTTTATCTTGGGATACAAAATGGATGGCAGACATTCATTAATGAAACCTTGCGGTGTTCCCACACGATTTTCAAGGTTTTTATCAATCGTGAGTCTGATGAAAAGCATTAAGATGTCTGAGGGTCACACTGTGAGGCTGTAACAGATGTCAGGATAGGACGCTGGACTCTGCTGGTGAGAGGCGTAACAGAACTGCAGTGGAGTCTGTCCAGCCGGTAGGTGGAAGTCCGGGAGAGGGGGACGGTGTGTGAAGAGGTTGTGAAGAAAAGGCTGAAGTCAGATACTGTGTCTGATCTCTTGTCTCTCACTTGTCTTATGTACAAGTGGGCAAATTTGTCAGAAATCACAGAAAGTAAAGCTGGAAGGGGTTTCAGGAGATCATCTGGTATCCGTCTGCCCCAGGAGAGGGGGGAAGGAAGCTCGTTGTACCTGCACCTCGCCTGGCTGGGAGAGCTCTGCCGCAGAACGGTTTAAGATAGGCTTGAACATATATCAGTTCCAACGTATAACTCTTTGTGTCAAGAGAAGACTTTTTTCAATGCCTAACCTAAGTATCTTCTGCTGTCAATTAAGACAGTTCTTTTTCAGGCTCTAGTGGCAGTGGAAAGAGTTTTTATCATTGCCTTACAGTGACCTTTCTCGTGGTGGCTGGCTGCCGCGGTGCGGCGGTGGGCTTGCTGTAGCAGACGGCGCTAATGCCAGTAACCTGGCCCAAGACCTCTCCCCTAACCCTGAAGTGAAAAGGGCAGTTCAAACCTTTATGTATTTATCCTGTTTGCTATGTAAAACCGTTCTGCTGTACATTTCTGGTAGTTAGGAGTTACTAATTTACCTGTAAGCTATTTTTACTTCCCTTTAAAACAAACAGCTCCCCCCGCCTTGCCCCAAGCACCCACGCCCAACCCTCCTCTTAGTTATTTCTGGTTTCATATAAAGAGTTTTGTCATGTGTCTCTCCTGCAAAGCCTCCCCTCTCCAGTGACACCCACAGTGCTTCAACTAAGCTAAAATGGAGATCTGACTCCAAACATTTTATGAACCATAAGCTTAAAAATAATAGGAGGCTTTAGGTCCTAACCCGTGTCTGTATTTTGGTCTAGGTCACTAGATGTGTGACACACTCATGTGTTTGCTGGCTCAGCCTTGGGTATATTTTAACGATGAAGTAAGAATTTCAGAGTACAGTTCATGACTTCAGCGCAATCAGACCCAGATATTAATCAGCCCTGGGTCATAACACACTCTCCCTTTCTCCGGAGAGCTCTGACCCCTGTGGTTGGTAGAGGAAGCAGATTGACAGATTATGGAAAGTGAGACAATTGCGCACTTTGGTCTGACAAACCACTGTGGTACAAGTCAATGGTGCTGTAAGACCTCTATGGAACAGCAAGTACTTTCCCTCAGTGTGGAAGGTGAGAGGTGCGTTGGGCTGGGGCGCACAGCTCTGTGCCTGTGCCACAGGCCTCTGGGGAAAGTCATTTCTCGCAGCTGCTTTTCACACGATCCCATCATTCCTGTTTTCCAGCCATGTATATGAGAAGTGCTTTAAACAACATTTATTTTTTTGGTCATTAAGAAAATGCAAAGCAGCTTCTTCAGTTGTCTCGTCATCTCGAACACACTTTCAAAATGCTGTAATCAAGTACTTTCTTTATGACAATCAGAAAAAAAAAAAGGCGGCCACTGTTCAAAGGAATGGGGTGGGAACCTCAGCGTGGAAGGAGGTGACACCAGAGGACTCGTTTGCCTCCTTGAGATTCAAAGTGTGGTATTCTGCAAAGAAAGTGGCCAAGACATTAGAAGGCTTGTCTGGAAGCTGTGAAAGCAATGAACTGGCTGGTTTGGGCTCTCTGGCTCTCATACAGGTTATGTAGCCGCTGGGGAGGAATTATGGATGGGATTTGCAACCAAGGAAGATGTCACTGAACAGGCACTTCACCCAGTCCCTGGCTGAAATCTCACAATCTCTCCTTTTAGAATAGTTTAAGATACATCTCGGGAATTGTTGAGTGGAATTGCGGGTATTAGTTATTTCTTACAGACCCCGGGTGATAGCAGCCTTTGGGAAGGGGGGAACCTTGCTAAGAGGACAACCCTCCTTGCCAAGACCTGATGGCAGCAAATTGCAGATTGCAGAGGCTGAGAATTGGCAAACAAACCACCTCTAACTTACACTAGTTACGAGAACATCATTGTCTGAGACATTCTGAAGTATAGGTTGTTCCATCTTTAGATTTCTTTGCATACTAATTTGTAGAAGCTGCGCTGTAGCAGTCTACCATCTAATTTCCGTTTGCAGCAGGTATTCTTCTTCAGACTACCTGTCATTCCCAACCAAGAATCCTAGCAATGATGTAATATTCACTGGCAGGCCTCTTGCCTGTGAAATTACCTCTTAGAAGGAGTTCCCCCAATGTTTACTTCAGCTCCATTTTTAAATTTATTTTTATGCTTATAATTTTTTAAAAGCGAAGAACAACTGTGTGAAAAATCTGTTTTTCAGTGTCATTCTGAAATTGTTGATTTGTTCGTCTTTGCTTGCTTTCCATATTGTTCAGTAAATAACTCGGTGTTACATATCCAGACACAGTCTTTCAAAAGTTATAGGGATTTCTGTAGATCAGAAGGGTTTGTTGATAAGGTGACATGAAGGACAGAAAATATTTGTGGAAAAGAAGCCTACAGAAAGGGAGAAATTCAGTTAACAGAAGTCCAACCCAGTGGGTGTGGATAAATAGAAGAGTAGAGAAGATTCTGGGGCCTGGTAGAATAAGAAGTATGAGCTTCATTCGTCTTCTCCAAAACTTGCACTATTCTGTATTCAGGAGACCATGATTTGATGGCAGAGGACAATATTTTGATATGTATTAGTGTGTGGCAAAAAAAAAAAACAAAACAACAAAAGAACACAGTTTTTGACAAAATCCTTTCCTCAGCTTACACTTTAGCGGTGTATTTATATACCACCTGATATTTGTTTAACTTTTTGTACCCGTTTTGAGAATTCTTAAACAGTTTTGGGCTTAGTTTGAATGTGAGAATTCTTCACGTCCCCAAGACGCTGGCTGTGAGTGAAAATTGTAGAGTTCCCACCACTGGATGTGGTCAGAGTCACTGTGGGGCAGGGACAGAGGAGAAGCCCTCAGCTTCAAAGAATTCCATGTGCTTCCTTTCAAAGGAGCAGCAAAGTAACTGGTGTTTGCAAACGAAGGTGCGCTCCAAGGAGCTTTGCCCAGGCCTTTGTTTTGTACTCCTGACACTTCACACGGGCTTAAACTCTGCTCATAATCATGATCGAGCTGTTGCTTCTAACCTTCTTGCCTTGCTGTAGAGATCTGTATAAAGACATTTTCTTAGCCTGCGAAGCCGCTCGCAGGTCTCTGACCCACGTAGATTCATACAGAAGACTGTATGTAAGCAGGGAGCCTCCTCGCCTCCCGGAGAGCCACAGCACTGTGCGAGGAGGAGCGTTCTTCTGCCCTCGTGTCATGTGTCCACTCCTGAGAACGCTGTAGTTGGGACACCTGAGGTTTTTTCTTGAAATTATCACTAAATGACCATGACCACAGACCCTGTCCGTTTTCTAGACTTCCTAATCAACAGGATGGAGGTGACATCACCTGTTGTGTGATGGAGGTGCTTGGCTAATAAGGACTCTCAAACGGTTCGAGAAGGGAAGCTATTACAACGTCTGAGCACCAGTGAATGGCAGCTTGGAAATAGATCTATTTTTATGAGCTCTGTGGTGCTTTCAAAGAGGGTTTGTGAACCGAGGAAACACCACCTCATAATGCTGTTGCTGACCTTACCTAATATCTTTCTGAATCTTCTCAGTGTTGGCATATTTGTTAATTTAGCTTTTTCAGCCCCCTCCCTTCCTCACCAGCAGGGAAGGAGGTAAGTATTCCTATCCACATTTTGTATTTTAGCACATGCAGGATTTGATAATTCTTTTCCTAGTTACAAAGCAAATTGCTAGAGGAATTAGAGAGGGAATTTAAGCATCCTGTGCCTGTAACCCCATTAGCAGTTTGCCTTAGGAGTATCAAGTCCATGAGTGCACGGATCTGTACTTTGCATATAATTCTCACTCAGCTCAATACATTTTCTGTTTACCCATCTGCAGACTGGAAATAATGATAATGCCAACCTGTCAGGCATTATCTGAAGCTTACAGTTGTATAAAAAATGCTAATTGTTGAAGGTGAAAGTCTTGTTGATAGAACGTTGTTCTGGGCGGCTGTGGGAAATACGAGCAGATACGCTGGCTTATTTGCAAGGGCATCTCCGAGGAAGAAGCCACATTTTGCATGGCCTGCTGACGTTCCTGGTCTGGTTCTGTGCTTGCGTGTTTGTAATTGTCCTTTCTTTTCTGTACCATGCACAGAGTCCCCCCCGGAGAGGTGTGGGCAGAGGCGCAGCATGCCCAGCGGGGTCACTGAGAAGAACCCCACCATGGAGCCTGCTGCCACAACGCCCTTCCGGGTCACGGTAAGTGTCTCTCCCCATCTTAATGATTGTTACAGCAGCTTAATGATTATTATGGGGTTTTGCCAGAAGGGAGAGGAACTTGCTCATCCTGAGAGTAGAGGTGGTGTTTGTGAAACCACTTGATTACTTATTTTTAAGTAAATGTGTTGTTGTTAGAAACTGTTAGCAACAAGCAACTGTAAAATATTTCTTGGTAAAATGACAAGATATGAATTTGAATCTGGAGCAGTTTTGGGTAAGTTGTTTCCTTTGGGAGACTTTCCTGGTGAGGTTTCCTTTGTGAATGCTAGGGCAGAGCAGTATATTCATAGTTGTATTTACTGGGCTGCAACTGTACAGTACATCCTTGTACTCCTACAGAAGAGAAAATCTCCTGCAGAAAAACATGTCATTAACTAACAGAAAAACTGCCAAGTGGGTGATTCCCCAGAGCCTGGTATCCTCTCCCAGCAGGAGCCCAGAGGAGCCATTCACTGTTTCCCATTTCTTCAATTCTTTTTCTTTGAAATGCTCTCCTAATATCACTGTTTTGTTGTGACAGCAGTATGTAAAGAACGGGAAGTCATTTGGGAGTGGAACAGAGCAGCACCACTAACACGAATAACAGTGATACCAAAACCAAACAGGACAAACAGGCTCTTTTTGCCCCATGGGGAAGGGCACTACTGTGCCCATTTTACAGAAGGGAGCCAAAGACCCAAAGAAGTCAGAGCTGAGCCCTCGCTCTGTGATGCTGCAGATGATGGAGTAGTTGCCAACAGTTTCACTGCAGTATGAGGAAGTGTAGTGAGTCTAACCACGGGACTCCCTCTCCCTACTCGCTCTGCACTCCCACAAGATCAGATGTTTGCGCTGGCTCATAGCTTCAGAAGATAATCCCTGTCATGCCTTGGAGATCAGTTCTGGAGTGAGTTAAAAGTCTTTGTTTCTTCTTTAGTTAGAATGTGCACAGTGGTATTTATCACTGCCTCCCCACTGATATAAGTCATCTCTCTAACATCCTGCAGATATTAGATGTACATCTCGAGTGGATCAGTCATTTTTACCACAAGGATTGTGTTACTAACAAATTATATCAACTCCAAGTAATTATTTAAGTTAGGAGTACACTGAACTGACAAATAGAAGCACAATGGTGGGATCAAAATAAAGATTTTTTTGAAAGTGGGCAATAAACATGCAGCTGAGAGTAGCTGTTTGGTTTTTTTCTGATGTATCATCAGCCTGGACACACCTATAGTTAATGCAACAGAGCCTTGGGAGACTTCGTAATCAGCTGAAGTTACTGAGGTCTTCTCGCTAACATTTGGGGTAACCTCCAGTAATAGTGAGAGAGAAATCTATTTAGAGATTTTTTAAAAAAATAAGTACAAGCATAAAGTATACACAGCTGGAGATGGATATACCTGGTATGAGCGATAGCCAAGGCAATCAAGGGGTTATATTTTCAAGAGGAAATGTCTGATATATGTGGATAATAACTTTGCGCACAGGTATTTTTATCCAGCGAAGAGGCAAATGGTCTTGGAGCTGGTTTTCTCAATGTATGTTTATAGGTTCTCTTTGGAGGCCGCACCTACTTTACAGGCTCAGCTACTTCATAACAAACCCAGGTAGGCAGAACCAGAATTGCAAAGGAAAGACAATGGTGCAATCTAAAAAAAAGCTGAGCACACCCAGTTCACCTGAGAACATTTGCACTGATGAGTGAATCATTAATAGCAGTTTGCTAAGTAGTTTATTTTAGTTCTGTAAACTGTAAGTTTGTGAATGAATAACATTGTCTGTGGAGCTATATTCTGTAGCTTTTATATGCGAACCCATGCTGAATGCATGAGAGCATGTTTTTTGGTACTGCCCTATTTGCTAAATGAAGAAGAAGTGATGAAAACAGTGAGTGGATGGCAGGAGATGAGTTCTGTTTTGAAGGAGCGTGTACAGTGTGTAGCAAACACTGAAGGAAACAGAACAGAAAAACAATGGAGCATGAGATGTCTGTAAGCATTTGCTGTTGGGCCATGTTTGGTTTTCTTTTTCTGGAGTTGATGAAAGTTACTCTCCTAACAGCTCTCTGTTCTAACAGGTCAAAACACAGAGGGATCATCTTTTGGTCTGATTCCCCTTGCGGTATCACCTTTCTGCTAAGCAGGGTGCATCTTGTTTCGATGCCAAGAGGGAAACTAATTTTTTTTCTCTAACCCCCTTGTTCCACAAGCCACATGCCCTCTATCTGAATTGATTATCAGTTACAAATGCTCTAAAACTCTGAGCATGGCAGGCAGAAACACAGTAAAGCTAACTGAATAGGCATGCTTTTGCTTTGTGCCTTCCATTTATCACAATCTATCTACCTCAGTAAATGAGTATCATTGAACCTTAAACAATGTACTACTTGTTGATGAAAAATGCAAAGAATGATGGGAAAATATGGATTCCCATCCAGACAAGATGGGAAAGTGTAAAACAGAGGATTTGGGAGTATTTTTCTTAGCGTACTCATAATCAGTGAAAATAAAATGCTATTTATTCCTTTTCCAATGGCATATATCCTGCTTTACGTTTTTAGAGAAATTATTCCTGTCCTTAAGCAGGTTAGCTCGTTAGTGAAACAGCCTATGTGGGATGTGGTTCCTTGCTTTGGCTGGCTCTGTTACTCAGTATGGATTAAGTAAGGGCAGTCATCACATGGACAATACAGAGCATTTTTCTTCTCTAAGTTAGAATCCACTATCATCTCATTTCTGTTCGTACTCAGCCCTCCAAATGTTATTGCCATTAATATGAATGGCTTCATTACATACATAGTTTTTATGGCTGCTCAGATTTCAGCAGATGTCTGACTTAAGAAATATATTCTCCCTCACCTTCCTTCATTAACCAGAAGAACATTAGCAGTCAGTCCACTCCAGCCACTGGGAATAGTAATTAGTGCTTTAGTTTAGTGGTAATGGGATTATTACTTTTGAGCCTGCTGCTGCAGGTTTTGATGTTGTAAGCTTTTCATATTTTACAGCTGATTGTTCTTCCCTGACATCTCCATCCTTCTACTGTTGAGTCTCCAAGGGACTAGTAAGCTCCGGAGCCATTGGATTCAGCTATTTTGGCAGTGTTGCACTCCCAGTTGCTTTCTTTCATTTGAAACCTAAAGCAAACTAGGGTGGAAGTGCTCCCTTCCCATGCACAGGTTTGCCAGGCAAGTTGCAGTTAATTGGGCATTATGGTTTTTGTAGCACCTTTGGAAAACAATAGCTCGTGAAATTGTTTTTGAGTTATAAAATATAACCTTGAAAATCAAGCCTTAAGATTTCTACGTCTTAATATGTGAACTAGCTGTTCTTATTCTTTGTACAGAAAGAAATTTTTAATAGAGCTTCTTAAACATGATAAATTCTTCCCTAGTCCTAGTTATCTCATGCTGTAAAATGATTATTTTCCATGTAAACCCACCTCACTTAACTTTTGTGCTCTCAGAGCTTTGTACGATCTGATGTGGTCTAACGAATCCAAGTCTCTAATCCAAGTGACCGCTCATCTGAGGTCCCTCATTCTGAATCCACTCTGAGCACCAAGTTCAGTATTCAGTTTTTAGTCTACGTCTGATTGGAAAACCATGACTACTTCACGTTGCCAGCTACACAGTGCTTCGTGTGGACGAGAAGAAACCTTTCTGACTGCTGCATTGGTGCCTAGGAACAGTAGATTTGGTGCATTTCAGTATAAAACTGAAATATAAGCAGGGAAATTCTGGTCCTGATGAATTTATTATATATGATACACTCATGGAAGAGGCTGACTGTCCTCACACACGTGTTTGCAGGAGATATCTTTGGAGTTAAATGGTCTTGTTGGAACCCTTCCTATTTGTCATGATTCTGCCCCCTGAATGAAGAGATCTAATTAACAAGTGCTTCAAGAAAAGTCAGTATCTAAGGATAGAAAAAGAAAGACAGAAGGCTTGACTTAGCATGACATGTCAGTTAGAATGTTGCCTGGTTAGGTGGTGACCGAGAGTTGTTTCCATTGGGAATGGATAATTGGCAGCAGCTGATTAACGCTCAAGAGCTGTAGACACCAATGTTACAAGGGCAAATGCTGGACTCTTCTCTGTGCCAAAGGGGAGATGAGCGAAGCCTTGCTGTTGACTGACATTTACCTGTTAGGAGAATACAGAGAGGCATTTAGCTTCTCTGCATCGAATCCAAGTATCTTAAAGTGGGAGATGGGCTAAACCTGAAATTTGTGTTGCATATGATCAAACACAGGGACAGAAGATGGGAAATTCTGCTGGGTATTAAATCCTCCTGTTCTGCCCATCTTGCAGGGAAATCTGAGCAAGGGTGGGATCGCTGGGACTTGCTTTGTGAGGATTTCTCTCCCATCTCATTAGAATACTGCCATCTATTGACTGCTTTTATTAGAGCCTGATTTATTTAGTTCTCTGTGCAAATATCCCAGGCCAAGCAGAAGTCCAAATTGCCAAAGCACTTGTGCAAAAGAGTTGAACTAAGTGGCTGGATCAAAAAAACAGAATGATCTCTTGCTGTTTGTCTGCCTCACCGACTGGGTGCAAGGAGCCTGCTTCCAAACAGAGCGAAATAATATAACGTGTAGTCTTGAGTATTTTTAAACGGTTTGAAAATGGCTCTCTGCCTTTCTTACAGAGCTGTGTCTAAGGAAGCTTCTGTATACTCTCTCTCACCCCAAAATGCTGGATAGGGTTTAGGATCTTCTTCTCTCCAGACCTTTAATCCTCAATTCTACTATAAATTGTTTGCTTCCCAGGATCTCAGAAAACATTTCTGTGTTTCTTCTGGTTGAAGCCACAATGGCTACAAAAAAAATCAACAAGACAAACCCCAAAGCACATTGCAGCTGTAAGCTACGTGGTCGGGCTGTCCGTCCATACAACTGTGCACATTGGATTGGAAGGGAAACAATTCTTAGAGAAGCTTCAAAGGCCAAACGCAGCGGTATAAACGTGCTCTTTACTGGCTCATTGTCAGTCATGACGATGAGTACCATCTCCTTGTTTTCTCATGTTCCTTCATCGTCTGCTTTTTCTCTGTTGTTCTGCACTTCGAGCGTGATGTGTTGGAGCAGGAGCTGTCCTTTGTGGGTCGGTTGTCACTGCTCTGCCTTTCAGGCCCTTTAATAACGAGGCATTTATAGTCACAAACAAATATGAAATCTTTTTAGGTTTTAGTTCTTCTTCTGCTCGTGACGTTAACTTGTTTCCCAGCAGTTTTTCTGCACGTTTGGGTTGGGTACACAGCTGAATTTACAGTGATACTTTATAAGCTACTCTTATGGCATTCCTCCATCTATCCTGTGTTTCATCCTTGATAAATGAAGTATTAAATACTAATGGCATACCAGTAAATGGAAGCTCCTGGAGAGATGAAAGTGAGTGACCCTTCTGCCATTCCTCCTCACTGAACATAATCCTAAATAATGGGATCCTAGTTCAAGCTGCTGTGGATGAGATATTGAAGGATTTTTTCCCAAGTTTTTACCTGTGTGTAATATACACTACTTTCCATTTTGTTTTTTGTTGTTTCTTTTTTTTTTCAAAAACAGTCATGTAAATTATATGATAATAGTTTGACTTTGGAGAATTTATCTTCCTGTATTATGTGAAGAGCTGAATGGTGCTTCCCTCGGCATGATCACCCCGTCTTTAATTGAAATGTAATTGTTTACTAAACCATTCCAACTAGAAGGGAAAATTACTGTCATTTTGGTCAGTAGCTGCATACATTAGAGCACCCCTTTTACGGGGACTGAATTTAAGGAGAATAGGAACATTATAACAGATGATATATAAACAGAAAGCTATTATCATTAAACTGTCAACTGCAACTGAAATTGGATAACCAGTGATAGTGGCAGCAAGAAATATGTAAATTACTTCGAGAATGTATCTGTCAATTCAGTCACTGTTTGTGGAACAGGACATGCTGGGAGGCCTTGGGTTTGTGAGCATTTTAGGGATTGGAAGAAAAAAGAAGTCATCTTGAGTATTTGCTGGTCTCATAGGTACTGCTTTATAAAAATTAGGAGTGCTAACCTGACTGCCAGATTCTTTTTTGTCAGGTACAACAACAGCTTGTGGAATTTGTACTCTTAAAGCATCTTTTGTTGATGGATTTCCAGGCTCTGCGCAAAGTGGCTGGCTATTAGCACCCTCATTTTACAGATGGGAAAACCAAAGTAGGGAAAAGTTAACTAATTTAAATGTGATCGTGCAGCAAAGCCAGGAAATATGTCCTGTGCTGGATTTCTTAATTTCTAATTCCCAGATAACCACTAGCTCCTAAATACTTCTGTGAAATCCCCCTTCAGTTTAAGAGACTTAAATATCCTTGATGCTGTCATGAGAAAATTCTTATTCTTAAAAAATTCTTATTCTTAAACAACTTGATGCTATCATGAGAAAATGAGTTTTCTGGACTCCCAGGTCATTGCGCCCGGGTCAGACATGCCTGGCTTTCTTACTTTCTCTGCCAGCACCCCATGTTGTCAAGTTTTCAATTGCTTGTTATTATAGAGCCCTCTGTCTTAATTTTTCTAAGTCAGCGGTTAGTGTAAATCTCTGGGTACTTTTGCTCTTCAATTTTTGTGTGTACTTCATGAGACATAGGATAAATTCTTGTTAAGGCATGAAAGATTTTGTTTTAAAAAAGGGAATCTTTTTCCATACTCGGTGTTACCTAGCACAGGAATTGGAAAATGAAGCTGATTGTAAGTATAATATGCTTAACTAATTGAATCTGACCTTGTACGTTGAAAATTTTCTAAGTAAACTTGGAGTTTCCAGTTGGGGGAATACTGGAAGACAGCATGGTTAAAGACACGTGGGATTGTCAGATTTCACCACAGAGCTGCAGTTCAAACCGCTGTGGATTTATTATGTGCATCAAGCAGGAGACAGGAATGACAGGATAAAAGACATGGTGCTATGACCTGCTTCGCTGAAAAGGACTCAGCAAGGCAGGGTATGGATTTTTTTTCCTTTTTGAACTGAATATGTTCCAGGGAGGTCTCTTTTTTCAGAGCCTGCAGCTGTCTAAAGGACAGTTTTACAGAAAGGAAGAGGCATAAGGGCTCATCAACAGCTTAATACGCACACTGAGGCCACTCTTCTTCTTTAAAAGTATTAGTAATCCTGGTTTAGTTTTTGTGGGGTGGAGCATGTATTTGGTCTGCTTTTGTCTGCGGTCAAACTGCTGTGGTCGGGCAGCAAAGCCCTCTGTTCCACGGGGTCTGTACGGAGAGCAGCAAGGCTGGCTCCGGTGTCTGGCACTACGGAGAGGATGGCAGATGACCTGGTATTGTTAGCATCTCTTAGATGCTTTGTATAAGAGGAATTAATAGAGCTTGGTCAGCTCCTAAAGAGTAAGGATCCACACAGCGCGCAATCAGACCTCCTTATTTAATCTGCAGTGACGGCAGCTTCCACCACGAGGGAAATGGCCACGAATCACTAAATTGCTGTGCCCCAACCGCCACCAAAATGCATTCAGGGTTAGCGGACAAACTCACATTTTGCTCCCTATGTTAGACCCAGGCAGTGGACAACGGGGGAGCTTATGTTTCTGGTGAAAATAAAGTCAAATACTGCATAGTTGCCAGATGAGAGGGGGGAAAACAAACATTTCAGCAAGTTGCCTGGCTCTGCAGTGGGGGTAAATTAGCACAATTCCATTGATTTCATTTAGCTATTCCAGATGTTTGCACTTTCTCATCCTTTGAGCGCAGCTGGACCCACTCCTCTGGGGTATGTGAAACCCCACGGCTTTCAGAGAAGTGTTGTTCAGAGTCCAAAGGATGCCAATGGCAGCATTAGAGCTGCGGCAGGAGATCGCATCCTTGTACCAGGAAAGAGACTGCAGACGGGGAAGGGGTGAGAGCAAGAAAGCAGCTCCAAGCTCTTCCCAGACAGCCTGAGCAAGCTTTTGTAGGAGAAACCTGTGTTATTCTCATGTGCTTTTGACTCCTCTTCACATCCCTCCATTCCTCCGCTCCTGTAGGGGCGGTGTTGTAGCCATATGAGAAACACCAACAGTTCCTGTATGTTTTCATGGAGAGAGCCCATGGGAGGAATATTTAAAATTTAGGCTGTAAGTGGGGCTAATAGGAAATGCTAATTCACATTTCATTCTTTTGATCAGTGTATATTGAATGATAATTACAGTGATAGTACTTGGCACCTTTCATCTGAGGCTGTTAAAGTGTTCTGCCAATCTGAATGAATTCAAGCTTGCAGTCACTGTGGGGTTGCAATTTATCATAATGCCTTAAAATAAATGGGGAAACTAAGGCATGGAAGCATTATATGCCTTTCCCCGTCTTTCATAATCTGTGTAAAAGAGTTGGGACTGCATAGTAGCTTTGTTGATCATCTTATAAGGAACAAAAACAACTCAAGGCATCATTTAAAATGGTAAAAATTATTAAAACTGTCCAGATGACTGGCCTTTATTCTCTAAAATGTGTTTCGCATTTTTTGTGGCAATTTCACAATTTAATACATGCTTAGGTGTTCTGTTGTGTTTTTATCTGTTGTAATTGTTTGAATTCCTCCCCAAAGACAAACAATCTCAGACTCGCACTGGATTTTTCAGCAACGTACTTGGATTCATATAAATTCTTCAGAGTCTTCCATTTCCAAAGGATGACTTGAACAGAAGCGGCTACCTCTTGCTCATTTCAAAACTACTACAAGAAAAAATTTGGTAGTATTTCAAACTCTTCCCTGAAAGTCCAAATGCAAACACCCTGTACTAATTAATAGGCCGCAGGGAGACAAATGGATCTGACTACGTTCATTTCTGTGAAATGAATGAAAGGCAAAAAGTAAACAAACAAAAGCTTTTATTTGTTTAAACCTTGAGGCACTGAAAAAATCTCAGATTGCTGGTAGCACAGAGAAAAGACGACCATTAAAATATACAACTTGACAGTGTCCCTTTAATTTGTTTCTGGGTCACAGATAGAGAATTGTACTGCAGATATGAAAGGCAGGATAATAAACACAGTCTGTTCTCCCAGTTTCAATAGCACTGATATTGTGCTTTCAGAAAATGAGTCAAATAGTGTAAGGTA
The DNA here is from genome assembly GCA_013398815.1 of Ibidorhyncha struthersii. Taxonomy (NCBI): domain Eukaryota; kingdom Metazoa; phylum Chordata; class Aves; order Charadriiformes; family Charadriidae; genus Ibidorhyncha; species Ibidorhyncha struthersii. Next base: position 79,413 of record VZSZ01006948.1, on the reverse strand, counting down.
TTACTTGAATCTCTTAGAGAGCTCCAGTAGAACCTGAGTGTCCCTTTAATCAGGACCTTCATCTCTGAACTTTTTGCATTTAGGAATTTGTTTTGCTTTAGCTCATGGATATTAGATATTAACTTAGATATTAAATTGATTGCAGTGGAATTAATAGAATTGTGTGTCATTGCCACAGTTAATGCTGAATGGTTATCAATAAATTTCTTCCAAGTTTGAACTTAATTTCTGAGACATATTTTTTCTCACTTAGACTAAACACTTCTCTTTAATAGCCATAAATATGCCATATTTTGAGCCCTAATTTCTTGAACTTTCATTGCGATAGATGGTTCACATGTCACCTGCATACTTTGGTAAGAACTTGGGGTGCTGTGACAGGAAATCATGTAAGAAATGCTCCATCCCAGTTGGAAGTGATCTTGTCTGTGTTGTTCACCCCTGTGGAAGTGTCTGACTTTGAACCGCAACAGGCATGGAAGAGCTTACGGCGCTTTCTGTTGAGCAGGGCTGCTAAGTTAGATTGTTCGGAAGTTGTTTTGGAGGTTTCTTCTTCCCATCCAGACCCCACACTGGTGCTGCCTAATGTGAGAATGTTTCTCCAGGTGGTGACACTGTTGTTCCAAACCAAGCGCAGCGACTGGAAACAGCAGCTCTGATGCGGATGGTCTCATGATGATGACATGGTCTCATGACACTTGCAAGTTGAAGAGCTTTTTAGTACTGTGGGTCTGTATGTAAACATACATGTTAAGGTGACATTGATTTCTATATACTTTTTTCAAACTTTAGTTACCATGGAAACAAGATTCACTTTCTCCTCCATACTGTCGCTTTTCCTCAGCACCGCACTCTCACAAGGAATAGGCTGTATTTGTCCTCCCCACCCTCTTTTTTTTTGCCTAGTGAACAGTGATAGTCATGGCTCAGGCACCAGGGATAATTTGAGAGGGCGACAGTACAAGCTCTAATGCCTTTCCTGAGGTATTCAGGGATTCCTGGGCCTGGCGCCCTGCCAGCAACTTTCCTCTCTTTATCTTCCTCCATAATTACCGTGGATCATATCTTACCTGCAACATTCTTCAAAGCGCCAAGGAAATTAGCTCCAGAACTAATCATGTCTTTATTTCCTCAGTAGCTCTGTGTAGTTACGTACACTGCTCTGCAGAATGGGGTTCACCGCGATCAGCGCAACCTCTGCCTGCCCTTGTCTCCTCCCTGCTTTCCCGCCGCTTGCAAGACCATATCCGCATATTTCCCATGATGTGACAGCCTGGCCCGATTATAGCAAATGATCAGGTTCCCGTGCCTTCCTCGCAACTGGTGGGAGTTTTGCCCGAGTGTGTGTTGCAGGCTGTGACGTGCGGAGCTGGGTTGACTCGTGTCATGTTCAGAGAGCAGCTGGGCGTCCTGCGGAGCTGCCCCGTGACTCTGCCTCCTTGCCATGACCCGGAGAGGTTCTGCTCGCGCTGCCTGGTGACCTCTGCAGCCCGCTGTTCCAAGGCATGCAGGTAGTACAAGGAAAGGTGGAGCCCAGGTCTGCGTTCACCTGGTTTATGCAGATGTTGCAGGAGTGGGCGGAATCTAGGATTAGGTTTTCTTTCTATACTAATTCTACTTGGCAGTTGATTATCTGCTTTAATACTGAGGGCAGAGATGACCATGTCTTTAGTTGTACTTGGGAAACAGGGATGTGGTGTGGAAGAAGATGGGAACTCGGCGTGTCCAAGCAACGCTGCCCCATCCCTACATCCATCAGCTCCTGAGCACTGCAATCCCCCTTCAGAAGAACCGAGTTTAAAAGGCATCCACACACCTTGCTTGGGCTTCTGTACCTCCCCGTCAAATCTAGATTTTTTTTTAAATGATTCACAAATAGTACTTCAAGTTTTGCTAATATGGGGAGGTAGAGGAGGATACCTTCATAGGGAACAAGTTGCACAACTGGTGTGGCGGCTGGCTCTAGCGGAGGGACAGCGCGCCCGCCGTGCCTGCCTCCGGGTGTCAGACCTACTCTGAATGCAGCCTTTCTTGATAATTAGCAAGTGAGTCAAAAACAGTTAAGGAACAAATGACTGAGACTTAAATCTGCCTGATAGAACTGAAATTTCCTGCTGGGTGACAAAATTCTGCTTTAAAGATAGTAAATCCGCTGCCAATAATTAGGCAAGAATAATGACTGCTAAGGCCCAAAAATAGGATCTGCCACTTACAATGTCTGTCTTATTATTTTGTGGAGGGATAAAACAGCAATGAACTTAATTTTTGCCTCCAGTTCTTGAAGGATTTTTTTTTTTTTTTGCTTTATATCTTTTGCAGGCTTTCAGTTGAGTGTCCTAGGAAACATAATTGTCAGCTGTCTAGTTTATTGCTGCCTCACACCACATTCTTCGCCACCTTAACCCAAAGATCAGACACAAGGTACAAGCTTAGGAGGAAAAGAAAAGGAGGAAAGGTGGAGAAAAACAGCAGGGAGTAGTCTTGCATTGTTTTTCATTTCAGTTTAAATTGATGATTGAATATTTGGGATTTAATCTGAAAAGGAAAAAGTGTTGGGTCCTTTTCATTTTTATTTTGCGTGGAGGGGGCGGGGAGAGACCTCACTTCCAGGCTCTGCATGGAAGTGTGCACATTTCCAGCCTTCAGTTTCTATTTTAATTAGGAGGGGACTTTGAGATTTTGAGAACTGTTTTACGGATTTATAAAACCACCTAAAGTTCTTGATTTTTTTTGTGGTATAATTTCAAGTAGAAAGATCCCTTCTACCCCATCCTAAGGATTATTGCCTGTTACAGTCCTAAGCTTTCTTAATCAAAAAACTGTCTGATATGTGTGTCATGAAGGACACAAAACATCCTGAAAGCAAGGCTGGTATACTCCTGTAAGTGTTATATGTGTGTTATTTTTATCCCTTGATTATAATTTTTCTCCTTTTTTTTCAAAGCTGTAAGCAGAAGGTGAATAATTTTCATAAATTTTGAGGTTAGGACAAATGAGCTTCATCTTAAGTATTTTCACAATGTCTGGAAATTAAGTTGTCTAGAAAGGTAGATAGGGAAAAATGCAAGACTGATGTATTATCTGAATTATAGTAGGTATTCACCGTACCTTTACAAAAGTTAACATTTTTGTTTGATTGCAGCTGTAATTATTGCTGAATACAAATGTTCCAATTTAAGCTTCAGAAATGTGGTGAAAGTCTTTGGAGCCAAGAGCATCTGCCTGAAACATGAGTTTCATTTTTGAATGAGTAACTTCTACTGCAAAATTACACAATGAATCCCTACATTCAAAGGATAATAATAATTTTTTATTCTAAACATATCATCTACCAACTGCTTTTTAAAATTTATTGGCCTAGCAGCTGGTTTTGTAGAAAATGTGTTATTAAAAGCACACAAGATTTGTCAATGAAAATGCAGCGACTTGATGTTGATACCCTTCTGTAGACTTAGAGTTGGTCATCAATATTGTGGAAAATGGGGTTATTTCCTCCAGTATTTGCTCTGCTCTGAAGATTTCAGATGGAAGCGAGTAGGGAGACGTCTGATGTCTAGATACAACGTGACATCCCCACGCTGCTCCAAGGCCATAAATCAACGTAGGGAAAGCACATATAAAACACACTCATGAAACAGTTTGCTCTGTATCATATAGCAAAAGTGGACTTTAAAAGAGAACATTAATGTAAACAGATTTATGGAGATGGTTTTCTCATCTCCCCTGTGTGTTTATTGCTCATCTTGGAGAGCTGTGATACGCGTTTTAACATGAGGCAATGTATTTGAATGGTCAGACTGCTGCTATAGGAGTGAAGCGTTCTTGAGAAGTAATCCTGGCTTTGCAGCTTATCTGTTGTATAGTCGGCGTAGCAAATCACTTAGACACCTCTACCTTCCAACTCGTTTCCTCTCTGACCTGCCAAAAGAATCTATTTTGACAGTATTTCCTACCAGCTATCCCGCCTCTACCTGCGCTCCTTCATTTCTCCCCTTCTCCGACAGTAAGCTTGTTGAAGGATGGACCTTCCTATGGTCTGTCTTTTAAGAGGCATATTCTCATTTCTGATATTGTAAAAGAATTACGTTACTCTGCTTTATACGAAAGGATACCTTTTTTCCTGAAATCCAAGCGCAGATTGGTTTATCCCAACTATTCATACGCGGGTTATGTACCTGGTATAAATGTACTGAGCCCAATGTTCATTTACCCACTGGAGCTGAAGTTCTGCCCCACAGTAACAGTCCCAAAGTGCAGCTCTTGAAAGCTCCCAGACTTCTTAGACCATGGCAAAAGCACCAAGGGACTGTGGATCAGGATGTCTGTGGCTACAAGCCGTGCACTGAATTACTTATCACAGCAAGCAGGACCCTTTCTATAGTGAGATGCCAGTACCTTGTGCACAGGCTTGAAGTTGTAAGAACCTGCAGGTGCTTTCACTTGGATGCCTTCTGTAAAAAGTCTGAGTGATAGAAACCATCAATCTTTGCAGAGTTTGGTTGTTTTTCATGCCTGAACGGGATCACCCAGCATCCACGTGTATATTGCTACCACGTCCTATAAATTCTTCACTTTATCTTCAGTTAAATCACAACTACATTTAAAAAACAGGATGAATGTAATGACTCACAGCTGATATCAAGTGTTTAAGTCATTATTATGCTACAAAAAGTATTGTGAAAGTTTAAATTTATAGGAGTGTGAATAATTTTCTTTCAGCTGGGGATTATCCCTTTTAATCTAAAAGGCATTCATTCTCTCAATATCCGAGGTTTCAAAAATAGTTGCCTGATTGGAATCTGTTGCTCTCCGTTGTAAAATAAATCTGCTGTGTGTACAGTGCATGGGAGACTGTAAATGTGAAACTTATTACATCCATTGAAAGTCAAATACTTAAAACTATATCATAAACATGTGAAGTCTCTGAACTCGTAAGATGTGTTTTCAAAGTGTTGAGTAGTGGTTTAGCTGGGTATCTCCTGGGTTTGGAATTTTTGTCTGAGGTCAGAAACTCTCATGACTCTCATCCGCTGGGAATGTTTCTTTTAAAAAAAGGCATAGAAAATTATTGTGGGATTTCTTAGGAGTCTAAAAGTTACTTTTCTGCCTGTGCCCTTCTATCTTGCATTGGGTATTTGCTGAAAAACTGGGGATTTCCCCCAGCAATATGTTGGATGCCAGGTCTGTGGTAGCTATGGTTTTTGAGAAGCTGTGTCGGGAATAATCGAGGGCATATCTGCCATTCCGCAAGTAAGAATGGACATTTTTTGAATGCAAACAAGGTATTTGCACAGCTCATACGGGCTCACGTGTAAGGTTTTACAGATGCATACTGCCTACAGGCTTCCTTTCAGAGGTCCATGATCTGAACTGCAGGAACAAGAGTGTACATCAGAAAGAAGCCATTAAAATACTCTCTTGGGAATTATTTGAATAGAGCACGGCATAGACGTGACAGTCAGCCATCCTGGAGGGCTTTCCAGAGTCGAGATTCAGTTGGTTTAACGTGCAGGCAATTGCCTGCAGTAAAACAAATCATAATAAACATCTAAGCTTTGAGTTTTCGGGGAAAAAAAAATCACTCTGTAAGCCTAAACTGTGGGAGTGAGCATGTTTTGGTGGTGATACTTTAAGGAGGGAGAGTTCATCTCCACCAGAAGGATTCTGGGCTTCCCCATATTACACGGTAAAGGGAAATGGAGTCTTAACAACCCCTGGCATATTGTTAAATGCTTTGACTATTCCCCTCTCTTCCCTGGCTGTATGAAACTCAGGCTCCAAAGCTCCAAATAAGACCAGCTCACTTTACCCATTGAGGTTAAACGCCTTACTTTTCCTTTTCATAACTAAGAATGACTCTCTCCTAGAGGCCATAGATGTTGGGGTGTTACTTCACATTTTCCTTGATGATCCTTACTGTGACTGGATTAATTTGTTTCTTAAAACCTTACTTGGAGAAATGTCTATCTTTTTATGTTTCTCGATTTTATTCTTTGCAGTAACAAGTCCCAGAATATGGATAAAGTGATGCATTTTGTTTGCTTTCTAAATGACTGCCATAATGGCATTAGAAAGCAGGCTTCATGTACGGTGTGAATCTTTTTTTTTTCATTTAGACACTGCTGGGATCTTCAGGGACTATCAGAAGGCACTTTGCTTAGTCCTGAGGTTGTCAGGACATAGTTTTTCCACTGCTGCAATTACAACCTGCCATGGTGGTTGCCAGCACTTGGTTTCGACTTCTCTTCAGCAGTGACAGCTTTGTTCTAGGGGACTAAAGAGGCTGAAGAACCTAATTTGAGCACAGTTCTCTAAGGAGAGAGAGAACAGAGGAAAGCAAAGCTCAGAGTCTCTTTTCCTGCATTCCAAGAAGCGGAGTCCTGGGATGGCCACAGCAAGCCCGGTTCCAGGAGCTGGAAAACAGCTCCTGCAGGGTGTTACCGGGTCTAACCTCTGCTCGCCTTTGTGGAGCTGGCGCTGCCCGCGCTGCCCGGGAGGTGCTCTGCTTCTGTCAGGATTGTTCTCACCACAGAACAGACAAAGAAGTTTCGTGAACAGTTTGTCCTCTGGGATGACTGGCTCCGTTGTGCCAGTTAAATAATAAAACTGTTTCCCCCCATTGAAATTCTTTCCCAGGTGGCATCCTTGCTTGCCTTCACCGACGTTTTTTTCTAGTCGCTCCTCTCTCTGGGTAAATAACTGTTTTTGTTCTTCAAGGTTACTTGCATTCTACCTGTATCTCTGTTTCTGCATCATTCATCCCTGATTGCTCAATTACCCTTCTCCTACCTTCCTAAGGAATATTTATCTGTCTTGTTCAGATATGAAATGTTGACAGTATGATAATTACGGAACCGTGAACAAATAATCCAGAGTAGTGTGGTCTTGTTTCAATAGGAGAACAAAAGAATCCAAATTGAAGAATTGGGTGATCCCTGAATAACAATGGCTGTTGAATTGCAGTTGTTTTCTAGATTCTTCCTGCCAGTTGGATTCTTTCATTCGGACCCTATTAACGTCCCGCCTGTTCCATGTGCGTGTTCCACGCAAGTCATCAGCGCTGGTTGGAGAGCGCAGATGGAGACTGCCCAAGTTCTCTGTTACTGTACCGTAAGGCCTTGGCTTGCCTGCAGTTTTTCGGTAGTTCTCTTGGTCCGGGAGTAAGGGTGAGTGCTGGCTGAGGGTGACTGTTTCAGAGAGGAGCCTTTCCTTAGTAGAAAAGAGCAGAAAAGGAACAGAGTGAAATTCTGCAAAGGAACATTTAGCAGAATATCGGGAAAAATGTCCTGAGAGAGACGCGGCACTGAGAGCTGCCAGTCTGTGTAATTCTTTCTCCAGGGCAGTGGGAGAAGACCCTGTGACCGAGACATTTTCAACAAGATAGGTAAAATCTTTACAAAAATAGAGCATAAGCAGCAATCCTTTATTGCCCAGAGGTGGAAAAAGGATGGGATGTTATGTGTTGAAGCTATTGCTTCTTCTATCTGTGATTTGCTGATACTTGCACGTATTAGATTTGCCATATTCATAATTAACCCTCAGTGCCTCTCATTTGACATAATTCCAGTTTTCATGACCTAGACAGACCCACACTCTCCCTCTGGTGACCTGTGGGACTTCAGTGCATCTTCATCTGATTTTTCAAATGGACTGAACTGAGTGTTTCCAATGACACTGCAAATTTGATTAATCTTTTGCCATAGAAGGGCAGTGTTGCTAAGCAGCACTTACCAACATGAGCTGTTTCTCACATTCCGGGACTGCTTTATGGCCTGGCTCACAGACATACCCTCTCGTGCACTTAAGTGCTGTATCTCCGTGTTTATTCTCTAACTCTGGATGCCAGAGCACAAGTCTGACCACAGTGTGTGGAGCGGTAGGACTTGAGTTTTTGTTGCCCTCTATTACTGGACACGCAATGTTTTTGCCCCTATTTTTTCATTCCTTCGGGTTTTATCCTAATTCCAAGACACTTGTGTCTCAGAGGGGCTTTCCTTATCCCTATAGAATAATTTTTTAAGGTATCATCAGTCAGAACAAGTTGGTGGTTCATGGATGGATGTTAGTTGCTCTTACTCTCAGATGTAAGAGTTCCTTACTTCACCTCATCCGTGTGTTTCTTTAGGGGCTCGCAGCATGACTGGGAAAGGTCCTGAGATTTATGAAATAAATCTGAGAAAGGGAAACTGAAGGACTTTTCACCCACTTGAACAAAGTCACGCGTTCAGCCTCCTCTAAACAGAAGGAGTAATACACATTAATCTATGTGTGCATTTCTAGGTCCAGAGGTAATGAACTGTTTTGGTTTTCCTTTGAAGTTCACATCTCTCATGCTCTGCAGACTTTTGTAAGCTATTTCTCTCCTTTGCCCTTTCCCTGGGCTTGCGCGTTCAGCAAGTCTTACTGATTGGAGCAAGCTGGTTTTTGTCATGTAAACAGAATTTGGGTTTGTTGGTTGATAAACTTGCAAGAATATAACTTGCCAAGGTTAACTCAGCAAGGATTCTCGTAAGTTTGGGGATGTCTTCAACTTCAGATGACACTCTGGCTGACAGTCTCCTGACAGCCCACCACATGCCCAAGTTCAAAACGGATCCTATGCAAACATCGCGTATGCCGGAAATGCACTCTTCAGGGAAGGGGGCTCCATAGGGGCTGCCTGTTCAGTCACCTCGCGAATAGAGCCCTTTATCCCATCTGACAGGAGGAGAATGGGATGATAGGAAAACAACTTATAACTTACAAGTTCAAATCAAAAGAGCTGACAGTAATAAATTATATATGAAGTGTTTGAAAGGATACATATACTTACAGGCACATGCCTCTATACGCTGAACAAATAAAAAACATTTGATCCGTAAAGGTCAGTGCTGTACATGAAATTCCCTTCCTTTCTTGTATCAATGCCAGGAGACCACTCGGTGGATTGCTTCTGTTCCTGGGCTTCCGAGAGACACTTAAGATGCCTAAACTCACCCTCAGCAGTTTTTTTGGTCTGTGCACTTCCTACTGCAGTTCAATGCAGTCGTGTTCTACAAAGAGAATAGTGGAGATGTGCACTTAGGTGTCTTTGCCTGGTAATAAACAGTATCAAATGCTGCCCAAGAAAAGTTTCTATTTTCTTTTGAAAGCTAGGGCTGACGTTGGTAATTGTAGAAACAGGTAAACTCACTATTTATACATTTATGGCTATAATAGGATGCTTAGCATTGGCAAGGCTTTACTTGATTCACAAAAACAAATATTCATTATACATTCAGTGCAGCCTCAGTGAAAGGGTATTTCCACGTAGTGTGGAAGAGCAGCATAGATGCTGTGCAGGAGCAGAAAAAAAAAAAGCTGATTCCAGAATTCAAGAAGTTTAATATAAAAAAAATAAAATTATTCTAAAGCCCAGAATAAGGACAGGTCTGGTAGAAAATATTTACTCCCCATTTTATACCTATAAGCTTATGAAAGCTTATATGTCCAGAAAAAATGGACACCTGATATGAAATACTGCATTACACATTTGTACTCGCAGCAAGTTCTTATTTACGGCAGTTTCATTATTATGGGTAGTGAAAAAATTTCTGACGTCCTCTCAAGTCCTCTGTAGTTGAGATTTGCTTGAACTGAAACAAAAAGATATGGAAGAACTATGAAAATAACCCCATCTGTTCACTTGTTCCTGTGATATGTCTTTATAGTGTTTATTCTGTGTGGTCTGTGGATAAGAGCATGAACCAGGACTTCTGTCTCTTCCTTCAGTCTTCCTGTTCCACCAGCGCTCTCCCAGTCCCCGTGGCTCAAACCCTCACCATGCTCTTCACTTTGCCCAGCCCTGCTCCCTGTTTTCCATGTTTGTTGTGCTTAGAAAATACTGAGAGCTGCCAGGACTCTTCCAAAGAAAGCTGCTCTTGATGCATCCAGCTTGATTTATTGATATATTATTTTTAAGTTTTATACATATTGTGTTTCCATGGTGCTGAATTTTACCTTTAAAACTTTATCATGTGGGTTCACTGCGAATGAACATTAATGGTGTGGGAGTCAGTTCCAGACTTGCATCATTACTTTATGTTTAATAAAACAGGAGCTGAAGATTTTGCTGTCTTTAATTGTCTGCTCAGTTTTACACCCCTCCCTTTTTCTCTCTTCTTTCCAGTTTTCGTATTGTTGGCTGAGGGTGTGTGGAAGTGCGCAGTTCCTGCATCTCAAAGGCATATGGTTCTGATGGTTTTGCACATATGCTTTAAAAGTATTAAAAATATTCAAATATTATAAAACAATGTAAGATTATTTCCAGGTTCTAGAGTAATTGTGAATGCCAAAATTGATAAGCAGGAAAAATCAAAATGAGAGCCCCACCTTCCTCCATCTGCAGCAAGATGAGGGCATCAGATTTTGCGTCTGTCCAAATATGTAAGAAAAACCAACCCAAATCACAGCAGACTTAATTGTTCTGTTTTGAATTGTGCCCGTCCCGTTTTAGCTTGAGTAGCAGCGGTTGTGATTAAGCCATTCCTCAAAAGGATTTGTTTTGGTTTTTTTCTGCCTTCGTTCTTTGTGTCTTATTATAACTTCAGTCAGCTCTTCTGATTAGAGCAATTGTATTCCAGACTTGAGGATGTCAGAGTCAAAACTGCAGAAACAAAACAGGAAAAGCAAGGCCCTTGCACTTAAAAAACAAATCACTGCACAGTGCGAGCTCTGTGTCTTTTTCTTGCTAGGCTAGTTGAGTTGTGTGTTGTGTGGGCTTTGATGGGTGGCAAATTTCCGTACAGCTGTGCAGGTTTGCATGTACTGTATTCTTGAGCAGAACGGTTGTCCCTACTCTAAAGATCCTAAAATATCCCCTTCTGCTCAGAAGTTGTTAGGCTGTGCAAGGGATGGATTTATATAGCTAGTCCCTCTGCTTACATTTTAAAGGGTATTTCATGATTTACTTTATGTCCACTGCCTAAAAGGAAGTTAGTAGTAGCCTAAGTTTTGCTGCATTGTATTGCAGCAGAACTTGAAAAGTCATTTGGGCTAAACAAAGACAAATCTGTACTAAATGAAGCAGAAGGGTTATTCTCATTTGGGAAAATTTTGCACTAGTTCTGAATGAGCCGACATGTCTAGACCTCGCAATGGGGCACAGGAAAAGAACACGACATCGTGCAAGCCGTGCGGCCACGCTATCTCCTGGTGAACCGCTCCAGGAGTGCCCTGGCCCCGGGTGCACGGGGTGTCTGCACCGGGCTTAGGCCAGGCTCAAGTGAGGACCCTCAGGAAATATCTCAGCAATGTTCTAGATAATGCAAAGCCTCAAATGCGCTGGTTCATAGTCATCTCATGGTTTCCTGCTGTGGGAAATACTGAGGGGATTCTTGGACTCTGCAGATTTCTATTTATTGTCATTTCATACAGTCTATTAACTTCGTCTGAATGAGACCTTCCTAAGTTAGTAGTTTAATCTTTTCTAAGATATTTTTACTGGTGGTAGATGCTGCCCACAGATAGGAAGACACAATTCTGCCCTAGACAGCTTTCAATATACACTTAAAAGCATCTAAAGAGCATGTAATATAAAGGGCAATACTTTAATTACTAGAACTCACAAGAATGCAGCAAGGCTAGAGCAGTAGGCAATGTTCATAGGGTAGGATTGGCCTCATTTGTCTGGAGATCAGAATCGAATGTTGTTTAAAGTCATAAATGAAGAAGAAATTGATGATGTTCTTATGATCTCACCAGGAAAGCACGGCGGTCACACCCCAGGTTGGATTCTGTCTCTCTTGTATTTGTGGAGACCAACTCTCTCTTTTTTTCTTACCCCATCTAAAAATTACAGAAGGTAGTAATTCACACATTAGACTTTCTGATCTCTGGCAGGTGCAAAGTATTGCTATAGCAGCATAATTTATCAACATTAAAATCTCTGACATATCGTTCTCCCAAGGAAGCTAGCAAGGAAAACTGAAAATGGCACAGTGTGATCTCCTTCTGGTGGCAATGAATGGGAACACAATGGGCAACAGAAGGAAAGTAATGTCTTACTGCAACCCTAAATTCTAATTTCCAAATCCTGCACGAGTCATCTAACAGTTGTTGAGATGTGAAATACAAGGTAGTGAAAGAAAGCTGTGATCGTTTGCTGCAGAAAGTACTTGTTTTTTTCCTTATCAATTCCCAGTCCAGAGTTCAAAGCTATTACCGGACTGGAAGAAGCAGTTTGATAATACGGTGACATATTTGTGGCTAGGCTGGCAGTGATAACGCAAGTCCAGTCTCTTGCTTCTGGGCAAAAACTGCTCACCAGTGACGTTTAGGGAAATACTGCGGGATTGGCCAGTTGCATATTTTTGATCTTTTCCTTCACAGCAAATATTGGCTAGTCTCTATAGCAGGCAACCGGTGGCCTCATCTAGCCAGAAGAACGAGAGCATGAAGAGTTGATACCATGAGAATGAGGCTGATATCATGTTGATACCATGAGTATGGGACTGGCTAAGGGCTGAGTACCGAGGGAAATATCTCAGCAATGTTCTAGATAATGCAAATTCTCAAATGTGCCGGTTCATAGTCATGTTTCTCTAGACTATTAAAAATTCTCTAAAGGTATTTCTCATGGACAAAACCCTTTTGAAAAGGCCTTTGTTATCTTACACGTTGGCTTTGTGTAAGATGGCAAAGTGTATAACCTGATGGCCTGTGTTACATACATCATCCTATTTCAATCATGCAAATAGCTCCTGGAGAAATATTCAGTTCACATGAATGCATGTTACATACCTCATTTGTAAGTAAAGTGGCACTTAATAAATGTGAAACACCTTTGGTTATCTGGATGCTTCAAATTCTTGATGCCCTTATAAACAGGAAAGTCACTTCCATAACAGGAGCCGCACGGACTGCCCTGGGAAATTTCGCAACCTGAGAAAGACATAATGATGTGACTCGTGAATATCCTAGGTGGGGAAGGAGTGTTTAAATAGCAGAGGCAAATGACAGGCTAGATGTAAGCTAGACTGTGATTATCTTCCCGCAAGACACATAAAGGGTATTAATTTCTAAAAGGGAGCTGCTAAGGTCTACGTAACCTATATCCATTCCTTAAGGTTGACTGGAGAAACTACTGAGACTCATGCCGGGAGTGGAGGAGAGCTCTGTGGGTCCGTCGGGGATGCTGGCATAGTACCCAGTGAAACCATACCCGTTCTTCTCACATTTCTTTCCTTGTGCATGTCAAAATCTGTGCTTGAGCCGGCGGATATCTTACCCCCTTTCCTGGGGACGGGGCAGGGAAGCGGCGTGAGCAGAAGCTCAGGTTGTGCGGGGATTTGCCAAGTTGTTTATATCTAGCTAATTTATTTCTTTGGTGTGCCAGTGTGTAAAAGGGACGCTTATTTAGGTTTCACCCCCAAATCCTGGTTTCTCTTTAAAATGCTCCCTTACTTCCTCTGCCTAACGTGCTTGACCCACTAAGACTATTCTTATATGCTGTAAATGCTGGACACACAGTAGTATTATACTTTTATTGCCTTATTTAGCCAAGAGATTAAATGTAATGTTCAGATTATGTAGAACATTAACTCCTAACAATAAGCAAATAACACATTAGAAGCTTTGCTATTAAAACGTTTAGTGCTGGCTTTGCTGTGGAGCACTACAGGAGCCGTGACTTATGTTCCGTGAGGGAGGAGGGAAGCGGAGAAGAAGGCGCTGTACGTTCAGTGCACGGGGCTCCTTCTTTGGGAAAGGTAGTGCCTATAGCTGCCGAGTCCATATGCTGTGTCTGTGCATGCTTTACAGGGTATTTTTACATGTAGCTAAGACACCTGAGTCCAATTCTGCCAGCCATGGCTGGAAACCTGGGGGGTTTCGATCAGGTAATGAAGTTCTCACCTGTCTCCTGGTGGCCGGGGAGCGGGGGCTAGCGCGGACCCGTGCCGGCGAGCGTGGGGCTACCAGCCTGGCGAGGCTGGGCCAGCCGGAGCCCCGCGCCGCAGCCTCTCCTCGCGTCAGGAGTTGCGATGTGCTAGTCTTGTCTTTCAGACAGTATTTTTATGTGAGCTGATGGTTGCCAGGGTAACGGAGGCTTCGGGGAGTCTCGCGCCGACGCAGCGCCCCGGCCCCGGCGAGCGTTGGGAGCAGATGTTGGCTGCGAGCTGGGGAGCGGGGCTGGCGGCGAGGAGCGGCACCGCCAGCAGCCGCGCACGAAGGGAGCTGGAGAGAACGATTTGCCCGGCTGCACTCGCTGCGAGAGAGCAGGTTCAGGGCTCGCTCGCTCTTTCTCCCTTTTTTTTGTTGTAATTTAGTATTCTTGTCTCACCCCACAGGGGTTCCTCAGCCGTCGGCTTAAAGGCTCCATCAAAAGGACAAAGAGCCAACCGAAGCTCGATAGGAACAGCAGCTTCCGGCACATTTTACCTGGCTTCAGGAGTGTGGACAATGAGAGGTAAGGGGACGCTTCTCGGAGGGTGGGGAGGAGGGTGCGGGAGACAGAATGAGGATATTGATTTTTTCCAGGTCTTGTTAATGTCTTGCTTATCTTATCCAGAGCAAGGGCCACATCTGTGACAGAAGTAGACTTGCTTAATTGCAAGAGGGGTGATTTTAATTTGTTGGCGAGCAGACAGTGCAAGCCCTCCCTTTTTAGGTTAAATAACATGTACAGAGAAGCCTGACTGCTCTGCTTTCTTTTCCCCAATAAATCCTAAGTTGATGCACCAGCATATAAATAGCACATAGATGCAGCAGCCAAAGCCGACGGATGCGGGTGAGGGAGGGAGGGGAGGGATGCTCACACGCTGGACTACATTGAACGTTACTGGGTTACACACCGTATGAACAATAACATAGAACAATAACAACCATAATCTCCCCAAATCCCTCTCTCCCCCTTCCACACACACACATCTTCAGCGTAGCCGTTGACTGCTGTCATTGTACTGAGATGGATTCTCGGCATGTGGCCGAAGCTGCTTTTTCTGGCTGAGCCATGACAGGATCTTCCAGCCCAGGAGGGATGCGGTGCAGGGAATGGGCAGATGGGTCAGATGAAGCATTTGACGCGGGGTGGCCAGTATTGGAGCAAATTGCAAGCCGAATAAAGGAGAAATGAGACTCCGGTTTTATTCTTCAGCTCAGTTAGAAAGTATAGTAGCTCTTTAGTGGATTTGTATGTATTTATGTATATGTAGATTTATGCCAGTGTGTGCATGAGATAGACACACACTGTAGGTAAATTTATGTGTAAATTCACATGCAGATCAAGGTCATGGTTGGGTAAGACAGACCCCATTACCAACCACAGAAACAAACTAGTGGTTTGCTTCCAAAAGGAAGATCTTTCGACCTTACGTGAATCATTTTGGGGAATGACACAGAAGTATTGAAGTGCCAAGAACAGTCTATGTCTGAAAAATATGCCAAATTGGACATACACTGATGTAACCGTTTTGTAGCAGTGGCATTTTAAAATACCAAGATGGTAGTTTAGAATCCATTGAGTAAATGCTTCGCTTTTAAAAGCAATGACAACTTTTACTTTGTTTTAGCTATACTTACTCATTGGAGGGGCCGTGAATTTCTGAAGCCCATGAATGACAATTGTCAATCTGGATTTTTCCTTACCCGACCTGTTACAGCCTCCTAACCTTTTTTTTCTAGATTCTGCAAATAAAAGGACTGTGCTGGTCAGTGCAGAGTAATATTTCAGGAGTTACTATCTGGGAAGACAGAGTCGATTTGATTCCTGTGCTGCAGTTTTCACAAACGCTCGAAGTAGGGCACTGTGTTCCATATGGAAGACAAGCGAGCGTAGCCGGGCGGCCAGGAATCTGCCTACGGTGCTGCTGCTTCACCCAAAGAACAGGCAGATCAATGTTTTCTTTCTACTTAGATGAGTTTTGTTTCTTTCTGTGAACTGGCGGTTAGGACATGGGAATTAACTGTTTCGGCCAGCCCCGCAGCCAAAGTCATTTTCCCAAATTAAGCCTTGTAATTTCTCTGCCCTCCCAGCACGAAAGCCCTGGAGCTTGCTGGGCAGTGTCCTTTCAGACAGAGCCAAGGTTGCTGCAACTTTCTTTTAAAGAGATTCAGCGCATGGCTGTAGTGCATTTTCAGTGTAGAGCTTAAAGGATGTGTTAGAGGAGAGGTAGAGTTTGGCAGCCTGGAATAAAACCCAAGGATTTTCTTATAGGAGTATTTTAGAAACTGAAAATGAAAGGCTTCCGTTAGGCAGGTATCAACCATAAATACACTTAATCTATGGTACAGAGACGTGCCCTGACTGGGAGGAGAGGAAACTGTCTGTCACTGGGTAGCTTTTGACAGCAAGCTTTTAGTCCCCTAGCTTTCACAGTGGTGTCAGATCTATAATGTAAGCAAGTGTCCTTCTGCCGAAGATGTTGGCCGTAGGTCCTGGTGCTCTCAGAGAGGCGAAAGAAAAGCAGCAGCAGGGCTTCTCAGTCATGCATCGACGTTTTGGCTATGGAAGATAATTTTATCTTCCTGAACATTCCCATCCACATCTAAAACACGCAATGCTCTCACCTCTATGTGCAAGGGCTTGAGTCTTTTAGATCACTCTCGTTCATTTGCTGCTGTGCTTCCTTGTCTTTCTTGAAATCCAAGAACTGCTTCAAAGAAGCATCTGGTATCGGAATATTTCCCTCTTAAATATTTGATTCTTGACTCCATCTTGTATCCAAGCTGATTCTTCACGATCTGCTCCTTTGCTCATGGAAGTAACCGTTATAACAGCGTTCTGTTCTGGAGCTCTGTAGAATTTTTGCAGGAGATGCCATAGCAAAAATGAATAGTGCAATAAATGCAGTCAAAACACTCAAGGTTGAAATATTGAGCTATAGTGGGTCATAAATGATTCTGTTAGTTGGCTTCTGTGTATCTAAATTGGTACTGTGTCATGCCTCTTACTTTCTTTATTTTTCCTTTTCTCGCATGTCCTGTTTATCCGGCTATGGACAGCAGATGCGTATGGATGCATGAAATATGCACATACATGCGCAGACAGCTAACTAGGTGGATGTGGTGTGTATGTAGAGCAGAGAAGTGAATATAAACAAACACATCTATGCTTTTTATCCTGTGTTTGATTAATGCATGCACTTAAATATATCATGTAAATTTAAAATGGAGAAATATTACCTCCTACAATAGTGAGAAATTTGTACAGCCTGAGTTTTATATCAAAGGAAAACAAGGAAATATTATTAAACACTGGAAAAGTCACGGAATGTCCCACTGGCATCAGTTCAGAATCGCCCTGTTAGTTTTGTGCCAGTGGGGTCTGGTTTTCATACCTTGCGCTGGCGCAAGGAGAGCAGCCACGTTTCCAGTGGAGTCTTGCAGAGCCGCTCCTGCAAAGCGCGGTCACTGCATCCCGGGGAGGAGCCGACAGCTCTGAAACAGGGGGGACACACGCTTCCTTGAGCTGACATGCCATCTGCCCGGGTCCCGTGTCCATTGCCAGGCAGCTGTTTGTAGCTCTGCCATGGCACGGCCGTGCATGTTCAGGGCAACTATGAAATCTGAGCGAATTCCGGTTTAGTAAAAGCTTGGCCCACCATTTTTTATCTATAGAGAACATCTGAGGAATTGCTCAAAGTGGTATGTTAGAAAAATACGCTGATCATAAGCAAGCAGAGCTTATGTTTGTAGAAAAAAACTGGTTGTTTCTCATAGTATTGGATTTTATGTTGCTTGAGAAGAGACCTTTTGTTTGAAAAAGGTGGAACGAGTAAAATACTGTGGGGTTCACACTGGAGTAGTTGGCTAAATTTTGCTAGTCTTCTGCATACTGATTTTTTTCTAGGAGCCTTCTTACAGTAACAGTAATAAAACTATTGATTGTGAATAAGAGAAGCAAAATCAGACCAAGTCTAACTAGTATTCTGTATGAGAGGTGCAGTAATCTGGACCAATCAGTTTATATAAATGTGAGATTTAAAGGAGGATTGTGGAATGAGCGCTCCTTTCAATTTGTTGGCTGGCCAGATTGCTTGTTAGAGCTAGAAAGGGTTCCGTTAAAGTGGCTTTTGGCTCACAATGGCTCCTGCGTCCTGGTTTATTGCAGCAGCTAACAAAGTTTTTATCATGGAGCGCTGAATGTTTGTCTGTGTAGGAACCTCTCTGGAATCAGCCACAAATCAAGCATTTGGCAGGTGCTTTTTTCTTGATTGGACCCACGTTTCTCCTACAGAATTTGTGATGGAGAAAGTTTCAGGGTGAGGCTTTGGGCACAGGGAGCAGAGCCAGAGAACTGGGAGAAGGTTACTCTGCAGTTGTTAATTATTGTTATTAGTGCATTTCTGGTTGTTTTCTTGTTGTAGTGACCTTTTCAGTCACTGCTGTTACTTTGCTACAGTAATATTTTAAAAATAATTTCTGACAGTTTTTCAGGAATTTAGAAAGTCAGTTTATATGGGTTGGGTTTGGGTTTTTTTTACATCTAAATACATGAACTTCGTCCCATCTCCTCTGAAACTGGGAAAGGCTGCCAGGACTTTACACTAGCACCGAGAGGGCGGGGACAGAGTGTCACTTCGTGGGACAAATAACTTCAGACTTTCTTGATTTGGTGGAAGACGGGTACCCGGTGTAACTCCATGCTCTGATGTAATCCCCAAGCTGATCATTCCAAGGGAGACCTATTCTCACTGAGCCTAGAACTCATTTCATGCTAAGTGACTCTCAATTACTAACATTTGTGATTATTTTGCAAGGGTGGGGTTTTTTTTTCATAATTCCAGAAGATAACATTCTATTTAAGCTTTTTCTTGGCACTACAAAAGTCTGAGCATATGGTTGATTGTTAAATGAGCCTCAGCCTTGGAAGGGTACAGCCACGCATTAATAACAGCAACAACTTGCACTACCGCTACTTCCTCTTTTTTTTCTTTATTGCATCAAAAATTTTTGCTAATAACCCACAAAGGGAAGAGGAAGTGTACAAGTCATGTACTGTAGTGCATTTAATTCCTAAGCTAGTGCTAATGCAGTCTGCTCCATGGCTTTTCAAATGTTCATAAAACTTATTTTGATGCAAGAGGAGAGCATCAATAACTTATGAACGCCTGTAGTCTTACAGTGAACTTAGTTTGTGAGTTTTTTTTAGATCTAATATTATCCTTTGTTTATTCCCAACAAACTTGATATGCCAAATATTTTTAGGCACGACGAAATTGGTTAAGTTTGATGAGCATATGGTGAGTGCTGCATTGCAAAGGATGAAGAAGTCACTGTTTCCTTTGGCAAGCGCAGTGACTCACGCTGCAGAACTAGGACACGGGCAGACCCCGGAGCGCACGAAGGGCTTTCAGATCAGTGCGAACAAGTGCTGGAGAGCATGCTTTCTCTTCTGGCTCCTTACTTAAATGGCATTAGCCAGTGGAGCTTTCTAAGTAGGAAGACTTACAGTAGTAGGTGCACAGTGAAGGGTGACACTAACGGCGTGTTAAGTACAGCGCAGGGGCCGCCGGTTTTCATGAGAATGAAAATATTTTGAGGAATGCTGAGGAGTTTGTACAGGGAAACCGCTCGGTGCTGTCAACAATGACAGAAATGCAAAGTCAGGAATGGGAGCATCGGGCAGGTAGCAATGTCCGCGTTCCCGTGTGGTGGGTAACGTCGGTCCCCGCTCCCCCCCACAGGCGGGGAGCAAACATCGGCAGCTTAACGATTCAAGGACAGTCTCAGGATTGAGACTGGTCTCATACAGTACCTGCATTTATATCAAGGCTGCCTTGTCCTGCAATATGCAAATCAGCCTTTTAATGGGGTTCCTTTGCAAAATATTTCTTGAACCAGAAAGTTAATTACTGATCTCTAATTAATGGCTATGTTAGGAGGCTAGAGTAAAATCAGAGAGAACTGCTTTGAAGGAGAGATGCAGGAGGAAATTACAGGTTCTCCCCAGAAACTGTTATGTTCCTCATCTCCCTCTCATGGTATTTGGCAATCTAGAAACTGGTATTCCAATATTTTTAAAAGGATAATGTTCTTAATGGAAAGAGGGGATTTTGGAGGGTTTTTCCAGGAGGCACTGAAACAAAAAAAAATTAATCCTTTATATGTAAGAAAGACTAATACTGCTTTGTAAAAATAGTGTACAGTTCCCTTATACAGGTGGTTCGGGTTTCCGTTGTGTTAAGAGTGGCGTTTATTCCCCTTTGGAGTGAGTCTGACGCTGCAGTTAATGGCCGGTGATGGGCGGTAGAGCAGAAGGGTGTTTAAAACCGGGTGAGGAATCGGGAGTTTCATGGCACAGCAGCACCGGCAGTGGCAGCGGGGGCTCGGCAAAGCTCAAGCCCTTCCCTGGTCAGCGTTCTTTGCGTTACATTTTCTTGATTAAGGGAAGTAGAGGTCCTGGTAAATCAGGCAGGTTGCAGATCAATTGCACCGGCATACAGAAATATTTGTTATAAAGCCCCATTGAGCAATACACTGCTTCTTGTGCCTAAAGCCATTTAATAACCCCAAGAGGGGCAGAGGTGGACCGCAAACAAGGTGGTGCCTTTCAGCTTCTGCCAAGGCAACAGCAAGGTCTCAACCATTCCTCTTGTTAAATTGGGTTTTGTTACACACCTATATATATTTGTTCAGGCTTTTGCACATGCATGTGAACGTGTGATTTGTACCTGAGGCTGCCCGAGGTAAAGGTATTTGACATTCTCAAAGAAATACATAAACACTTCCCCTTGTCCTACATAATCAAACTAACTTGCTGATTGAAGAGGGAGGTCGTGTCTGTTATCTCTCAGTAAAAGACTATATTAATTCCTAGAAATTTTTTCAAGCCACAGTAAAATGTCAAGGGGAGGGCTAAGAGGCTGGAATTATTTTAATAGCCTTCTTCATGTTTCCCCACTTCCCGGCTTCCTACCAGCCCAAACAAACAGCACAGTGTCCCACAGGGTGCAGCTCGCGCGTTGGCACGACTGGGAGTCATGGAGCAAAATTATAAAATCCTTCCTGCTTAGGCATATGCAGCGCTACCGGGATAATTGGCTTCATGCATCTTACAATTAGCTTGCAAAAATATGTTTTGCATTCCTGACCTTTTCTCTATAAGCAAGGCCATTGTTTCACTGTCCTGCTTAATTACAAAATATAGTGTTGTGTGAGGATAGAGATGACATCGTTGTATCGTTGGCTCTAATTTGACGAGACATCATAATGGGGAGTTTTCATACTGAGGGCACTGAATTAGTGTAGCGTGAAGCCACATTTCTCTAAACCTACTAAATAAGGAGAAGTTAATTTTATGCTCTATCTTTTTGACGTTTGTAATCAAAGCATTGTATTACAGCTGCAGATGGTTAGCGTTTGAAGAATGTTTGGTAAATGCCGACAATCGGAAGGCATTGTTTCTGCAGTGGAAGATCAGGTTGATTAATGGATAGAAGGATGCTTGCTTTCATTTTGCTGTTCTCGCAGTCTGAATACGTATTATTGACTCGTTTGGCCATTGCCTGCCAGACGTGACGTGGTGGTGCATCAGTGTACATCTCAGGGTTACAAGCAGATAGTTCTGTTCGTGTCCTTTCAGCAAAGACTCGGAGCGAGGGTGGCAGTTAAGTTGCGCTGTGGCTGATGGTGTCTTGATATTCTTCAGATAGAAGACAGATACTGCTACTCCATGGGATTAACATTTTGTTTCCAAACAGACCATTTATTCTCAGTTCGCCCTGGTGAGATTTTCATGTGCATGAATTTCAGTGCAATTACATTACCGTTACTCTTCACGTCAATAAACTCAAAGAAAAAAAAGGGAAAGAAAATGCCATCACTACAGCTTTTATACCAGAAGACGCTTTCTGTTAGTTCTAGACTCTCTGTTTGCTGTTTCAATTGTTATTTGTTTACAACAAAACCTAAGATACTTCTATCCCAGGCTTAAACATTCTGGCACACAATGAAAACTGCTCATGATGAAAACATTCCTTTTAAACTAAGAGGAACAGCCTTGCTTTCCCCAGCCCACTGTCTCCTGGCCACGTGCCCCCCTTGCAGCAGATCCCGTCATCACGCAATCATAGGAAGGTCAGCACGTTGTTTCAATGGCAAATTATTATTTAGGGGGTGATTTTCAGTTTGGTTAGGGCACTGAAGCAACTCATGTAACTGCAGAGTACCGGGAAGATGGCAGAAGAAGGGCTTTTCCTTTCAATGGCAGCGTGCAGATGCATTTAATGAGATATAATGTCCCACTGTACTCAGTTTCTGCCGCTGGCGCTGGGGAGGCACTGGGGAGGGACATCCACCTGGCATCGGCCTTGGTGTTCCAGCTTTCAAAATGGAATTTCCCGTCTCAGAGGAGAGGTACATTGCTTGGTGGATCAAATCTTTCTGTCCTCTACTCTGTCATTTCTATTGGCAATTAGTATTAGCAATAGATGTCTTTCTCTCTTGGAAAGAGAAAATGTTTAAAAACAAGTTTCACTCAGTTCTTTATGGAAACTCTGCAAAACCTCAATTGGAAAATCTGCGTGAGGGGCAGAGACAGAGTTGTAAGTGAAGATACAACAACTGAGGTGGGCGAGGTTTTCTAGCCTTTGTTCAGAGAGCTGGAAGACGCAGATGTTTGACATGTATATCTTGTTATCCAATTTCATATTGCAGTGGTTGTGCACAGAAATCCGTTGATTGTAGCTGGAGGCAGCCTGTGCGTTGAGCTCACTGCTGGCAGTGAGTTGTACAGAGCACTGGATATAATGATGTTCAAGACTTGTGAATATAAAATAACTATGTCAAGTTCATCCATCAGCTGGGAGGGGAGTTAAAAACAGAGGGAGGAAAAATAGACTCCTCTGTCCTTCCTCCTTTCCATACTCTTTAATAATGCCTTATGATATGGAGCCTCTTCTTGAATGATTGTTAGAGAGATTTCAAGTAGATTGTTCACGTATGGATATCTTCTTATGATACTGATATTACAATATTCTTCATCTAGTTGGGAGTGTTTATAATTTTAATTTTCAGTACAACTACGGAATGTCTCACTTAGGTTCTCTTCAGCAAAATTCAGGTCAGGTGTGATGAAAAGAAGCAAGAACTGATTTTAATTGAATTAAACCAGTGCATTTCAGCTGGAATTAAAATATAATCTGTTTAAAAATACTTAACCGATTTGAATTAAAGCCAGAAATATGAATTTAGCTTTAATCCACATGTGTTATATAAGTAATTATATGAGAAAGGGATGTGGCATGCATTGTACATGATTGATAGCGTGCAGGAGGGTGGCATTCATTCACAAAATGATGTAAATGTCTTAGTAATTATAAAGCCGTGGGTATTATATCAGACTGTCCCCTCTGCTCCCATTTACAAATGTCTCTGGGATTACGCTGGCCGTGTACAATAGCCCCCACGCTCCATGGCTGTACGTGAGAGATTACACACATCCCCTGTTTGAACCATTCGGTGCTGCTTCCCCATAGGAGTCCCTCTGCAAAGTGCTCCTGCGGTACTTACCGAATGATTTACATAACTCTGTTGTATGTACCTTGAATAATTAATATTTTGCTGTCCTTGCTGCGTGGGGAGATTTCTCCTCTTATGGATGTGTTTGTTGCTATATAGTAACACTTTAAATGATATGTATGTGTACGGAGAGAGAAAGAGAGAAGGATTTATTTTCTTTTTTGTGAGAACAAAATTTTTAAGAAATGCATTGCTTCTGCGAGTTGAAACGCAAAGCTGGGGGCTGCCATTAGCTCATCTTGGGATCTGTTGTTTCTCCTCTGCCTCGGCATAATCCTCCTGGGCACTAGGGAGGGCCAAGCGCCGTGCTGTCGGGACGTGAATCCAGGCTGCAGGGCAGGCTCCGCGTGAGCCGGGCTGTGACATTTCCCCGACGAGGAGGAACGTGTCTCCTGTATTGCTCCCCATCAGCCGCCCCACTGAAAGTTTCTCTTCAGGCACAGAAAGACCTATTCTGCCACTAGTGCAGGGTGACACAGATGCTTCGGAGGCATCCCTCAGTTATCCAGGTCTCTCGAATCTGTAACACGAAGAGCCTGGATTGTGTGTGTGTGTGTGAGAGAGAGATGTTTGGCATTTTCAATCACAATAAAAAATGTCTTCTGCTACTTTGTGACATATGAACAACTGGAGTCCTCGCTATTGCTAAAAAACAGTAAGAAGAAAATCTGAATTCAAGTTGCCAGTTGCTTGAATTTGGTGGTACTTGGATCAAGAGGTTCGGCTTAGGGCTGTTGTAAAGCTATTTAGCCTGGAGAAAAGGAGGCTGAGGGGAGACCTTCTCACTCTCTACAAGTACCCGAAAGGAGGGTGTAGAGAGATGGGGACTGACCTCTTCTCCCCAGTGACAAGTGATAGGACGAGAGGAAATGGGTTCACGTTAAGCCAGGGGAGGTTTAGATTGGATATTAGGAAAAATTTCTTCACTGAAAGGGTTATCCAACATTGGAATAGGCTGCCCAGGGAGGTGGCGGATTCACCATCCCTGGAGGTGTTTAAAAAAAGGGCAGATGTGGTACTTGGGAATATGGTTTAGCAGTGGTTTTGTCAGGTTGGGTTAATGGTTGGACTTGATGATCTTAGAGGTCCCTTCCAACCTCAACAATTCTATGATTCTAAAGGGAAGAGACATTTGCAGTGTGTCATTTCTCCTACATAGTCACATTCTGCATCAGTGGAGGAGACTGAGGTATAAAATTTGGCTGTTTGTGAACTCTCTTTTATTTTAACTTCTATGCTTTCAGAAGATCAGGTTTGCGTGGTTTAAAAGCCGCGGTGCAGCGTTTTTTATTTCTTTTGATACCTGCTGAAATGGTTGCTTTAATGCTATACCTTAGTAGTTTTAATCACTGGCATCGTTCACAATTACCCTATGTTGTGTCATTTTCACTACGCCTTTTACTAATGCTCTAAGTAAATGTGGAAGTACATGTTGTTTGTGTGGCGTCTGTGTTGGTGAGCACAGAGGGTTTGACCAACAAAGTGTAATTAGCGTGGTGACGCCAGGCTGTGTGCGTGGGAGTGCCTTGGTGGGTGCGGGTACCAGAGGTACCCACGGGGAATGGCGGAACGCTGGCCATGCCTGTCCCGAACTGGGGATGACATCTGCAGAGGCTCTCTGCAGGAAACCTCTCCAGCTCACCCAGAATTAATTATTCACTGATCATCACTCAGACCTTGTGGATTAGGGAGAAGGGAGGAGGGTTGGCAGGGGGTGGGTAGAAGATGGAGCAATTCGGATGCAATTAGCATTTCATTTCTTTCCTTACTCCCTGTTTGCTTAAATTGGAGATTGCATGTTAGAACCAAGCAAGGATTTGTATCCCAGCAGTGGAAGTTCCCTGTGCACCGGAAACTAGCAAATCCACTGCAGTCTTTAAGCTTCCCAAAGAGATAAAACACTCAGTCAATCTGAGGAGTTGAAACGTCAGGGGGGCAAGTTTTGTTTCGAATATGTCGTGAGGGAACGGCAGTGCCCGGTCTGCCATGTCCTACCCTTATGAGAAGAGCATTTAGACATTGTCTCTCTGTCCCTTATCTGTCTTTGCCCCTTTCCAACTCCTTGAGTGTGCTTCTTGCCAGGAGTCCTCTCTGGGGATTACGGTTGTGGCCGATCCAGAATGGGTACCGAAGCCTGTCTGGGTGAGCCGTCCTGCAGCAGGCGACGGAAAGCCCAACCCGTTGGGTGCATCGCCCGGTCGCAGAGAATGTAATTTAAGTTTAGTCATTACAAAAATGTTAGCCAACAGTTGAAAGTTTGCTTCGCTGATGAGATTGTGTCTAACATTGGAACCTCAAGGGGTTTTCTTGATTATACCAGTAACCACAGTCTGGGTCACACTTTGCAATAATTATCCTGATGTCTGAAAGGCTGTTAGAAAGTCCCTAGAGGAAGGGGCCCAGTTGCATTGCAGAAGAATTTAGAGGTATATTCTGGCAAACCTTCAGCACTTAGAGATTTATTTAAGTTAGTTCTTTTAATTGCTTTCTTGCATCCCCATTCTATTAGAAGCTCTGTGATCCATCTAGGGAAGTAAGGCTAGCTAATATTAATCTCCTCAATCCTTCTTCCTTTAACTAGTTACTCCTGGCTTCATTTACACTGACATTTGAGCCCTGCAGAGTGGGTAATAATTTTGATTCTGTTTAACGTGTTCTAACAGAACACATAACAGGAAAAATCATCAGCTGACTTCTGCATTTGATTTTTTTTATTAACTCTCAGCTCTTAAATGTGGCTTATGATCTTTGTATAGCGTTGCTGCTTACCAAGACCGTTGGCAGCTTCTGTGATACGTATTCATAAAGCAGTTCCAGGTCCTTGAGTGAAACCTGTGAGAAAAGGGCAAAGAATTATTTGTCTTTTTTTCATTATCATGGCCCTCTTGTACCTGTTCTGACATGCACTTGAGAGAAGTTTTCTTACTTGATGCCTTTATATCTAAAGCTCTCTCTCTGTATAAACCAAGGCGGGATGTCTTGCCCTCCTTAGATAAAGCCCCTCATGTTGAGGCTATCCCTCACTTTATTAGCCTCAGTTCCAACTCGCGCACAACAGGCAGAGCCTCTGCGCACCCCTTGGTTAGAGCGAACGTTTTGATCGCGGGGGAGTGAGAAAACAGAACGACAGAAGCACGTCGGATTGATGGCCCAGGAGCCCCGTGCCTGGAGCCAGTTCGTGGTCCGTTTATTCCCTGGCTCCAGAGCTTGGTTATCTCTTGTGAATGTTATAAAATGTGTCATTGTCTTAAAAAAAAGAATAATCCTGTCTGAGTTGTGTGAAGTTTTTGCTCTCAATTACATCCTGTATCAATGAGTTCCATGGACAGAGTGAGATGTATGGTACATAATTTATATCACTAACACTTTTTAATCTTTCATCTTTATTATCTATTCCTTGGCCATTTTAGTAAAAGACAGTAAATAGAAACAGATGGTTTCTTTCTTATTTTACTGTGCATTATTTGCTGATGATTTGCTAAGGGGACATTTGTCATGTCGTCTCTCCTTGTCTTTTCCAGCTAAAGAGACTCTTCTCTGACTGTTTTCCATGGTTTATATCCCTTCTTGAGGCTTTCCCTGATGAATGTATTGCACATGTACATTAGTGTGCCTTTGGAAGAAACACCTTCTCTACACCTGTTTTTCTTGAAAGCACTGGCATAGATGTTCTGTGCATATGTAAGATCGGTGTCTTAGGGGAGCTGCAACTGAGAAGGACTGAACCATGAGAAACACGAAGCTGTGAGTTTGGTAGCATCCAGATCCTGCACTTCTGGGGCCTTAAGAGAAATTCTGGGCTGGAGGAGGAGGGAGGAAACAGGGGCGGGCTGGCTGCTGGAAGACTTTTCAGCAGGTAGCGTTACTGAGCGAGCAGAACAAGGCTACCTGGTGCGAGCAATGTGTGCACCGGCACAGGCTGTGAACTATCGGCACCTTTTCCCCCTCCAGGGCGGCCAGGCCGTTCGTGTGAGTGGTGCTGATGGCTGAGAGCAAGAGCATTGGGGACCTTAGTGCCATGGCTGTAAGAGTCTGCGTCGGCTGCTGCGGCTCTGTGGCGTTTCAGACTCGTTGAAGTGGCGTGGCCCAAGCAAACCTCTGGCTCTGCGTCGGAGCCCAGTGCTCCCTGGTGGCGCCCAGGAGGGTGCAGGCTGCCTCCCTCCCGCTTCGCTGTCGCCTCCGCTCCCCTGGGAGCACCCGTCCAGGGCACAGCTCTCTGAGGGAACCCTCCAGAGCAGGGGGAGCAGCAGCAGCCGGGGCAGAGGCTCCAGGGCTCCCATGGGGACAGGGGCTCCAGGGCTCCTGTGGGAACCGAGGCTCCAGGGCTCCCGCGCTGCCAGGCGCTTCCTCAGCCCAGGCACAACACAACCCGCTGCCTTTACTCCACCCGCCTTCTCCATCTCTGAGACTCCTCATCCCTTCTTGTCTCAGAGGAACATATCCTTTTGTTAAAATGAAGTGATATAGAGTCAGCATTACACAGAGGAATGAGTTATAAAATAATGGGGCTAATAAGCATGTAAAATAACCTGACTGTACAAGAGTGCGGTCTATGGAAGAGCAGCTGCAGCAAATATATTCAGGTTATCAGTGTGTGGCTATTTTGTGCTGAGAGGGCTTAGGTGTAATGAGAGTTACTGCATCACGGGAACTCTTGGCAATGAATAGTGACATTTTCCAATAACAACTTTTAGAAATGAAAAAAAATCCTCTGTATGAACGTAGCTCTGACTGACAGCCTGGGGATCTCCTCTCTCTACCCTCACAACAGGTATAGCACATGTGGTGATGGCAGCTTTTCCTGCGCCTCCCGGCCAGCCTGCCTCGAGCCCCGGCCACAGAGACCTCTGCGAATGGCAGTCAGGCTCTCCGTTCCCCACTGACATTTATAGAAAGGAAAAAAAATGTAAGAGGAAGAAAAGTGTCCTGTCCACACATGCCCCGGGTAGACCGTCCCTTCCGGTGCACTCGGTCGGCGGCTCTTTGCGGATTAAGCACTTGCTGCTGAGAACAGGACTCGGGTCACCAGGCTGCTCTCAGGCAATCGAATGGGAACTCTTAATTGCTTTAGTCCTATACCACTACCTGTGGTTTGAAGACTCATCGGTAATTTCCTGGGCTAACTGTCCTGGCCTTGCTGTTCTGAAACTCAGATTAGATGATTTTATTTTTTTTAATTAAAATGCAAAACAGGACTTGACCTAAATAATTCCACCAACCCAATCATAATTCTGAAGGTTTTGGAGGAATCAAATTCCCTTAAACATTTAAGATAATTCCACAGTCCCTGATTGCACCCAGCCCATTATCCTCCGTGGTTCCAAATCAGCACGTGGCATTCTTGCTGCTGACTCCAATACGTTACGGGTTAGAGCAATGTGTCAGTATTTTCAGAGCAGGACGAGTGCTGTATCACCTGCATCTCTGGCATTTTTATTTTCTCCTCTGTGATGCATTAAAACCACAGACCTTGTCATCAGTAAGCTGAAAAAGCATCATTCAGCTCTGAGTAGTTTTTCTGGATGCTTTTCTTCCTCTTACATTTTTTTTTCTTTCTATAAATGTCAGTCTATACCGAACGCAGGATTAAATTTGATTTGTGCTATTGGAACATAAAGAATAACACTGTTTGATATCAGTAAAATTGAGAAATTGACTCCTCCTAACTGTGTTCATCCTTATAATGGAGTTAAACATAAACAGATCTTCAAAACCCATTGTATACCTCTATGGAGATTAGGGCAGGCCAACTGTTTGAAACAGTGATTAGTAAACTCCTACTCTAATAAATATTGTGAACTGGCATTGCAGCTATTCTTGTAATCTGATCATTGTTTACAAGTATTTGTAAACCTTAAAAATTACACTTACTTTGTCTAACCTGAAAAATCTACTGAGAATTCTTCATTATTTATTTGTTGGAAAAATTATTTGAATGACTAATCACTTGACAAAACAAAAATAAAGTCATCAAATTCAGCAGTTTGTGAAGGTTACGTAGGATGGGCTATTTTTATCTACTATTTGTATCAAAAAAGTGCACTGGAAAATGTTTTATCTCAGTCAAGTGTCTAGCTCTGTGCAGTTGTTTGTTGTGCTGCTGTTTATGAGGTCACGGAGCTCCAATTTTTCTGTGTCATGGCATCCAATTCATAGCAACCTCGGCCCAGACCTATTTTAAAGGTTCTACATGACGCTCCCATGGTCAGCTTAATTTTCCATTCACTAGGAAGAGGTCCCAATCACGTACGTTGCTAGGAAATTTTGTCAGCAGTGGCCCCTTTTCCTGGAGCTCACCTTTGCACTGCCCTTTTCCATGATACGAGAGGTCACGTTATTCCGTGTTGGTAAGTTTGCAGAAAAACGAGCCTTTTTGTTACAGTCATAAGCTGATGTCTGTTGCTGAGCTGTAACAGGCTGAGAATCTGCTCAATGGTAAATTGTGAGATTGCATAATTATGGCTTACACAACACGCACATACACACGCAAACAAACCAGGGAGTTAGTATGTGGGGTGGATTAGGAAAGTCTGCGTTGTACAGCTTTCATCACTCGTATTCCCCGCGAAAAGAATTCCTGCTACTTAATTTAGTAACACATATATCTGATTTTCAGTTTTCTGGAGAAGGTGGGAAGGAATGTGGCTGGTTTTGCTCTGGGCTTAGGGAGTTTTTGCTGTTGCCATTCTCTAATGACTCCGAAAGGCGGTGACTTTCCCGAGTCCACGTAGTGTGTTACCCTCCTTGCTCCTCTGCATGCAAGGGAGTGATTTTCCACAACAACAATTAGCAATTGCAGCACTTATTTTAAATAACATGAAAATAAAACAGACTGCTCCCTCCCTGGACTCTGCAGATGGGCAGTGTTTTGAATCCTGCTTGAATAATCACTGATGCTAATTATAGAATTCGGGGAAGACGGCGGGGCTGCTGCGCTGCGTCCGATGGGGACCGGGGCGGGAGCGCGCGAGGCTGTGCCGGGCGAGGGCTGAGTCTTCCAGCACAAACTCAAATGCAGCAAATCAGAATAATTTCTCCGTTGTGATTTCTGCTGTTGGCTTTGTCTCTGCTTTTCTTCCCCTTTGCTGCCCTTGTACTTCCAGTAAGGGAGCTTGTAACAGCGACGTAGTAAGTGCTTGAATGGCTGGAAAATCCTTTCAGAGCAAAGAAGATGTGATTGTTACTTATTTATTTTATTTTTGGTTAATACGACTGGAATACAAATGGGGCTTCGATGCCTAAGGGCCTTGCATTCTCAGAGTAATTCCTTATGACATGTGTCAGCCTCTGTTTTATTCAGGTGGGTGGTATGATATTAAACAATAAAGCAAGCTTGCATTTCTCTGCAACTGTATTTATATGCACACTCCCTGGCACAGAGGTGCTTATTAGTAGAATGTCATACCCACACTGGCTATACCTGGCCTGAAACATTCTGCAAATACCGCGTTGGCCTGAAGAGAAATCACCTTAAATCAGCCAGATAACCTAACGCCAGAGCGTCCTTTCTGCCTTATCCTTTGTCCAGGCAAAGAAGAGGCTGCGAGAGGCGTTCCTTAAGTAATGCTCTAGATTAAACGTTCGTGACTGAATGGAATATCGATTTTCTAATTGCTGTGCTGCTGCTAAATGAGTCGTTAGCGGGGAGTGGGGGGAAAGCAAACTCAGATGTGTTGCAAGCTAGCTTTGGTTTGTCTCTGCTAAACACGCCCAGGGTGTTAATGTGTGAAATTCAACAAAAGGAGTAAGGTGGAATTTTTTTTGTACGACACGGACATAGGGAGGGCAAATGAGACTCGCTCACATAGTCCGAGCTCATTCTCTCACAGCACCACACAGCCTTTCGCCTTCAGATATTCACACTGCAACGAGGGAGGAAAACAAATTGCAAAGCAGTGGCATCTTAGGCAACGGTCCCCAGAGGTGGGTCAGTCGCTCTGAATCATCCCGCATGGTCTGTCTGGGCTCCTGCAGGCTCTCCAGCAGAGAACGAGCTTCTCTGTTCCTCAGACACAGGCAGCAGAAAAGTACTTCTTGTTTCCCTGGCAGGTGGTTGCTGCTATATGAGAGCGGCCAGATGGACAGTCCTGAGCTGGGGCAGTCCCGAGTTGTGCCAGGGGAGATTTAGGATGGGTATTAGGAAAAATTTCTTCACCGAAAGGGTTATCAACCACTGGAACAGGCTGCCCAGGGAAGTGGTGGAGTTGCTATCCCCGGAGGTATTTAAAAGACGGGCAGACATGGTGCTGAGGGACGTGGTTCAGTGGTGGTCTTGGCAGTGCTGGGTTAATGGTTGGACTCGATGATCCAACCTAGACGATTCCATGAGTTCTGCCATGGAGGAACGCGCGGCAGCCGCAGTGCAGGCTTGCTGGGGCCGACCTGCCTGTCTCACCGCAGCGCCCTGCACCCAGCATGGCTGGTGGCCACACGCCATGGGGAAGGGCAGTGGACACCTGAACACCCGTGAGCTAAAAGCAGGTCCCAGACCCTCTGCCTGGGCTCTCGCCAGATGTGCAACAGCGGCTGGATGCACCCACCATCCTCACTGCGCCGAGGTCGGGTCTGAATCGTGACCTCGATCCCATTTGTTCCATCTCCTCGTAACGGTCCCCAGAAGCAGCCGACCTGGGAGAGACACGGACCTCCCTGGCTGTTTTAGAGCCTCTAGTCAGGCACTTTGGAAAGCAAAATGCAGTCTCTGAGGTGAGATCTTTATCGCAAAGAATCTTCTTGAGACAATAGAAATGACTATCAGCTATGCCACATCTTGCCGATAAATACTATTTCTTAATATAGTTTCAGAAAATACAGCATATGTGTTCAAACACATCCTCTTCGCAGAAAAATAGCTTCTTTATTTTTCTGAAGATTAAAATGCCAAATCAACTAATTACTTTTCTTTGAAAGCCTCTACCACATAAAACACATACTCTCTCAGTGAACTAAATTGATTTATATTCAGCCATTAATTCTTTATATCCCATAATTTCCAGAACAACAAAGCTAGTTGGAAAATGTGCCCTATAAGGGGGACAAACAGCTTTCTGAATAAGAGGGGAGTATGTTGGCGTGGAAGAGAAAGGTGGGTGCAGCACAGACTGGGGGGAAATGGGGGCTGTGCTGGGGCACAGGCGCGGACTGGAGGGGCCGCCCTGGGAGCACATCCTGAGCTGCCGCACTGATTTCTTGTGAACTAAAGGGGAATCGTCCTTGCTAAGGGAAGAGCGAGAGCAAGGCACGTGTCCACCAGCTAGGACAGCCGGTGTCGTACATATAGCAGTAAACGTGTACACCTCGGTAGTTTTTCCCAAACTATTGGATGCTCTCTAGTGTTACTGCAGTTCAAGTCTATGTATGTAATTTAATTAGGTGCCATGACCTTTCCTTTTGGGAGGCTTTTGCACCGGCTTAATATTTGAAATTTCTCCTAATGTCTCAGTTGGTCTCATTTGCATTATCTGTGGAAGATTTTTTTTTATTATTGGGAGGGTTTAGAAAACTAACAACATTACATTAGGTTTCCTCCAGTATGTGCGTCACTGACTGGAACTGAGATCTTGATAATGAAATTGGAATTTGTCTACCTCTGTTTTGGGGTAGTAATAAGACGATGATAGAATAAGCCGGGCATTAGGTACAAAACTGCTGGGATTTGGCAGATGAACGAGATGTTATAAACAATTGTGTCTGACAGGAGGATAGCTCGGACTATGCGTAGAGATTGGGAGCGGAATTGGAGGCTGAGGGGGTGTGGGATGCCCAGAGGGGGGAGGCCAAGAGCATGGAGGACCAGACTGGTGGAGGCTCAACTTGTGTGCGTGCCCCCCCGGGTGTGACGGCACCTGGGGACAGGCGGGACCTGGAGCGGCCGAGGGAGGGTCCAGGGTGGCTGCGGGTGGGCTGTGCGTCCTTGCGAGTCTGTGGATGTCGGGAGAGCTCCCCGTCCCTGCCCACAGCCGGCAGCTCTCGGCCGTCAGGAGCCCTGGGGGCTGTGCGGCTCAAACCCAAACGGGCGCTGGATCGGGACTTCCAGTAATAAACGTGAGCAGTCGGTGTGTACATCTGAATGATGTTTCTCCCTTATGTTGGGTTTTAGGTGAGATCGCAGGCTCTGCCTGCAAGGCTGCGTTCGGTGTGTGTTTTTATGGAAATCTTCTGTTTGTTCCCCAAAATGGGAGCCTGTCAGACACTGAATAAATGCAGGAAGAGCTAGCAGGGAGGTGTTAAAGCACAGAGAACAGAAACATAGTCTTAAACAAATTAAAAAGATGGTAATTAACCAAATGAATTTCATCCTGGAGATAATCAGAGGAATACATTTAGGAGGAAAATAATCCCAATTCTCAGAAAACAGTAATTAAAATACACTCATTTTTGGGAATGGTTAACAAGCTAGATTGGAGGCAGCAAAGTAGAATAAAGCCATGATAGATGCTCTTTGGGATGGCGTCTGACGAGGCCCTGATGTGTGATCTAAACATAGCCCCACAATAGGATCAAATTCAGAGTTTGGGAAACATCTCTGTCTGAATAAGTTCTTGAGAAGCTGAACGGAGCGCACAGCACAGCCAGTTCTGTTATCTAGGTCGGCTGAGAGGTAACAGAAGATGAATTTCATAACCATGTATTTAAAGGGTGGCAACAGTGGGGAGGTGAAAGAATTTAGGGTGGATAATTGACAGATAAACGTGGGACAAGGTGGGAAGGTGCAGGAATCCAGGCATCAGGAAATGACCTGCGTACGCCCATGCGGCTGTCTGGAGCAGGCTGCCCCGAGAAGCAGTGAAAGCTCTCCCGTTACTGACACGGTCCTTGAGGATGTGCTGGAGGAGTCAATCACCCAACAGGTCTCTTCTGCTTTCCATTAGCACCTGAGGATCCCAGCAGGGAGATTTACGGGGGAAAGGGAGATCTGGGGGGAAGAGTGGGAGAATGTATTAGCGCATGTTGTTTGAACGTCCTAGCCTGGGTGCAGTGTTTTGTTCTCTAGCAAATGTTAGCTGGGTGTGATGGTCTTTGCGTTCTCATGTATAAGCCTCAGATGTCTTTCATGGACGAAAGTAGAGATGGGTCATGGCCACGAAATATTGACTTGTGCCAATACATTGAAAGCTACAAAGTTTGAGGAAGTTTTAGGCTTTCTTACAGTTGGATCTATTAAAGAGGAAGCAGTTGGACAGAGCTAGAAAACTAGATAGATAGAACTAGATAGATAGAACTAGATAGATAGAACTTGGCTAGAACTAGGAAAAAAAAAAAAAGTATTTGTTTCCCAGAGTAAAATCAATTCTTTTCAGGATTTAGTCCATGAAACAGTTATACTGTCCAAGCCTCACTGGGAGACTTACCTCTTTTGGGTTCTAGATGAGCAGATGCACCTTCTCTACCAACTATGGATAAATACTGTTTTTCTAGGAAACGCCCATCTGATCTGATCATAGAATATTGTGATTTGACATCTGTTTGCACACACAATAATTCATGTTGATCTAATTTATTATTGAAACTGCCAGTAGGTGAATTGATGGGTTGGTGAGAAGGATAGTGTTTGGGTATTAATTTTATTTTCTTATCATAATGCCCACAGAGAGGACAGACCATGCTGGAATCTCTGGGAAACAGACCTTTCTAGGATTGTCCAGTCTTTACCTGCCCAGTAAATGGACAGAGGATGGAGAATGCCCTTGAAGGGAGCTCCATCCCCACAGGGTGCCTGGTGTGGACACACCAAAGGGTGTCTCTATAGGGAAGGCAATGGCTGCTGTACCCTGTCTCGCTCAGATGTACTCAGTCCCATGCAAATAAACTAGATTAAACAAGATGCTCCGAGGATTATTAATGAACTGGAGATCCTTAAATTGAATGTTAGGGGGTTTCTGTTGGATTAAGCCTTCTGCACATCACAATGCTCTTATCTAGAATTTATCTGCATGCAATAAAATGAATAAAAACTCAATTAGAAAGAAAACGTCAATAGAAATCACATAAATTAGCATGCAGATTTATAATCTCTAATAACCACTGTCTTTTCAAAGAGTTTATGTATTTTTTACCCTCACCCAAATTTCAAATGTTTCATTTTAAATTTACATTTCTAGTCTTGCACCACCTAAATTTATGGCTTTGCCTAACAGTTTATCTGTTCAGCCGGTTTACTACAGCCTGGGTTCTCGCCTAACAACAGAGAATGATTGATTGATTTATTTTTTTAAGAAGCAAATGGCTGTTTCTTTCATGTCACATTTGCTTGTAGGCTTGACAAGAACCCAGGTTTAGGTTTAGGCTGCAGCGCATGTACAGCGTGGTGGGTTGCCGGCCACTAGCGCTTGGGCAGCAGCTTTGCGTTGATAACACCATTTCTGGGCTGTGTCATACAACTCCCCTGCTATTTTTAAAACCTCTGAGCCTTGCGTGTGCTGGAGACTCCTTGTGGCCTGGACGTGTTAAAATGGGACACTGTGTCTAGCAGGTTGCCTCCTACAATATTCAGCATTTCAAACCAGAGGTTTACTCTGTTTATTAAGGCTCGAGAGAGAGAATTGTTCACTAGTGGAGTATCTGGGTGGTGATCCCACATGTAGTGCAGACAGGAACTGACTGTGTGGGTTGAAGATGATACTGGAAATGGGAAATGAACAGGATGAGAGCTAGCTTGGGAAAGCGGGCTAGCCACTGACCCCACAGATACTGCCAAGTGCCAAAGCCTGTGCTTCCCGTTCTTGATCCTTTCCTCCGAGCTATCAGTCTGTCAGAAGGCCATAGAATACCAAACAGCAAAGCATGTCAAGCTTAAAGTAATATTTAATGAATAAGAATTCTGTGCTCTTGAAATAAATAAATAGCCCATTTTCCATCTGTATCTGCAGCACATTGTTCCTCGCAACCTATTGTTATAGAAATATTTTTTCAGTCTGGCATGTTTTTCCTTTCCCCAGCTAATTATGTTCAGTTTCAAGTAGGTGCTCTGGATTAACAAGCGACTATCATTTAGGAAGTCAGAGTCGGGAGGGTTACGGAGTTTCATGAAACCCTTTGTGACCTTGGAATGTAGCAGGCATTTTTCTTATTTTTTTTTTAAAGTTTGACTTCTTCAAAGGAAGACCTTCAGCCCTTCTCAGATTGAGCCATCTCTATATTGCAGTCATTAAAGATTCAGTAGTACCTTTTAAGTCCATGTTAGGAAATTCAAATTTTTCAATTTAGTAAAGTTGTGTCTCTTTTTCAAGTACTACACTGCTCATTTTTGAAGGTCTTCCAGGATTTCCAGTGGCTTCTCGCAGAGCAAGAGCCAGAATGTGTTGTTTTAATCTAAAAATCTCAGTGCAACAGGACTGCGCGTATTCTATGGCTGAACTGTCTACAAAGGTAAAAATGTCACGGAGGCTAAGAAGGAGCCCCTCAGGTGACCAGTGTATTTCTGCTGTGCTGCTGAAGTCTTTGAGCATGGCTTGATTATTTCTCTTATTTATTTATTTCTATATTTGGGATTGGACCAGAAGCAGACGTCTCTTCTTTCCAAGGGCTCATAGCTTTTAAATGTTGAAGGTTGAACCTTCTAGTCGTGCTGAGCTAAACTGCAGTGTACTTTGAAATCTGCTTGAACATCTGAACTTTGTTAAATGGCCCTTTCTCTATTTAATGTTAGAGGAGGAAAAGCCTAAGCCTCTGAGTGGATTCATAGTCACACTTTAATTAATCATATTTTTACACCATGCTGCCAGCAACTGTCAGGAGGAAGGAGATGCCTTTAATCCAAATTCACAACAACAAAAAATAAATGCACTAGAAATATCCCCAGCCAATAAACAGACTCATCCTCTAAGAAATAATGCCCTTCCTGCAAACCAGACTCAGAACTGATGCGAAGCAGATTTCTTCCACTCTCAGCCCCAATCAAACAAGGTGCATTTGCTCAGCAGGATGAGCGCCAGCAGCTCTGCGCTCCCGGGGCCTCGGGTGAGCGCGAGGGGAAGTGTAGGTGCTGGAAATGAAAACTCTTTGGCAAGGAAACAGATTTCAGTCTCAGCCTCCCCAAAGGATCACCCTGAAGAGCAAAGGGTGGGGTAGGGAGTGGGAACAGGAACGGCATCTTGGAAAGATCTGACACATTTTGAAATCCCATCTGAGGCTACAGGAAACTAAAGAAATTCGTTGACCGTTATACGTGTGTGGGTGAAAATAACCCTTTTGCTGCTGCGCGTGGGGCTGCGCATTTCTCAAGAATAAGACTTTCTAAAACAAGGGAAATGGCCGCAATGGAGCTCCAACAGACTGAGGTTCTTAAACAAAGGCAGGGCAGAAGAGGCAGAGAAATGGCTGAAGCCGTGTTTGGGATGATGAATTGGAATATTCCATAGTTTAGGAAGTGTTTGGGAAATGAAAAGCAACACACTTTCCCTCACTGGGCTCTACCTGGCTTGGCAC
Organism: Ibidorhyncha struthersii; assembly: GCA_013398815.1. Lineage (NCBI taxonomy): Eukaryota > Metazoa > Chordata > Aves > Charadriiformes > Charadriidae > Ibidorhyncha > Ibidorhyncha struthersii. The sequence continues at coordinate 41,508 of VZSZ01006948.1, read as the reverse complement.
ACAAGGGAAGAATATTGTGGATGGTGAAGCCATTTTTCTCCAACTGACAGGGTGTGTTTGACTTGCCTGTATTTGGGGTTTGGATTTTTTTTCTCCTCTAGTTAATATTCAGGCAGCTGTTTTGAGAACAGTTTGTCACTTGTTTTTAAGAAAAGGAATTGCTGTTTATTTTCATTCTTTCCTTCTTCTGATAATTGCGAGTCAGGATGAGTGTGAAGCAGCTGAGGAAGGGCAGGGGTTAGGAGAGCAATCTCTGGAAACGACTGAATGCCGGTTATTTATTTACTTCTTAAGATGTCGGTGGAGTTACCTGGGATGCAGGGCATCCCCATAGCTCAGGGTGGGATAAGCTGACTCAAGAGCAGTGCACGTAGGGTGGTGCTCAAAACTTGTCCACCAAGCCCCACACTCATGGGAAGACGGTTTAAATTAGCGTGGCTGAGAAGAGCTACAGCACATGGACCTTAGGGACGTGGAGGGGTGGAGGGGAGAGAATGAGACGTCTCTGGTCAGGCCGGGTTGTGAACACCTGTGAGGGAGGAAGGAGGACAGGCAGACCCAGGCAGTTTCTCCAGGAGCAGTAGGCCTCCTGTGCCACTGGTTGGTGACACCACCCGCCTGTCTCATCCGCTATTAACAGTGGGAGAGGAGAGGAACTTTTGGGATGGACAATACTGTGTATTGAACTACAGAGGAGGGAGGACTGACTCCTGGATCTAGCCAGGCAGAGAGGCAGGAGAGAATTGGTTCATACATTGACTGTGCGAAGAGGGACATTACCATTGTCAGTGCTCATAACTCTTCTGTGCCTGAGCACAAGTTATCCCTCTCCAGGTCTTTCACCAGTGCTAAAACCCAATTAAACCATGTTAAAAGAAACATCCCAAGAGCTGACAGTGAAAATATATTGACCTTCCCTGGCAAACATTGGCGCTGTCGGTGTAACACCGTGCTTTTATTTCTGATCTGTCAGGGTGGCAGGTGCCAGTGCTGGGGCCGGGGCTTTGCTGCCTGCTTTGTCCCCCCGGGGGGAACCAGCGGACGCCGCCTGTACTTGCAGGCTCGGCTGTTCTTCCTGCCTGTCTCCGTGACACTGCAAAGCTGGTGTTCCCCAGAGCTTGTCCCGTTAAGACTTTTCCTTTCATGCCTGTCACTGCTACTGGCCTCTCAACGTGCTCTAAAAAAATCTGAGATATGTTTTTTCTCCTTCTTTCTGAATGGTTCCATTTATTATTTATTAATGACATCCAGAGGACACAGCAGTGACAGATTCTGTTATGATGACTGCAGTAAAACCCTGCACTTATACTAAGTTACTGGGAAGACAATATATTCATTAGACAGAGTCTGGGGTTATCTCTGTGTAGTTTTGGTCTTCCTTGTCATGTGGGGATATATTTTTATGAACTTTTTAAAAAAAAATGACTTGGCAGGGGTTAAATTGGGAACAACACAAAAAAACCCAGGCATTTCTGAGCTCCCCTGGGGAAATCACAGTAGAGTTTGGTCTCATACGTCCCTTGGCCTTTCTCTGAGCCTGCAACACAGAGAGAAGGTTCGCACTGACTGTGTGGCTTCTGTGGCTACCTGTCCTTGTAGCTGGGGCCCCCAGCTTGACTCTTGCAGCCACCATATAGCATCCACCGCAGAGCCTGACCCCGCTGCCGGCCCTGACAAAGTACCGTCATCTCACTGCAGCCACCTCCTCGCCGCAGGGCTGCTCTCAGCCCTCTCTTTGTGCCCCCTGAGCACAGCAAATGGGTGACGGGTGATGGGCTGACACAGGAGCAGGCACAGGTCTGCGCGGAGAAAGCACATGGTGACATTTTCCCTTTGTACCCACTCACAGTCTGTTACTACCGCTACTGCTTTTGCACATCAGTGTAGGAGCTCAAGTGCCCCTGATCCCTCCCAGCTGCTGAGCTCCTTTCCAGTAAACAGCTTCTGGTATTCCCAGGGTGATGGACAGTCCCCTTCATGACAGCAAAGCAGCTGACGGCACAATACAGCCAGGAAAATCAAGCCCTTTGCAGTCTGTTCCTCTGCCCCTCGAGTCGATGGGAGCTTTGCCATCGACTGCAGGAGGGTCCAGTTTGAAGCATTAGTACCCCGGTGACCCAGGGGTACTGTCACGGCTTGGATGCAGCCAGGGGCCTTGGAAACTTTGATTCTGGGGATGGATCTGAGAGATTAATCATAGTCACAACAGACACAGAGGTCTTCATGGACTGCCGCAAGGTGTGATTCACCAAACTGAACATCCAGGTTGTTCGCAGTCTGCAGACACTTTGTTTGAGAGATTCACTCTCCTGTGATACTTGTCTCAGCTTGAGCAACAGGACGGTGTCACTTGCGCAGCCACAGGGACAGGGGCAGCACCAGCTGAGGTGGAAGGGACCGGCAGGCGGGATGCTGGAGTTCCCACAGGCACGTACAAGGTAGGCTGGAAAGGGAGCACGTGTTGTACCCGCTGCAGCAGTTGTTCAGCTTTCCAGAACCTACCCGGATTCACATCAATGCTGACAACATCCCTCATCTTCATAAAATCATGTAACTTTGACATGCTTTGAGTTTTCACTAGTCAAAAGCCATGATTTTACTTCTTTCCTTCCTTCTATTTTTCCCCCTTTTGTGTAATGACAAAGTTGAACAATGTCTTGAACTGAGGTCATTGAATAGGTAGAGACAGAAAAAGCCATCCATATTATCAATTAAAATAGCAAAACCAATTTTTTAAGACTTCTTTTTCACCCAATTTTAGAGGTAAGCATCCTAATCTCTATGACACAGTGAAATATACATAGTGATATTTTTAAACTTTTCGTTACTATTATTATTGTTTCTTAGTCTTTGCAGTGGTGTGGTAACCACAGTGTCAAGCTAAAAGCCTGCTACCCATTTTCTCACACAAAGAATAGTTTTCTTCTGTGAATGGTACATAAGTTATATTTAACTCAGAGAGAACAATATGCTGAAAGACAATACCGTGGCGTTCCCTGGTGAGAACATCGGTACAATGCAGGGAATTTTAAGGCAGCGGGGTCCTCCTGTGGGGCCAGGCTGTAGCAGCCCCAAACCACACCGGCCCCCGCGGCAGAGGTGAGACATTTCTCCCTTGGAGGCTGGAACTAGGCAGCGAACCTCCGAAGCCCTTTGTGCCTGGGGTGCGGCAGGCTGGGCAGGGCAGAGGGGCAGCTCTTCCAAAGAAAGAGTTGGTGGGATCTTTCCTGTGGCTGCCAGTGCTCCGGGCAGCAGGACTCGTGCCTCTTAGCATCTAGAAAATGGTGTTTGATCTGATCCAGTTGCCCCTGTTTGCCTTTTCCTGTGAAGCTCTAGTTTAATGAGTTCAGAAACATCTGTAAACTTTAACATTTCAAGTGGAATTTGAAAACAGTGCCTTGACTTTCAGGTATATGGATGCATGCGAAAGATCCATGTGACCTTTAGAGTATTTCCTTGGTTTTAAATTCACTCTGACTTGTATAAAAGTAAAGATTTTTTGTGTGTGTTTTATTTTTGGGATGAGGATGGTTTTAGTTTTGGGTGGTTTGTAATCTTTCAAGCTATTTGCCAGTGTCGGTTATGTTTTTTAATTAATCTCCTTGTCTGCGGACTTCGTCCCATCAAATGAAGATCATTTCAGTGCTGACAATGTCAGCTCCCATTAGAAATACGGAGTCTGGCACATCTCACGTTCACTTGAACAGCTTTAGCTTGCAGCATTGAGGAGTGCGGTGTCTTGTTGCTGGAAGGGATTGCTAGGAGCAGAAACAACTGCTTTTAAAGGTGTTCCCTCTCTAGGTTTGTTCAGGAGCAGATAAGCTCACTCCTGCGCAGAGGGCTCACATGTGGCCACAGATGTGGTGGATCTGCCCAGCGGGAGCGCGGGATGGGGCGAAGGGGTCAGCAGTGGGCGGAAGGGGGCTGCGAGCCCTGCACGGGGCTCGTGCTGGCTCTCCGCGCGCGCGCCACTCTCAGCCTCATGCCTTGCGAGGGATTTGCCTGCTCCTTTCCTCGGAGCTGCTGGAGCACATTCCCCACCATAGGTCAGGGTGGTCTTTATCCAGTTGTATGAAAAAGTTGGACAGGTAATCACAAAAATTTGGCCAGGGTGCATTACAGTGGGTTTTAGTCAGGCAGCGCTCTGCTATATCTGCACCGCTTTCCTGCCTTTTTTTTTTTAAATTTTCTACAAGTAAGTTGTGTCCACCCCCAATCGGATGTAATTTTCCTTATGCTTTTACCTGGGGCCAGAAAATGAAAACATCCCATTCTTCCTAGGGTAAGCGAAACTTTGCAGTTCTTCACCATGGAAACCAAATCAGTTAATAGTGTTTACTCCCCCTCAAAGTCCAGATGCTCCGTTTGCATGTGAGAAAACATGGTCCTGATTTTTTGGGAAAGCTGCACCCTGTTCCCTTTCGCCTCTTTCCATTGTGGTCAAGGCAGAAAGGAGGCCGGTAGCGGGGTGGCCACACAGCCGGCAGCTCTGCTGCGTGTTAGGGAATGCCCAGGACTCTGTCACAGTCAACGGTATGTCGTCAAGTCATCGATCCTTCTTCTGTGCGTAGAACCTCCTCGCAGCACACCGAAACAACCTCACTGTGCCTACAGTAAGACACACAACAGGGAAATCCTCCCCAGTAGTGCTTTTGATCATCAGGTTCTTTGGGGCCTCCAATGTCATTTTAGCGGAGCCAGTGGGTGAGACCACAAATAATCACACCAGTGTGTCCTGTCAGCCGTACTCATGGTTGGGGCAGGTTGGCTGCTGCCTCTGCAGCATCCTCTGCGCCGAAGACACAAAGATGAGCTCTGTACCAACTCTGTCTGCACAGCACGGTGTGCTCCACCTCGCTGCCTTCTGCCTGCTTAACAAATTGCACTAATTGTGCGGTGAAACACACTTGGGAATTGGGATACGCCGTGCGCAGGGGAAAACTACAGCCACCATCTGCGTGTCTGTGTGCCCCACTGCTTCAAGGAGCTGTCAGGGGAGTCTGCTTTGAAAAATTCAGACTCTGAGCTGCAATTTGTAAGGTAAAGGAAAATAAAAAGCGCCTGTAGCTGTCTGCAGTGGCAGTAACTCTTTCTACCACAGTTCAACATCCAGCAATGGCCTTGAGGAGTGAGTTGGACAGTCGGGAGTCCTCCACGCCTGTGCTGGCCACGTGCCGGGTTCCCATAGCACTGTCGCTGTGAGCACACCTGCACCAAACGCTCCTGCGGGGAACTCAGCGCTGCTCGTGCGTTTGTCCTGGTTCAGGGTTTTCCCCCATCACTTCCCTCCAGCGTCTGTGGCATTCCGCAGGTGAACTCCTGCCAGTAACAGCTCTGGGAACGCCAAAGCATGGCACATCTGAGCTTAGTTCATTTGTGGTTCCCGTCTGGGAATTTTTTAAACTAGTGTAATTTTACAGACTTGCATACAGCGCTGTGTAACCAAACCAGCGTGACGGAAGAGTAGACAGAGAGAAGGAAGATCTGATGACTTTTCTTCAAAGTCAAGACTGAGGGACGGCAGCACAGAATCTACCCTGCCACCTCTTTTCCTTCATTGGAATCCGTGGACACCCGTCACAATATTTTTCCGAGCAGTATTTCACTTCATTAGTTTGTATTGTTAACCGCGAAAGTCCTGTCAGGTTTTATCTATTGTTTCCTGCCAAGTGCTTTAAACAATCAGAGCTAAATTATACAGCTATTTCCTTAAGCAGCCGAAAGGCACTCCATTGATAGTCATTCAGCTGCACCGGATTAAAATAGAAGATAAGTTGCGAGATAAATGGCAGGTTGAGGAGTTCCTCCCATGTGCATTAGGACAACATTCGTGCCTCATCGCCCTCCCCAGGACGCCCCGTGCCCAGTGTCTGGCTGCTGCTCGGTGCCCCCTTCCCTCCCTCCGCCCGCAGCGCCGGTGCCCCCTCCGCCCTGCCCGAAACGCAGGTCACTGCAGAACGTCGTGCGGTTTTTCCAGTGTTGGTGAGCGTGCTGTGCCTCGGTTCGCTAAGTACTCTAAGATGTTGTAGTCTGTTCCTAGGGTAAAGTGATGAGGCAGAAACAGGCTTCGAAGCTGCTGAGCCATTCCCATCAGGATCAGGAGTTTTCTGTGGGGAGACAAAGATCGGTTCCCCATCTCAGCCGAAGGGGCAGGAGAGAGCCATTAGCCTGGATGCACTGAAGGGCCCCTCTTCAGGAAGACAGTAAGCTTGTGCCTAAGTCTTTTGCTAAATAGAGGAGACCTTATTGTGAGAAACTTTAAAGGCACATTTTACAGCTTAAATCTACCTCTCAAATGAGACTTGCTGACGGAAATAAAGGGAGTAGCAGACTGATGTGTGCAGAGTTGTCTCATGATATTTTAAAACATAAGGTCATCATTTACAAACTTGGCTCCTTCAAGTTAGGCATGTAAATGCTTATGTAGGTACATAAATAAGTGGCCTACTTTTCTGGGATGCTGAATCCATTAAAATCAATGGAAGTTCTGCATCTCTGAATAAAAATGTCACTTAATTTGCCAGCTAATTTTAGGTACCCAAATACAGACCCTTTGATCTAAAAGAAAAAGATTTTTTAAACGCTGCTGAATTTTTGCCGTGCTTCTGGAACACCAAGCTCCGCGGCTGAGGCCTGGCATTGAGGGGAATTCAAAGGGAAGCGGGACTGAGCCCTGCATGAAGAATTTGTCTGATTCACCCGAGCACAGTAGAACAACGGACGTCATCTGTGGAACAGTAGAACAACGGACGTCATCTGTGGAGTGCAAAGTGCACATGAAACTGTCCGCTCTCAGCTCGCAGCCTAGGCTGAGGGCAAAGGGAAAGTACCGAGCAAAACAACAAGTCAAAGCATGCTCTGAAAATCTCTCCATGGGATCAGTAATTCCCGTAAAGGCATTTTTGAAGTCGTCACGTTGGTCGGGCCAGATACAATCTCAGTGCATTGTCCCTCGCAAAGAAGTTGCCAGGTCATGACTTGTTTTCTTGCTCGATCTGAACGACGCTGGTAACGTCCGTGTGGTCTCAGTAAAATGGAGTGAGAGATTTGTCACGTGCTTTGGTCTTTAATTTTATAGCACTAAATATAAAAAATGAGAGAGGCAAGTGTCCTTTTGTCCTGTGAGGTCATTGATTTTCATTGCCTGTTACCGCTCTGCCTGGCAGCTGTGTGCGCCTCTGTTTTGTTCTGCAGAACATGTCTACACTGAGGAATGGTCTTCTCGTGCATTCTTTCTCCTGAAACCGAGAGCTTTTCTGTTGAGCATTTGTGTCTCACACTTGATCCCCAGGTTTGTGCTGCTGCTCTGATCGTGTCACAAATAGACCGTCCGAAGGCTCTCAAGCTCCCAGCTTGCCTAGCATCACCTTCGGGTTGCCTTTCCCTGTGCCTTTCCAGCCTCAACACATTTTCCACAGTGTGTATCTTGAGCTCCTGAGTAGCGTTCAGTCCTCTCCCTTATCATTTTCTTTATTTCCTTACCTGACTCTGGGTTTCATGTCATCTTTCTCCTTTTATGTCTGACAATGCCTATATTTAGAAACCATAGCCTGTCCCTTCCACTCGGAGCACTCTCCGTTTCCTGAGCATCAGTGGTTGCCCTCCCCCTGCTCCAGCCCTCCCTGAGTAACCATTCCTCCCCTCTGGTCTTCTAGACCTGATCTCCTTCACACGCCCGGGTCTGTCCCAGGGAGTTTTGTTCCTTTTCACGTCACCTGATTTCCAGTTAGACTCACATCCAGTAGTCTTGTCTTTTCCTGCTTGCAGAACACCCGCTGTGAAGAGTAAAGGCCATTAACACTGTGTCGCAATGTACTTGTCTGCTCCTGCACCAAACATTTTCCGTCGGTGAAATGCTCCACTGATGTCAGCAGTAAAAGTTTTCAGCAAATTCTTAATTTACTAAGTACTTCCAGATTAAGGAAGAACCTGGAATGGCTTACATACACAAAATATTCAAAGGCCAGAGGGACCGTGCAAAAAAGTGTTCATTTGAATACAATTATTTTCCAAGAGAACAAAAAAACCCTCTTTTTTTTTTTTTAAACTGGGTCAACACTACATCTGCAGCACTCAGCCATTTTACATACGACACGATCACCCACTCTGTTTATCTTTAGGCAATATGCTCTTGCAAACTGCCAATTAATTGCATATTTGGTGCCTGCTCTCTCCCGGCATCCTGGATAAACACGGCGAAGCCAATCCGAGGGAGCTGCTCTTGGCTGCGAGGGGAAGGAAATCTGTCATTGTCTCAGCCTTGTTATCTGCAACCAAGGCAGACTTTTAGCAGCGTTCTGCTTGTAAACACCTCTTTAGACACCTTCTGATTTACACAGACGGCATGTCAGCCATTGTCTGCGGCACTACCTGAAGATTTTTAAATAATTGCTTTCCAAAATATTAGATGCAGATTGTCCTCGATAAAAGGCAAGGGCCATCAGCGCTAGAAAAATGCGGTAAGCAAAGTCCTTAAAATGAAAAGATGAAGCTGAGTCCAAGCAAATGGCAGAGGAGGAAAGGGGAGAAGGGGATGTCGCGGCTCAGTCCGCAGTTAGCTCTGGATTGCAGCGGGATTGCTGTTTGGAAGGTTTGGGGGCAGGTCTGGTTGGGACACGGCCTTTTCAGAAAGGTCCGACGGGTTGCTGTTAGCCGAGGGGCACCTTCTCCTCCGCTCGAAGTTGGAAGTATTTCCTACTCTCTGCAAGAGTCATATGTTATTTAAATCTATATCTGGCCAAAACAATAAACCGTAGGAAATAATCTCTGTTGCGTGCGGGGTTTTCTGACTGGCCCTATTCTTCCTTTCTGTCTCTAATTTCTGGGACTACCGAAATCCCCAAAGAATGCTCCGGGGAGATGATCCTGCATTGGTTTTGGATGTGCACTAGCCACAGCCTGGCAGGTCTTCTCTCTTTATTTCTATCATGCTCAACTAAGTGACTTCAAAAGCGGCTCAGCTGAATCTACAGTGGCTACAGAGGGCCGGGACAAAATCTTCTCCCAGGGCAATCCTCAAGAGGATTTTAAACTGCCATCTTGACATTGAGTTATTGTAAATTAACTGTTGCTTCCAGGCAAGGAATGATGAATGATCTGAAATGAAGAGATAAGCGTGCCCATGGATACATTCTCCCAGGCTCTTGTGGACCTCCTGTGCTACCAGCAGCCGGGAATAATTCCTAAAGCAGGGAATATTCAATGCTGGGTCAATTCTTATTTTGTCCATGTCTATAGAGAATAAACGAGTGGAATTAGTTTGAACTCATACCCGTGTAACATAGAAGAAAAGCAAGCTCTTTGTGTCTTGTAATGATACAAACACCCATATTTGGGGTTGTTTTTGTTTGTTTGCTTAGCTGTTCTTTTGTACCAGTGTTTTTTTACCAGCTGTTTTTTTTTAACAGGACTTAGACTGTCCCCGTTTTAATTGTGTCATTTAATATTTAACTATGAGTAGCGCCCTAAGTTAGCTCCTAGGCCATAAGTTAAGATGAGTTCTGACGTGCCTGCCTGCCACTTTGATAGCACAGCCGACCCGGGATGGGTGTGAGCAAGGAAGGGATCCCAGGAAACGGGAGGCTCGCAGTTCCCTGCCACGGCTGCTTCATGGGCGTGTCCTGTGTCGGCTAAATCACTGAGAACGCAACCGCTGCACTGACATGGAAGTGGCATTTGGCCCATAAACACCAAACGTGCTCATCACGGGTATTGCATTCTTGTCCCTCTCTTTTGGATACAGCATGATTTCTGGTGCAAGAACTGCGTTCAAGGGCAAAGTGCCCCCGACTGGAAGGAGCGCGTGCCCGCGTGCCCTGAGAGCCCGCTGTGCAAACCACACTGGGGATCAGAAAGGTGCTTGCTTGCATCGGAGTGATAGCGAAATACGTATTGTGATTACTCATAAGTCGCAGGCAAGCTGTTAGCACAAGGTTGGGACACTGAACAGAGATGTAGTAGAGAACAGCCCTGCAATTCCGCCCTTCCACTTGCTTCGCTCAATAAAAACATGGCCAGAAGAAGAGCAAGTCCTTCCTCAGTGCTCTCCTGAGTCACAATGAGCCCTGGTTCATAGCAGATGCTCTCGCTTCCCTTTCCCATCAACCCAGGGAACGGGACATCGGCTGAAATAGATAATCTGACCGTCCCCACTGTTTGCGGTCATCACCAGAGCAGCAAATCTAAACATTTGCTGTCAGGAATGAGCGAAAACCACTGCCTCAAGGAGGATGTGTCTCGGGGAAGAGGGGACACACAGGGAGTTGTGGGAACTTGAACAAAATATTCAGGGTTTGGTTTTTTATTTCTGTAATGCGCCAGAATTTTCTCACTGAGAGGGTGAAGTAAAATGTGTTGGATTGCGGCTGCGTACCAGGTCATGGTGGAGCATTGTGATCCTGAAATGCAGTGGAGATGAGATACATGTGTTGCTGTCAGGGACTAGAGTTTATGATCACTCTGGGTATGGCTAATAGTGACAGTTTAGTTTTCAAGAGGATTTGAGGAGAATGTTGATTAATTCCTATCCGCCCGGACTGCGGACGTATTCCTGTATGCCTGGACTGCTTTATAATTTAAAATGTGAATTGTAAATACCAATAGAAGGAGGCTGCAAACTCAACTGGTGGCATTTATACTTTCAGCTTTAAAGATTAACGGCCTTCAGGAAGTAATAAAGATCAGAGCTGCCCGATCCCCGTGCAAGTGCCTATGAGAGCACGGTGACATGGCAGTGACAGGCGTCAGGAGCAGCGCGTCTCTGGGAGGGTTCGGGAACGTGCGCTCCTCCAATGCGACCAGTGGTGTCCAGTCTTGGGTCGTGTCGGCTGGGCATGTGTCCCCGGTGGGGACGGTGAATACATAACGTTTTGGAAGCGGTGAGAGCCTCTCACTGAATAAATGAAGATGAAATCTTAAAATTAATCAGAGGTGCAGAGAGAGGAGCCTGCGCTTATGTGCAAAGGCTCTCACTTCTCACCTGTATGTTTGCTGTTCTGCACTAATTATGTATGAGAAAGAAAAATGCTGGATGGAGTTTAATTAGGAATGAGCTGCTTTGTCATGTAAACTTGGAGTGCAGTGCAGTTTCTTCAGCCTGGACTGCAGCCAGCGGCTGCGTGAGCTCCTCGGGACGGGGCTGGGAGCAGATGCCTCTGCTCCAAAGCAGCCTCAAGGAAGGGTTTGAATTACAAAGGAAGGGAAGGGGCTGAGCTTCCCTCCACCCCCCCACCTCCCTCCACAAAGGGCAATAGTCAGTTTACTTTAATAACCCCACTATCAGCTGCAGGGGAAGTCTGGCGGTCCGGGAGGCTGCGAGCAGTTGAAGAGCCGCCCAAACCCTACGCGCCAAACAGAGCCGACCCCCCCGGCCGAGGCAGGGCGGCCCAGGGATGGCCTCCTCGCGCTGCGCTCAGAGGAGCTGACTTTCGTGGGGACCTCAGAATTGTTTTTCTGTCCTGATCTTATTTTTCTGTCGCGTGGAGGCTTGGGTAAGTGTCTGGTAGTTTTCCACTTACCTTTCTTTTCAGTGGTTTCACTAGGATTTGCCAAATTACAATGGAGCAGCAATGACAGAGTGTTTCCTGCACCTTCACGCGCTTGCTCTGAAAGTGGATGATCCAGATTTGAAAAGGTGGACCTTTAAAATCCTTTGAATTCCTAAGCTGCTTTTTAAAAAAGGGCCAGGGAGCAGATATGGAGAAAACAGACTTTCCAGCGCCTTGTTTCAGCTGGCGGGGACTGCTGGGGCTACAGCATCTCGCAATATGTGTTGGATTTTCAAATGTGGGATTGCTCAGAACAGAGATCTCCCGAGGTCTGTCGCTCGGTTCAATGGTGCAGATGTTTGGGCTGTTTCCTGTGAAATCAGCCTGTGGGGGTCGAGGCAGCTGTGCCTCCAGCCAACCTCTGTATTCAATCATCTGCCAAGAAAAGCAGCATTCGGCGCTTTCTCTAGATGTTCGCGGGGAGAGAAAGAAAGATGCAGGAATCAAGTGGTAAAACGGTTTGCTCGGAAGGTGTTTACTCCGGGCCCCGATACTCCTGCAAAAGGGATCCAGTGATTTGGGAGCACAGCGGCTCCCTCGCGTCCACGGGGCGCGGAGTGTGCGGAGCAGCTGCTGCATTCATTCTGCATACAGAATTCATAGGTTTTTCAAAGCGATTGTAAAAGATCTGTGTGATTGTAAAAAAAGAATTGGCCGTGGACTGGGGTAGGGTGTGTTTGCAAGCAGTCCCGGGTGCGTGTAGGCGGCTGTGTACGTGGTAGGAGTACAGCAGAGCTAACTTTAAAGGGAGATGTACTAAAACTTATGTAATGTATGAAACTGAATGTCCTTTCCTGACGTCCCTGCTGTGAACCTGAAAAGACGAACCCTGAAACGATTTTTAAAGCTGTCTTTGTTAGTCATCCTTTATGCAATTTGTTTCTTTTCACGTTTCATTTCGAGTAAAAGGAGATAGGCTGGTTTCACTCCCTTCTCCGCTCCTCCTCTATTGTTAGTCTCTCCCAGCTTCCCGTACAATTGTCCGGCTCCGCTCTTTTCAGAGCCCAGTGGAAAAGGATATTGTTGAAAGAAAGAAAGAAAGTATTTCAAATTAAAGTCTGGCAAGCATTTGCGTCCTCATTAAGCTTCAGACACACTTCCTCCCTGCCTCCCATCTTTTTCCCCCAAAGTAGCGGGGTGACCAGTATTGCAGTATCTTAAACAGCGGCAGAAGCCCTCTTAGCCATTCGCTATTCAATAAATGCAGCATTGCAGTTTGAAAATAAATCATATTTGTAATAATATGTACAACTAGGAACACCTAAATATGAGGAAAGCAGTGAATTCTTCTGTTCAGACAAGCCTCATTCGGACCTGGGAGCTGGAGACAGCTGACGAGAGGCCCCAGCAGCGGCACTGAGCATCTGCCCCAGTCACAGCCGGGCACGGTGGCTTGTAGGAAAGGCGTAAGGAAAGGAGTGTGCACTGAGGGAAAAAACGTCAAGGCTGCATCTGTATTTGTTCTCATTAAATCACAGCTTGATGTAGCAAATAGTAATTAACAGTCATGTTAACGTTCAGAGGTAAACTGGTAGGACTCTCCTTGCTTACTTGTGATCCCCAGCCATCATTTCGGTCCTTTTCCTTTGAGCAGCACAGATGAAGCAGGGTTGGGTCTGGATGATCTTTGGAGAGACCCAGCCAGCAGGACACATGGCTTTGTGGCATGTTTGTGTGGCGCGATGCTGCAGCTCCGCGGCTGGGCTTCCAGCACCGTCCTTCCCACTACGCAGCAATTAGTGGGAGGCGTCCCTGGGCATGACGGCAGTGCCTGGGAGAAGAGGACTGCCATGCGGTTTGTACAACTAACGTAGACTCTTGTGAGGCTAAGCCGCCTCCCGTGGCCTCGTTAGTGACAATATTAGAACAGGGAGATGTGAACGGAGCGGGTGGAAAAGCAGCACTGTAGACAAAGGGGAGCTGCAGTTCAGCAAGAGACGTCGACGTTTTCTGCGGTGAACCCCAGCGCGCGGTGCTCCGTTCGCTCCTGGTCCGAGCTGCAGCCCTCTGCCTGGCCAGTGGTCTATCACAGCGACTTCCCAGGCTTTTGTGGCCCTGGGGTGTACGCTTGGGAAGCTGGGAAGATAGTGAGTGGGATGAGAAAGCACACAGTCATTTTGTGAGCTTCCTTCTGCTGAAAGTGACAGGAATAACACCTTTTCTTATTTAAAAGCCTCCCTCAGCTCCACTGGGTATTGTACAGAAACACCCCCTTCTTTGCTTCTCTTTGACTTTCACCATTTCAGAGACCTGCAATTTGATGACAGATTTAATAATATAAGATACAATTGTCAGTTGTGTTGAGAAGAGCTATTGAAAGAACTTGGAGTTGTATCACCTGGGATAGCAAAACGTAAAGGCACTGATTTGTTCAGTCCCAATTTTAGGTGCTTGAGACCCAATTTTTAAGACTTGTTGGGCTTTGATGTCTTCTGGAGTTGTGTTAAATGCTGGGCCTACACTGCCAGTTACTCCAGTCAGTGACTATGTCACATACACAGGCTTATTCATTTTTTGCAACTGAAGACTTGTTCCAAGAGGTTCTCCCATCCCCCAGCACTGGTTCCCTCTTCCACCCCTTCACCATATCAGAATTTTCTCTCTTTTCTTAAACAGACATCATTTCTTTTTCGTCATGCTATCCCCTCTACACTGGTAATACCAGCGCCCATCAATGGGAAGGGATAACGGGCTCCAACATCCCTGGGGACGTTTCGTTCACCGTGTGTCCCAGCAGTGGTGAGTGGGGCTGCGGGGTCAGTGGTCTGGGTAGGAGCTTGCTGGTGGCACTGGAGGTGCTCTGCATTTTGCGATTGCAGTGAGAGGTGGCAGCCTCTGCGCCGCTGCGATGGGAGGGTCTCGCACACTCTGTTTCCCAGTCAAGAGCAGGATGCAGACTGGGCTGTGGCCAGTAGGTTTACAGCAAAGACAATAAAAACAAAAATTAGACTGATAAAATGATTAAAAGGCTTTAACAAAGCATCAAAGCAGTTGGTCACATCCTGCAATGGGATTGACTGATACGCTGGACGGGAACGTTCCCGAAGGGGTTGTGCAACGTGGTGCATGTCCTGGTGCCATCCCATGGGAGAGAGCAGAAAGCTCCAAGAGAGAGATTCACATCAGGCTTTCCACTTGGAGGACTGATTGTCACAGTGCGGGAGATTTCCCAATGTTTATTGTCCCAACAGCATATTTCGCATCTTCCAGGCCCCCTGTTAGTGCTATTTGCTCTTGGATCGCTCTTTCCCTCCCTGCGACTCAGAGAACGGGCAGCTGCGCATGTTAGCAAACTCTCCTGCAGGGGTCTGGGGGAGGCAGTCAGCATCTAGGGAAAAGTGATGTGAAGAGAACATACAAAGCGGTGAGGAGAGTCGCCAGTGCCTGATGAGCCTGTGGCCCAAGGGCATTAAATTACATAGACCGTGCCCAGAGAGAAACGGCAGAGGTGCCTCCCGTGTGGGAGCAGGACTCTCCCAGCCCACATACAGAGCAGATGTTGAACTGTACTAACGGGTCCTTGGTTCTGTACGTAGAGTGCCACAGACTTGGCCTCGCAGAGCTCCTCAGGGCGTTGTCACTGAAATTGTAGTTTCTTTTGGGAGCCAGGTGACGGGGCTGAACAAAGAGTGCTGCAAGTATCGCCGGTGGCAGCCCTTCTGCGGGGCCGCGGCTTGCAGCCGACTGCCAAGAGAAAACTGCTGCGCTGAGGGGACGGTGACACCTCCCTGGTGTGTGTCTGTACGTGTGCCGTGCCCCTGTGCGTCTGGCGCCAGTCGGGTCCTGAGCCTGTGTCCTTGCTAAATCAGGGTTGTCCCCAGTCAGATGGCATCGATGGCTCAGGCTGCTTGCGCTGACCATCCCCAGGTAGCTGGCCAGGACGCCTGTGGCACAAGCCGGCCTTTTCCAGCATGCCCCCTCGGCCAGGACAACACCAATAACAATGAGAATTTATGAGCTCTGTCATGTACAGCAAGCAAAACATCGTGCAGCAAATTAATCACTGATTGCGGCGCAGTGCTGACGGGGAGTTTTCTGGTTCTCTCTTGGCATCGTTGCAAGGTTGTTAGTTAAAAAACAAGTTTGATAAAGAGACCCTTGACTCCCAGCACTTCTGTCTCCTCTGCTACCTGCTCACCAAACACCAGGCGCTGTTAGCCCAAAAAGTGCTTTTTATTGTTCAGGTTCCTCCAGCTTTTAGTCATCAGGATGTGACAGCACTAACGGTTCTCTGCGCTTGTTTGTTGCTTCCTGTGCAGTAATTTTGGGATCACTTAATGATCTGCCTTCCAGTTTGGGCTGGGAGGAGCTGGGTACTGCTGGTCCACTGGAGGTTGAAACAGCGCAGGAACCCCTCTTTGGGCTTCAGCAAGAGGTCGATGGGGACCAAAAGGCTTTTGCCTCAAGCTCTGGTTCTCCGTTTCCACATTTACACAGCAGCAACAGAGTGGCTCAACTCTGGTTTAAAGCACTTGTAAGTGCTTTAAAGGGGCTGTGCCACAGCAAAATGAGTTATAAATGGCTCTGGGCTCCTGCATGTGGCCTATAAAAACTGGTGGCATTGTCAAGTCAGCTGTCATCCTTTGCCCTGAGCTCCAGATAGCAGCCCCTGGCCGCCTGCAGGAACTTGGGTTCCCTTGTCTGTGTGTGTGCGAAGACAGCTGTATGCACATGCATGACTTCTAAAATACAACATAGAGAGTCATTATGTAGTAGAAGCACAAAAACCTTATTAACACTTGATATAATTCTGATGTCTGTGTTAGCAGTCTTCAGTGAAAGATCTCAAAGCATTTTTCAAACACGAACCCACAGCAGGGTACAGGCAATAAGGAGAAGATGAAGCAGCGGGCCAGTGTTTTGGCTGAGTGACCGGTCCCATGGGAGATCGACCATCCCTGCAGCCCCCCCAGACCCCTCACGTGGCTCCTGGGCTCGTCGTGGCTTTGGAGTCGGGCGCCGGGGACGCCTGCTCCTGCTAAGCCGCTTCCCTTTCCTACCAAGAGAAGTTTTGCTCATTGTTCTCTAATTTCAGCAGACAGGAAAAAACCACCTTTGAATTCTGTTGCCTGCCGTGTCCCCACAGCTGGTGCTAGCAATTGTCCCAGTGTTCCTACCCAGACCCGCTTGCTTTGTTTTCCTACGGGTAGCTCTGCGAGGTTATTGTTTTTGCAGTAATTTTATTTATCCCTGACTGAGACCAGACTGTTGTTTCCTATTGACTCACGTCACCTGTTGATGGCCTCTTCCCGTCCCGTCCCTCCCATAGATGCAGCGCAGGGGTGGGAGATGGAGATGGTGACCAGACCTCAGGTTGAATGAACGCTCACCCGTTGCAGGGAGCCCAGGAGCCGCCCCGCAGGGGAGGGCGCAGCGCAGCTGCAGCCACGTGCTCCGCAGGCAGCCCAGGACATGAGCCCGGAGGCTGGGGAGAGGGAGACCTGTAGGGGACGTTGTCATGCGTTCAGGATGTTTTGCCCCTTGCTATGGCGGACTCGTATCAGCTGATCCCATCCAGCCGAATTTGCTCCCGGGTGCTGCACCCTGAGAGCCTCTGGCCGCAGATGTCACCTGCCAGCAGGTGCTGAGCGCTGCCTCCGAGACCCGCCAGATTCCGAGGCATTGCCTCCAACACTTGGTGGGTCCATGGAAGGAGCTGCCAGCAGGTCTGGTTTAGCTGCAGATTCCATTTGTTTCATTATTTACTTTTTTTTTTCCTTTCTGTTTTGTTTTTTAAGAGTGCTCTTACATCAGAGCTGGGCGCTGCTGCCCATCTTTGGTGTTGGAGGGCGACTTGTCTGCTCTGTGTGGAATGGAGCCCCCTCTGCTCCTGTTAGTGCCAACGGCAATTACCCGGGCGCTGGAGAGGGAGCGGGGCGTTCCGCATCTTAGATGTAACATCAACATGAAATCTCATCACCTAGGTTTCAAGAAAAATAAACGGTGGCTGGACTTAAAACATAGCGGTCAGGAGGAGTAAGGGAGAGAGCCTTTTATGAGCATTGAGAATATTTGTAGCTAAGCAACCAACATCAGCAGGAAGAATAAATCAAAAGTTGGAGGGCTCTGCCTGCCTGCCTTCAAGGGTCAGGAACTATATTTTCCCTCTGTTAACAAGATTGCCTGCCTTTGAAACATCAGCTATTAGCTACTGCTGGAGGCAGGATACCGTATTAGATAGACTAGAAGCTTGTTGTGGGATACTGGGCTGGAAACGTAAATGAAAGGACAGAGACGATAAGCATCTTCCCAAAGGCTGTGAAGTGAGTCAGGCCTCCGAGCAGCTTACAGGAAAATCCTCTTGGAAAAGCAACATCTAACACATATCTAATGTTTTCTAATTACTCTTGTATAAGTCCTACTAACAACTCTTCAAGGTAGCAGCTATAGACTGAATTCCCATTTCACAGATGGCAAAAGTTGAGTGACTGGGTGACTGTGGCGGTTTGTGTTTGAAACGGTGAGTCCCTGTGGCTTCGCTCGTGTTATATATCTGTACGGTTCCCGTTGCCTGGGGCACCGTCTCCGTTGCTATGATTGCAACACAGGTCCGAGGCCTATTAGATAATTGGGCTTTATTTTCTACAAAGATACTGTGCAGTGTTCTTCACGAGGTTGCACCAGAAAACCGAGAAGCAAGACGTTTTACTTGAAAACATGTTTTATTTATAAAGAGGAAATTTCCCAGGAATGCCAGTGGGAATAGCAGCAAATCAAATCCCAGCAGCAGCTTCTCAATAGAACTTCTTGTTTTAAATACCATCTTATAACCTCAGGGTATTTTCCATCTCCCCTTCTTCCTCGTGCTTAGTCAGGAGCTGGTTAGAAATGATGCTCCGGCCCCGACGCTGCCCTGGCAGCCTCGCTCACCACCTGAGAGCGGGGGCTCGCACACACCCTCTGCGCTGCGAGAAGGTCCCCGTAAAGGACTTTTGAACCAAACCTTTGGAGCCCTCAGACCCTGCTAAACACACAGCTGTAATACGCCGTAAATCGGGGCCTTAAATGGACTTAGTCCCTGATCAAGAACCCCAGAGACCTCTTAGCCTTCACAGACACTAAAGTCGGTGTTAATTATAAAGCTGAGTGTATTAAGGCCAGATCTCATGGTATTTATATGGAACTGTATTCCGAATTTACTATTTTATTAAATTTTATTAAATTCCAGATTTACTATTTTAATGAGAGGAATGAACTGTAACACAGGATAACTCGTGTGGTCTTGGACTTCTAAGACCCATCCCAGAACCGCTCACATTTCTGGGCAGGGCTGCACCAGAACACACTCCTCAGCAAGGGGACTGACCACATATTTTAGCACTTTATGTGACATTTTCTCCACTTTCCCGCCTAGAAAGCTTCATGTAGCATTGAGCATTTCAGGGGAGTTTAAAAAAGTGTGTCTCAATTTTTATGTACTCATGCTCTTTCTATGCTGATCTCTATTCAGAGCATCCTTTTAAAGACGATGACAAGCATATAACTTTTAGGAGGCAAACGGCTGTTTTTTCTGTCTTATTTACTGATCCAGCTGTAAGCCTGGCTGGTGGTGACTGGAGTTACTCAGCTGTGAAAAGCACTTATGGATTTGAAAGCAGAGGGTGTTTCTGTCCGTTAACACCAGTGTTTGCAGCAGCCCAGCTGGGTGGGGAGTCCATTTAGTCCCAGTCCCACAGCTGGGCTCTGAGCGGCGGCTCGAGCTGGCAGGTAGAGATTAAATGGCTGTTGGGTATATTTAGCAATAACGCTATGCCAGCATGACAGTAAATGATTTGGGGGCCATTATTAATGTTAACATTCATTCAGGGTGGATTTTATTTTTCATATTAGAGAAACTATCACTTTTGGAAGTAGTGCAAATATAGTTCGGAAGCGGCACTGACTATTTTAAAAGAAAAAAATTGCACTGGCAGCTGCGAGGGAGATGTTCCAGAAAGCAAAGGGACAGCCTGGGTTAAAAGAAACCCAGTGCATTCCCACAGAGCTACGCTTTTTTGTTTGGTATTTTTTCTCTCCTTCCCACCCACCTTGGGACTGAAGTGAGGTGGGATCTGCTCTGCTCCCGCTCCTCTGCGTGGGGGAGCTGAACCGCTCCGGCTGGTTCCTGAGCTATTCCCAGCTCCCAGTCCGCTCAGACCACGAAACAGCTCCCTGAGGCACTGACGGAAGTTCTGAAATGCTTCCACAAATACAGATAAGCACTAACGGCTGAAAACCAAACCCTGGAAGTCTCTCCCAACCCTTCCTCTGCCTGCGGTGAGCGTGCGGGAGGGCAGCTCCTGCCTCGGGTTTCCCCGTACACCCAGCTGGTTGTGGGACAGACTGAGGACACAATTGCCAACTTAAAATTCATGTTCAAAGTAGTTGTTTCAGCTTTCTTACTCCATTTGATGAGCTTTTTCCCCCCTCGTCTGCTTGATAGTATTTTGTTCCGTCAGCGTCTCTCCGGTTTTGTCGGTACGACCGGTCTGTGCCTCTCTCACGGGAGGGAGAGCATCGCCCAGTGCCAGCAGCTGCCTGGCCTCAAACCGCTCTGTCTCGTGATTTTTAAGTTGAGTAGTTTTCATATTGGCAGTGCCCCCGTGGTAACTAATGTTATTTATTAATTAATTCTTTGAATTACAGCCAAGCATGCACAGCAGTCCCAGCCCGCTGCTGCTGCAGGCTGAGCAAATCCGTACCTAAAGGACAGCTGTTTGTGTGGGAAAGTCTCCCGAGGTGAAAGGTGAAAGAAAAATGCAAAATGGCGAGGGACATCTGGTCATTTCGAATAAAACCAAAGCCGGTTTAGGCAGACCTGCTGGGCTGGGCCCGGCTTTCCTGAGATCCACCAGCTCCGTCAAGGCCGAGCCTTTAAATGTCACTTTGGCTGTAGTTACAGGGAGGAGGGGGCTGAGCTGCCACGTGGGGCTGGCAGGAACGGGAGCTGTGGCCTTGCAGAGTATGGCACGGCATGGCACTGCATGGCATGGCACGGCACGGCACGGCACGGCATGGCGCAGCACGGCATGGCATGGCACAGTATGGCATGGCACAGCACGGTGCAGCATGGCATGTCATGGCATAGCATGGCACAGCACAGCATGGCACAGCATGGCACGGCATGGCATGGCACAGCACAGCATGGAATGGCATGGCATGGCATGGCACAGCACGGCATGGTGCGGCACGACACGGCATGGCATGGCATGGCACAGCACAGCATGGCGCAGCATGGCATGGCACAGGACAGCACAGCATGGCACAGCACAGCACGGCATGGCACGGCACATGGGCGCCAGTGTGGCCTCGGGATGGCCATGCCGAGGGTGAGCTGGGAGTGGAGAGGCTGCGGCCACGATGGCCCGTCCGCCCGCGGGGTGCCCGTGGGTGCCGGCGGGTCCTTCCCAGCTCTGCGCAGGTGCTGGGCTGGCTGGGGCAGTCCTGCCTGTGCCACCACACCGGGGCGGTCCCAGGCAGGTTCCTTTCTCTAAATATGACGAAAAATTGCTCTTCAGTGCTTCTTGTAGGGTGTTTTCTCCACCTCCTTCTATGCCCTACAAGTGCCTCTTTTTCACTGTTAGGTTGGTTTTTTTGTTTCCAAAATCACATCCTCATGTCTTGTCTTTAATTTTTACATTTAATGAAATAGTCCTGTAATTAAGTGTTCTCTAACAAATCCCTGGGCAGGGTATCTCATGACAAAAAGCACTCTGATTTTATTATTATTACTAATGCAGAGTAATGAAATGTTTGAATCCTTATCAAGTGTAATTCAGGGGGTTAATCATTTAAGTTGAAGGGAAAAGTTAGCTCCATCATTTATGCTGAACTGATCTGCTCAGTGTGCTGTTACATTTTTTACTGTTCATTTAGATCTTGACACTATATTGTCTGGCCTAGAACATACAATTGCACATACGTATGAGCTTCTGTATGTTAGTACAGTGTGCTTGAATATGTTTTGTTTTCTAGTTCACTGGGCAAACAGTTTGCAATAAGCTAAATACTGGGAAAGCTGAAAGAATAATAGACTTTCAATGTCTGTGATGTCTAGCCTGGCAAACCTACTAAGTGCCTCACTAAGAAAAGAAAAGTAAGCCTTAAGAACATCTGGACTTGCTGAGACGTTCTCACTGAGAAATATTTTTGCATCTTCAATCTGAACTACAAAAAGAAGCAACTCTGTGAATCAGTCAGACGATCCCGCGTTGCCTTCTGAATTGGACTAACTTGAGTTCATACACTCTTTCCCCGTCTCCCACTCCGAGCTGTTTGTGTTAATTACTCGCAGACCCCAGCTGAAGGCTGAGAAGGCAGTGGGGGCAGATGTTGGCCACCTGGGCTCTAGGAACAAGGCTTCCCAAAGCCCAGACAGCTTCAGCTTCCAGAGCGATGGTTTAGACATGGAACCATTGTCAAAACTAGGTCAGCTGGGTATCAAAATCCATGTTTGCTGGATATCCTGCTCTGGGGCATTTGAGCCTGGGCAAGTGTACGGCAACTGCGGGCTGTCAGTGTGCAGCAACACGGCTGCGTGAGATGGGTCTCTCCTGTTGCTGTCGGTACTGCGCTGATTAAGATGGCAACAGCAAGAGTCCTTTGGGAAACCAGAAACCAGTGTAAAGGTTAAAAGCGGTCACTGTTTGGTATTTAGAGGCTTTACAGATAAAATTGCACATCTCTGGCAAAGGACATCTGCAGCAGATGCAGATAGCCAGGGGATGTGCTTAATGCCTCGGTAAGCTGCGGTCTGCGGGACAGGAGCACGACACAGAACCGACAGTGCTGATGCCTCCACAGACCTGTGTGTGCCGAAGCCCCGGGAAAGGGCAAAGAGACAACTGGTGCTGGAACAAGGCATGGGGTAAGGTAAATCATTCCAAAGAAGGACTCTGGAGACCTTTGTTCTGGTTCATGGCCGTGTCTGTACGGGACATGAAGCTGTAGCAGAGCGCATGTCCCCAGCACCCTCCGTCCCCCGGCGCCCTGCCTGGAGCACGCAGCACGTGTCCTGCACAGCCCTGCCAGCCCTGCCGGGCTCCCGCTTGCCCACCCGAGCTGTGATCCCTCCTGGTGGCAGCTCTTCCTCCAGAAAACACTCTGTCCTGCCCCGTCCTGTCTTCAGTGGCCAATTGGGGATTTCCCTGGTGTCATGGTGCATCCAGCACCACAGATGGGGTTCAGCTCCTTCTTCAGTGCAGCTTTGTGGCCGATGAGGCTCCGTGTGGGCTCTGCGCTGGTGCCCAGCTCTTCTAGTTGAAATGCCAGGAGGGATGCCACAGAGGGAGACCGTCTCACACGGGAACAGGAGAAGCACAGGTATGTTTGGGGCAGTTCTGAGGCAGTGGAAGAGTAAGTTTAGCTGGAAAGAGGAGGGTGGAGGGTTTGGACCTGTTAATCTGCATGTGGCCAGCTGAAACGTTCCTTTCTTCTGATCATCCTTCATCCCGTCTTTGATCTGAGCCGTACTTTTTCTTGGAAGACTTCCAACATTCTTGGGGTAGCTATGAAGCTCCCTGTGCCGGCCACATCCCTCAAGTTTAAGAAAGAAGCTGTGAAGATGAGGTGGGACTGTTGTGTATGAAGTCATTTCTGGATAAACACGTTTGACTTCTTCAGATGTTCTTGATCTGCTTTATTCCTAGAACAAGCCCAGAACAGGCAGCCGCAGCACAGGCTCCGGTGTTCGTCCCATGGTTTGACTCAGTGCAATGTGCAAAATCATCCCCATAGAGGGTTCGAGCTGTGGTTTGGGTACAGATGTCCAATAAATCGAGAACTTGTGGTGACCCTCATTTCTAGACTGACACGTCAGACAGATTCACGTGCCAGAAGCACGCTGGGAAGCAAAGAGTGGGTTGGGAAGGATGCCAGGAGCCGAGATGCGTTTGTACAGCTGTGGAGCAGCAGCTTGGCCAGGTCTGGCCTAGGCAGCAGGATGATGGAGAGAACCCCAAGGTTCTCTAGCTGATAACGATGTTGCTTTTAAAAAGGACAACAAAAAAGCGTGTTGCACCCTGCTGCTGCTTGGGAGGGTTAGAAGCAGAAGAGAAACGGCTTCTTTCTCGAGAGGTGAACAGTCACTTCTCCTTCCCACAGCAGCAGAAGCCTGACGCTAGATAAGTAGCTGTGAGATGATTCATAAAAAACTAATTTATAATTTGCCAGAATATAATCCTATTTGATCAGTGTTATTCAGTTCCTCTTTCTTTTAAAATTCAGTGCACTTAACTGTTCTACGAGGGTTTATGAATGTTTAAAAATTGCTTTGTGGTCCCTAAAGTAATTTGACAAGTCTGACAGCTATTGATTAAAAACCTGAAATTATTCAGACTGTAGGATGACTTGGGGGATTAGATAGAAAGTTTTTTCAAATGTGAAAGGAAATAAGATGTTGGAAAGTAAATATGTTCTTGAATATTTTTGAAAAATCCATTACAACTGTGAAATTAAATTGAAATGAGATACTTCGTGTGGAGATGAAGGAACTAAATGCTGGCTTTACTATTTAGGCATGGGGTAGAACTCACCATCCCAGGTCCAACAAATGTTTCCCAGGAAGATGCTGGTGACAGGGCTCTGGTGTGGACCCCACCGCAGGGTGCTGTGGGGGGACCTTGGGCCCCCCCTGCACCTGCTCATTCCTGGCCGGGGACCAGCCAGCGCCTCCTGTTCCCCCGTTCCGCATCGGGGAGTTCGATGCCGAGCGAGGTCAGCAGACAGCTGTGGGGCTGACAGGGATGTGGCTCTTTCTGCCCAATATGTATGTTCCCGTCTGATGCTATGGGACAGATGGGAGCTAAGCGAGCCTCAGACTAAATGACCGCAGCCTCCTGGATTGTCCTAATTTGCACTCCTCATGCAAGTGTTGGGCTGCTGCGGTGGTTGGGAACAGCTGTTATGCTGGATACCTCTGTCTCAACTTGTCCTTCTTTACCAGAGCTCCAGGAAGGATATCCAAGAACTGGCTATACCTCTCTGTGCATGCCAAAGAGCCTCTCCTGGGACATCATTAGACCAGCCGGGCCATTTACCGTATGACCAGGAGGGACCTCTTTGTTCAGCAGATCCAGACCTGTTCTGTTACTGACAACCATGTTTTAAAATATCCTTCATAAACACATTTTCTCCTTCTTAACATCATTGAGGTTTTCTCCCCCATTCTCCCTCCTTCTGCAAGGCTAACCTCAAATTTCACTTCTCTCATGGTTAAAAGCCCTTTTCTGATTTTCAGGTCTGAATCTATTCACAACCAGGTTTTGGCCACTTGTTGCACCAGTGCTGCCCAGTAGCTTGAACGGCTCTTGTCTTTCTCATGTACTTACTCTGAAGTACGTGTAGTCCTCCTGCCCCTCAGTCTTTCCTTGGAGACCGAACAAGCCGAGCATCACAACGCTCCAGCATGAAGCCGAATACGTCCCAGCAGGTGACGTGTCCCCCACCCCGCTCTGAATCGAGGCTGGGGTCGATCCCATGGGGCCGAGGTGGGCACTTTCCCACTGCTGTGCCCAGTCAAAACACTCTGCGAATCTGCGTGGGTGATCCGTAGCCAAACACCTCCAGGGCTGAGAAAGAAACTACCCCGGCTACTGGCGGCCGGTGGGGAATAAGGGCAAACACCGATGTAGCAGCAGAGTTTGCGGGGCAGGAACAAGTTCATCTGCTGCACGTGTTGTGGGAGAGCTCTCCTTCCCTGAGCCCCGGGGGAACACGCTGCTGGGCACAGAGCCCCCGTGCAGCCTTCGCCAAGCACAGAAAGAGTGCCCATCTCATCTGTACGCAAGAAAAATGTCTGATAAGAAACTGGCTGCTCGTTATCAGCCTGCTGTCAGGGAACGCCTGTCGGCTCAGGTGGAAGGGATGAAAATATGTGAATCTGTAGGCTGGTGCAGAGCATCTGGTCACCTTTGCAGGGTGTGTCTGCCAAGCCTGGTAGGTCACAAAGGTCTGGTTCTGGTTTCAATGGCATTATCATTGCTGGTATTTAATTGATGGCTGTAGGTTAAATTCTTGAGTGATTCTGTGCACGTAGATAATAAAGTGTTTGTAATGATGATTCAGTTCCCTGGATTGAACAGTAGGTTTGTGGATGGGGAGATATTAAATAAGCAGATCATGGTGGGCTTCCTTGGCCTGTTACCCCGGCGGGGTACCACGCAGCCCTTGCGCATCTCCAGTAATTCTCAGTTTTACTGGGATGGGCGTAAACCACGCGTTCAAAAGCCTTAGTTAGGGGAGTCTGCAAGGTACGACATGGAGCTTGTACGTGGTGTCACCAGACTGTGCAAGGTATTTTAACCCTTGTGCTATATCTGTCCCTCAGTTATATTTCAGTGACAATATTAAGTTTTAAAAAGATGAGTGGAAAGAAAGGAGACCTTCAAATTTAGGCACCACATAGTTGTCATTCTGCAGCAGACAGGGATTATCCGTAAACCCTGTACCTCCAAAGTGAAGGACAGTAATAAAGCTGACCCCGAGTGCACTTTGAACTTAGCTACCTCTGATTAATTAAGTTTTTCCTTCCTTGAGCCTGATTTAGTACTTATGTTCAGAATGAAGGATTTGAGTTAAACTGTTGAGAAATTGAAGGGCAGCTCTCATCCCCTCTTTCTCATCTCATCCCCTTCCCCACCACAGGCACACACACGTGGGTAGTAGAGGGCTTGATGTGGCTGCTGAGAAAACAGTCTCCTAAGGCATTCCTGTCCCAGAATTCCTGTCATTCCTTCTGCAATTGCACCACTTCCCCTGTGGATTTTCGTTCCTGCCAAGCTTGAAATGTCAGTGGGACATGGCAAACACATGGCTAATACTGGCCGTAGGACTCAGGGCAGCGTGAAAGGTTTAATGGCGATTCTGCGTTTATATGGAAAGTAGGAGTTTCAGTGCAGCTGTATCGTTCTTTCGTTCATGTAATGACTGAGCTTTCTGGGATGTTTAAAATCCGTCAGTGGCAGGGTTGAGGCACAGCGCTGCCGTCCAGGACCCCAAGTTTGGAGAACTTTTCCTCTGCGTCACACAGCAGGGGTGGGGGATGCGGATGAGACCGTGGCTGGTTCTGTAGCTCCCCGGAGCGCAGGCTGGCCCAACAGCCCCGAAACTTCACAGCCCTCCTGGTTAATAGCTGTAATGATTGTCATATGAGCTCATTAATGTGCTGGTATTTACAGCCTTCTATATGGGCAGGGAAGTGTTGAATGAAACATAAACCTGCGCAGGTACAATGAAAACACTGGATTTAAAATTTTTCGTAGTCCTTGCAATGACTCACCTAGACCAGAAGACGACATGGTTTGAAGCAGGATGGTGGTGGGACAGCGTGGCACCCTGCACGGCCAGGGCTCCCGGCCACCGCCGAAACCCCATGGGGCTGGAGCCCCCTGCCGGGAACGGGGTCTCAGGGGTCCGTGCCCGTGTGTGCCACTGCCTGTGTCACCGGCTGAGTGACAGCGCCCAGAAATGCCCGTCCGCGCCTGGGGGGGGTGATTGCACTGGTGGAGCCAACAGCCTGTTTGTGGGGTCTGGGCAGGTCCTGCAGCTCATCCCCGTACCGGAGAAGACAGCTGGTGTGGGGACACGGCATTTTATAGCTGTGTGACCACTTTTGTGACTTCTAACTGGCATTTGCAGGGTTATTTCCACTCTGTAATGACCAGGGCAGTAGTATAAATCCCTCTGCTGAGACAGACAGACACTGGCTTTGAAAAGTCTGTGATGGTCTGATTAGTGATAAGGAGAAGTGCAAATATGAGGCAGAATGGCTCAATTTCTTTTTTTCCTCTGCTTCTTTGGTATTTGGGGACCACGACAAAATTGTTTTGTTTTAGAAGGAGTTTTGTAGAACATCGTTGGGAATATGTTTGCTCCTACCAACCAGTTGAATCTGCTCATGTCCTGGAAAGTCATTCAACCACTACTTTCCTAATTTGATTGCTGCGGTTGGCGTGCTCTGCGCAGCGCTGCTGCTGTATCCCAATAAACGCTGAAGGATTTAGAGGGGTGGTGGTTTTACATGTGTAGTCAGATCTAAAAAAACTTGTCAGAAATGATTCTGCTGATCCCTTAATTAGAATTCTTTAACCCACTTTTTGGAGGAGAAACAATTGTTTAGAGTAATGAGAGAGTATGTTTTGATTGAAGGATGTACAATAATCTGCCCTGAATCTGCTCTGCTGCATTGTACGGAACTAACTTATTTCTCTGTATTTGTTCATATTCAAAGCATAAATAATTTAGCATTTTGTGTCTCTCTGTGAATGTGAGAAGCACGCTTGCTGATTTCAGATCAGATGGAGCAGTGGTGTTTATTACTCTGATGTTGGGGAATGATTGTTGCATATTTAATATCACCATAAATAAAAATCCTGTAGCTGTGTTCCCACTTCTGGCGTCGGCATGTGGCTCTCTCCTAACGCGTCTGATCTCCAGGGCTCAAAGCCTTTGTGTGATGAAAGCCGAGGCTTTGCTTGCCCACAGTGAGACAGGGCATGAGCGGCGACGGCATTTACCGGCGTGCCCTGCCTGGCTGGTGCCCACCAGCATCTTCCCGCGGCGCTCTCACCCCCACCTGCTCAAGCAGTATCATTTCTCTTACGCAGAAAGACTCGGAGACGTACACTGTGTGACAAAGCAAATACCAGAAGAAGTAAAACAAACCTCATTAAAATAAAGTGGCTGGGTGATAAGGCGAAATGTTTAACATACCTTTTAAAAGCATATTTCTTTTCCTCGTTTTATTTTACTAATGCCTTTAAAAACTGGCTGAAAGTATTTTGCCGTAATTGCCAAAGTAGGTGGAGTTTTTAGCGTTCTTACAATGGGCATTGACCATCTCCGATTTCAGTAGGTTTGTTTCAAAGTGTGAGGAAAATACCGAGCAGTGGGTGAGTATCTGGGCCATGCCTATTATTCCTATTTATAATTAAAATTTCTTAAAAGTGTGGCACAAGTATTACAGCGTTCTGCAGTAATGGGCCCGGGTGTTCTGCCGCACAGGAGTAGTTTTGCAGTGTTTTGGTCCTTTCTCTGCTGTGCACCTATGCAGGATTTTGCTCGGGCGCCTTGCTGAACTCTGCCTTGTCACCCAACGCCGTTTTCCATTTTCCCCACGAAAATTCACTGGCATGGAGAGAAATTCTTGTACATTTTACCTAAGACACTTGCCAGAATAAAGGGAGCGAGGCACTGCTTGGCAATGGTGAAAAGCAAGGGAGAAAGAGAGAGCTTTGTCCGTGAGCCGTTTGCAAGCCAAGGCAGTCCCGCTAGGTCACATTCTTGTTCTCTCAGCCTTGGCATGGATTGCCTCTTTTTAATGGAGCCCAGTGTTCCCAGTGTTTCCAAACTTGTTCTAGTGTTTGCAGCAAGCTGGGATGGTCTCTGAGAAACAGTTTGTCTGGATCTGATTTAGAGCAAGGCAGCATCGTTGTGTTGGAAGCACGAGAGTCTCCGCACGGCTCTCCAGCGCTGGGAACGGGAAGGGACGGACGTTGCTCCCACCCGCGCGTGGAAGGCTGAGGTCTCCGAGATGGTCCACGGCAGTGTCTCAGGGTGGATCTGCCACATGCTTCTCAGGTGCCTCTCCCAGTTGTCCCCACTTACTGTGCTTGGGTCTGCACCACGGAGCCGTCGCAGCCCCCGGAGTGCTTTCAGCAGGAGCGGAACCCGCTGACGTGCTCCTGGAGCAGCGTGGCTCTGCTCCAGCCACCCCAGCCACTCCGGCGTACAGACGGGGCATCAGCCCTCAGCACCCACTCTTCCTGCTTAAATTTGCCCCTCTTGCACCGTGCTACCTGCTAGTGTGGTCATGGCCCAAATACAGTGTCGTTGGGGTGAGAAAGAGAACCGCGTGGAGGAGGAAAGCCCTGCCATCCGTTCCTGAGGAGTAACCCCAGTGAGGCCAGTGATACTGGACAGTGTTAAACAGATGTGGATCAGAAATGGTTCAAACCTCTTCCTTTACTGGAACGCAGCCATTTTGCTTGTTTAGTATTCTAAAAGCAGAGCTAATGACTATTTTTATCTCTATTCTCATTTCTCACGTACATATAAAGTCTCTGTTGATGTTTAGCTTGACAAGCCAGGCTGCAGTTATGATGCCAAAAATCTCAAAACTGTCATGGAGTGAGACAAGGATAAAGGAAAAAACAACTTAGATAAAAGGGCTATGGACTCAGAAATGCTGCATGTGGCACACTTCCCAATCCTCAGAGAGACTTATTAATTTACATCGGGGAAGTCTTTATGGTGCACAACTCAAGTGGCTTTCTGGCTCCACTTGGGATCTCGTTGGATTTACGAAGAAGCTGCTTTCACGTTTCTACAGTCAAAGCATTTTTGTTTCTTAAAGTGTATAAGGTAATAAAGTGTATAAGGGATGGTAGAAGGGAAGCCACGTGTCGAAGATTGTACTATGAAATTGCACATCAACCTAATGCAGATTTTTCTTTTTATTGCCTTGTTCCAAACAATCGTGTTCACCCTTAGATCAAACATTGAGTCCTTTGCTGCGTCCCTGGGGCTTTCTGCCTGAGCAGGAGGACGACCAGGGTTAGGCACTGTCCGCCCAACATCACAGGCGGGCACTGGAGCAAGCACTGGGTTTCCTCCCCGAGCTTCCTTCCAGCTCTGTTTGCCTTTTGTCAAGACCATTACATTGGTCGTTATTAAAATAAAAACAGAAGCGGAGTAAAATGATTCATCTTTCCAAGCAGCTTTGCCAGTGTCATTAATTCAACATCGTCAGGAATGGGTCTGCTCAGGGCAACGTACTGTGTCCAAGGGACTGGACTGCTCAGAAGGCTGCGTCCTTGTCCACCTGGGAGGGCTCAGATGTGGTAGTGACAGTGTTTCTAAGTGGGGCCAAAAAATCGGTGTTTGCCCTGGCACCGTCATCCCTCGGGGTCGGACAGATCGGGCGGGCAGACACGCGAGCTGCCGCTCTCCCTCAGGGAGGTGAACCCATCGGATCCAGGCTGAAGGCTGCTGCCAGCACACCATCGTGGGGAGCCCGCGCCGCTGCTGCCAGCCCCAGCTCCAGCTCTCTGTTGCACAGGGACTGGGGTGACACTTTCCACCACCTCTAACCTTTTTAGAAAAAAAAACCAAAACTAAACTAAAAAAACTCAACCAAAAAAAAAAAATCTAACTTATTATCCCATCATTGGTAAACACAGATGTGTGCGTCGTGGGTGCTTCAGAGAGGAGGTGCTTGGCAGCTTTTCCGAAGTTGTGGAGATGCTGTGCGGCAGCTGCTGGTGCAGCCCGTTTTCACAGATGCGTGTAGGCTGGTGCGCGCGGAGCGTGTGACCCATCCCTCTGCGCCGGGGGAAGGTTGGCGTGGGTTACCCCTGCATTACCCTCCGTCATCAGCCAACCAGATCCTCACCAGTTGTGCATTTCTCAAGTCTCCAGAGAAGTGGTGAAGAAATGGTGGAACATTTTTTCTCACTTGGCAATTGTCTTAATTTCTCGGAAATCTGCATTGTGTCAGTGCTGCCCCTGTCCCACCCCTTTGCTGCCAGATGAGCCCAGCAATTGGAATCGTTGTCCTCGTGCTCTGTAAATGAGATATGACTGGAGGTTACAGAGTGACTTAGTCACAGAACGTGCTCAGTTTCCCATCAATGCAGCCAGGGTCCATTCGTGTAATTCCTGTTGACAAGCTGATGATTTCCTGACAGCCCTGACACCACAGACATGCGCACAGCCTCCCAGCCCGGGCCCGGAGTGAATCATGCTCCACGTGATCACGTCCAGCGAGACCATTCCCGAGTGTGTGCGTGTGTCTGGGTTTCGGAAGCGAGTCTGGCAGATGATGTCAGGGAGCTACAAATACAGCACAGGCGGAGAGAAGTAGTACTCGGGGGCTGATAATAGGAAATGCAGCTTTTCGCCTCACAGTTTGAAGCCAGTCTGGACTGAGATGGCCAGCTGCTGCTTTTGAGGAGCACTGGAGAAGTGACACTGTATGAGGTCCCCCAAGGCCATTCCCTTTGCAGCCCCGTGTGGCCTCTGCCACCCTGGGTGGCAGCCTGGGCAGGGGACACGCGGCCGGGGGGTGGTGGCCAGGCTCCTGGCTGTGGAGGTGGCACAGCTCTTGCCGAAAAGAGCTCCCCTTTTACCCGAGCTGGTTTGGGAGCTTCAGCTGAATCAGCCGCGTTTGGCTGTGCCTGCACGTCACCTGGATGGATCCTGCTCTGCCGCCGGCCCTGTAACAGAGACATCTGGAGATGGCTGGGGGTCAGCCCTGTCCTGGGAAGGAGAGACGGTACCATCTAGGGCCACACAGCACGTACTTTCTAAACGGCTCCAGTTGTTCTGTGAAGCTATTCTAGGTTTTAATGCTGCTTGTGCAGGACTGGTGACTGCAGCGGCTGACAGCTCATGTTTGTGATGGGAAGTGGAAAGCGGTTGGGGTGGTGGGGCTGGGCTGGACTTTGCTTCACGTTGTTTACAGACCTGTTGCTCATTTGGGACCTTACCTGATGCTTTCGGTTTTGCCACTGCAGTGGTATATAAAGACGTCCGAGCCTCCCGCTCGCGAGGCTGGCAGGGAGAAGATGCGGCGCCGCGGGCCAGCAGGCTCCTGCCACCGGAGGGAGGTGAGTCCCGCTCATCCGCTAGCCACGGGCTGGGACATGTCTGGGCACTGCCCGCTCGGTGCCCACCCAGCCGCACCACCCCCCATTCTCCTCTCCGGCTTCCGTGCCCCGGGGCTGGCCGCTGCCTCTGGGAGCGACGGGCAGGCGCCGGTACCCGGTGGGAGCCTCCGCCCTTCCCCACGCTGGGGATGCTGCGGGACCCACCACCTCCTTGGGCAGCGCTGGGTCTCCAGTAGCTCGTTTCTCTTTCAAGCCCTCTTACCCGTGTTCCCATCTGATGGAGTGTTGGGCAGGAGAAGAGGTGCGGGGAATGGGGAGAGGAGGCGGCAGGGCGCCGGGAATGGGCAGAGCGAGGGCGGTAGGTGTTGGGAAGGAATTTGCAGAGCTGGATCCCAGAGTTCAGCCTGGTGCTGTGGGCCGTTCTGGCTTAACTCTGCCCTAATCGCTAGCTGTCAGCTCCGGAGAAGCTTTCTGGGCCCCGTTGCAGCGTGGCCGGTCTGACGATGGGGCCCGGCAGCTGCGGTCGGTGCAGAGCGAGGGATGCCGCGCCGGGGCGGGTGCCGTGGCGCTGTGGGCAGCTCAGCTCCCCGGGCCAGCGCGGCCGTGCTCGGTGAAGCAGGCTGGTCTTTATAGGCACTTAAACCTGCAAATCTGTCAGCCGCCTGCCCAAGTGGAGTGGGTTCTGATTTACCGATTTACAGCTTGTGTTACCGGAGTAAATCACGCTGCTAACGACGCTGATGGGAGTGCGGCATCTTCGCAGCCCTGAGCTGGGTGAACTTCCCCGGCATGCTGGAGGTGTCACCCTGGCTGGGGGGGACTCTGTGACCCATCATACTCTGCCCCTTCTCTTTGCCTCATCTTATTTCTCATCAGAGAAGGCGCAGAGCCCTTCGCAGAGCCATCAGCCACGTGTGCCCACAGACACGCACCGCTCCAAAACAGAGCCTGGTTGTAGCTGTGATGGTGTAAATCCGGGACAGCCTCATCGGCTCAGCAGGAGATTGCAATTTTGTTAATGAGAACATACGCTGGCCCTGTGTATTCCCAGGGATTTGACCTAACTTAGCATCTGTCGGGATTAGAAAAAGTGGTGCAGTGGCAGTGGCGTAGTGGCATTTCAGCGGATGGGCAGCGGCGCAGAGAGGGTTGCTGGCTCTTCCCCCTTGAGGGATGGTTTTAGATTCCAGCAGAGGAAAAAAAAGTATTTGTGGAAATGAGTGTTTTAAGAAATTAAATGCAAGAACAAAATCTAAACCCTAACTGTCCAGATCAAAACATTTTGAGTTTTCTCAGAAGAAAGTAAAATAAGAGGTTTTGTTTTCTGCTACGCAGATGTAACCCTTCAGAGCTGGGGAGCCCCAAAGCAAAGCCAGAGACAGTGGGTGGAGAAGGCGAGTCAGGACTGCGGGTGAGGAGTGGAACCCAGGCTCGATCGGCAGAAAAAGATGCGTCCGTGCAACTTCAGTTATTTTAACTCAATCTAGTTACATCAACTCAGGCTCTTAGTGTAGTGTGTCTCAACAGCTCTAACTCTTCTTGCGATCAGTGCAGGCTAATGGCCTAAAATGTGGGTTTACACATGATGAATGGAGTAAAATTGCAGATGAGACAGACACACTTCTACCTCAACGGAGTTAACGGAGGCCAAGCCAGGTTGTGGGCAGCTGTGTGGTGACCCCGCGTACCCACCGCAAAGGAAAACCCTCCTAGATTCTGTCTCTGTAAAAATTCTGCACAACACGACTATCCGGGTAAAATACAGCCATTTTTGCAATGAGGATGAGCTGTAGTTTAATTTGGTTAATAACTGAGGCAAGTTAATCCTGTTCAGGCACAGATCAAACCAGTTTCAGTGCATCTGTGTCAGTGCTTTGCATCTCTCTAACTAGATTGATTTGAAATAACTTGGTTACAAAAAGAAGTTGTTTCTGCTGTACACCTACTGAATCGGGGCCCAGACCTGTCCCTGCTCCTGCCTCCGTCCCCTTCCTGCGGCGTGAAGCTTTTGGTCAAGTTCCCCTCGGGTTCCCTTGTGTAGAAGACAAGGATGGAGATAGTCGTGTGCCAGACAGGGCGGCTCACAGAGCTCGTTTGGGAATCGCCATGTCCCATCCAGAAGATGGTAAAAAGTATTTGTGGTCAGAATTGTTTACCGGGTCTAAATTCATGTCTTTGAGAGAAATAAGTAATCAAATGTTGGGAAAACAACTGTTGGTTGACATCTCTGTTTGAAGCTCATATGTTGGTAACAGCTGTTGGGGGCTTTTAAACTTGTTACCTTTCGCTATCACACACAACTCTAAAGAGAGCCGAGACCCAATTTAGAGTTGAGCTGTCATCCCTCGAAGGGAAGGTGGGTGCGAGGTCCCTGCACCCCTGTCTGCTCTCTAGGCCGGAGGGTCCGTCGGAGCCGGTGTGGCACAGGGAACGCAGCCCAGGACCGTCCTTCCGCGTTGGCAGTAACGGCTCTGTGGCCCCTTCTCCCCCCGGCTGGCAGCCGGGCTCTGTCCCCTCCCCAGCCCCGTGCCGAGGTGAGGGCTGGACACACGTACACGGCACTCCCCGTCACTGCAACACTGCCGAGCTGCTCGTCGTCTTCTTTCAATTAATTATGTTATTCAGCCAGGCTGAGAGACTTTGTACTTCTGAGGGCTGATGTGGATTTGCAAAGCTTATTGCCACCATGGTCCTGCAGGTACCGAAAGGGACGCTCCGTATAAACACCCTCGCGTTCATGAGCACCTTCAGAGTCCGGTGCACTTACCGTGGCCTTGACAAGAGCCCGTCCCCCCCTCCCCTGGAGAGCGCCGTCCTGACTGCATTCTGGAATCACAGCCCGTGACTCATTTAAAGCAGACTAGCCTGTTCTCATCTTTGGGAAGCCACATCCTATCCTCAGTCCTGTGTAACCGTAACCAGCTCCCGCCAGACCCCGGCAGCTCTCACCCATCCAACAGCCTGTGTCTGCCGCTGGGAAACTGAGGCACAAAAAGGCAGAGGGACCGCACCCACCCTGTCTAACAAAGACAAAGCTGGTTTTTTCGGGCTGCACTTGCTCTAGGTATCACTGTCAGACTTTATCAGCTCTTGCTATACAGAGATTTATATGAAATCATTTCTATTCCATTGAAGTAATTTTCAGAGATTAATTTTTTAGGGTATTAGCATTGATTGCTGAGTGCACGTGCCCTCCTCCTCCCGCCAGCGGTCTATATCCAGGGAGAGCGGCATCGTCTGAGGGAGAGGAAAGCTCACTTGCCCTAATTTATGGAAAAAAAATAATTTTAGGTTTAAAATGGGGCTGTCGTTTATGAACCCAGTTCAATCTGTGTCCTGTCTGTTCACTCCTGAGTCTTCACTCTGACCTTTCCCGTATCTTAAATCCTCTGGGCTGTACGCTGTGTTCATTAGTTAAACTTGGAGAAGGGAGCAGCAGGTGTGGGTTGTGGATAAGGACTGCGTGCAAGCTTGGCTCTGTGCTTATCCACGTACCCCTAGCAGGCTGCGGCCGTAATTTAATTTAGGGCAGCGCCAGGATTTGGGCTTTTTAAGAGTTTTTCACAGTTTGTAAGTTTTAATAACAATTTTTACATCAGCGCTGGAAGTAGCTGCCCTTGGCGTTGCATGGAGTATGCAGTAATGATACTTGCACTTTAAAAAATGAGCTGGAGAACTGATGCAGTGCACCAGTATGGCAAAGTTTAATTCCTGGTCAGGGAGTCTGGAACGGTAAGAGCCAGTGGGGCCAGAGAGGGTCGGGGGGGCTGACGGGGCCGGGTGCGGAGCTGGACCGCCGCTCCCTGGGGAGAAACAGCCGTCTCGTCCCTGGAAATGGGTTATCAGCGCCAGTCAGAAAGGAGATATGGAGACACCAGTAAAAAACAGTGAGATGATCTTTAAAAATACCTCTCCTTTCCCTGCCTGTGTGTTGGGGGGTAGATGGGGGCTGCCGTCAGGATTTGCAAGCTTTCCAGTGCCGATGGCTTTTCCTGAGGTCCCGTTCTGTCAGGCATCGCGGCATGGATTCTGCAGACAGACACGTCTTACTACTTGGGGATTTGGGGTTGGTTTTAGTATGGATGTGGCTGTTTGTGGAGGCACTGTGGTTCCTGCATCAGTATTACTGATTCCTGTTGGCTGTGGAGAGCACCCCAGGAGGAAAAGCTCCAGGCTGTCAGGGGAAGGGGACTCGTGGCTACCTCCAGCCTGCGAGACCAGCCCAGGGCCAGTGCTAACGGGATGGGAGTGGGCACCCACTCGGGCACCGGCGCTGCCCTCAGCATTCCTTAGTGCTTTCTGATTTCCCTTTGCCCTGATTTCCCTTATCAGTGTACGCTCAGAGGTTGTGTACAAGACTGCAAAACTATTTGGTGTCTTCCAAGGGCTGTGGTCTCCCGTTACGTGCCGGAGGCAGAGGAGAACAGGGGATAGCGTGTGCGCTCCCTGGGATGGATTGCCTACAGTTACAGCTCCGAAAGCCATGGAAAAATCACCGACTTCATCAGTGTGAATCTCTCATTCCATCTGAAAAGAAGGTTCCCATGAGAAGGATGTGCTTTATATCCCTAAAAGACACTAAAATCTCTCTGGCTAGAAGGCAGATAGCAAGTGGAAGAAATTAACTTTATATCCCTGTGCCATCTCTGGATAAAATACACACAATCAAAACAAACTTTAAAATGCTTTGAGCTTTTCTTCTTCTTTGTTTGTTTTTTTTTTTTTTTTAAGCAAGAGTTCAGCAGCAGCAAAAGAACATTTTCCTAACTTTATTCTGATTATAAGCTTTTCATTGATTGGATGTTGGTTTTTAGGATCATTTTGTTTAAGAACATCATTCAGTCTCTGAAGTCAGCAGTTACCTATTAAACTGATGTATGCCAATATTGTTAGACAGAAGGACAAATCAAAATAAAATGTAGTTTAGATGCTAAAACATGTCTTTGTGTTTGTCAGGCTCAAAGTCATCTGCCATTGGAACCCCTGTGCAGTTTAGATTTGAAATTCAAAACTTGACTCCTGCAAATGCTTCCTGGCTCAAATTGTCGCTGTGTTAAGTAGTGTCTCTGAAGCGAGACTAATGGCCCAAAATGATACTGAATGTTTGCAGGAATGGGACCTCACAAAAAGGTTTCTAAAAATCTGCTGCTAATAGCAATGTTACGTTTTAAATAAAACCTCCAGAAAAGACGAGTGGCATCTCCATAAAGAGAGGTTTCCTGTTGATCGGGATTACATTCCTAGAGGAAAGCCTAATGCTTGTTCAGGAGAGCAGAAAAGTGAAGCTAATTACAAGCAGAAAGAGAAATTGGCTGGTCCAGATCCACCGTGTAGCCGCTATGAAATACAGAGTAAAAGGCAGCATTCGTCAGAGGTTAAATATTCCTTCAGCGTAAATACTGTTTGATACAGTGCCTGATTTTTCAGGAGCGCAAAATGTCAATTCTGCTACATTGCTGCCACTCGGCTTTTGCGAACGTCGAGCACATTTTAATAAAGCAGGTGAAGAAATCTTTGACTAGTCCCTCAGTTTAATCTGGCCATTGTTCCTCGAGTCTCAAGGCCTGGGCAATTCTTGTGCCCTTCAGCTTCAGATTACCTTTTGGCTGAAACTGAACTGAAGGACAAAATAAACAAACGCAACGGCAGTCAGGGTGTTACGGGTACGGGCTGTGGAGCCGCAGTTCTCCAGCGCTCGGAGGCGACTGCGTGAATCTGCAGGTTGATGGAGGAACACTGCGAGTCCTGAGAGTCGATTTAATGCTATATCTGCAGCGGAATCTGTATACTGCTTCACCGTACCGTAGGCTGTAGTACACGCGTTGAAGAGTTTTTCAGAAGAGCCCCACGGTAACGACTATGCCCGCCCCAACGCCTGAGCACGTCCCAGTGACGGCCAGCCAGTTGTGCAATTACACGTCTTTTAATGTTAATTATGCTGAAATATGGGATTCTCCGAACTTTCTACTATAAGAGCTTTTTAGCACATCGACAGGCATTTTGATTTTAACTGTACATTTCCAATAAATCTGGGTAACCACAGTCCCTTCCACTGCTAACTCTTCAAGGTTATTAGGGAATTTGGGTTTTCCCAGCGGTAGGCAGCGTGGTCGTAAGGCACCGGCTTCACAGTCAGTAGAAAGTGAGAGATACCTGGGTGTAACAGCTCGAACAGGTAATCGCAGCAGGAGCTGGGTCAGGTCGCTGCCCAGAGGGCCGGAGGCAAAGCCGTGTGTGGCCATCCTCCCCCGTCCAGCCCAGGCAGCGGAACAAGCCCGGCCCGGCAGGGACCAAAGGAGAAAAAGTGACCCAAGACAGCGGGACTACAAATAACGCAAATACTAATCACTGAGCCTAACTGTGAATGGAAAACTTACTCATAACCCACGGAAGGTACTGTTCTACCTGCGCCCTGACGAAGCACAGTGACTTTGTCTCACAAATGCCGTTTCTGAGAGAGTCGGGCGGGGGCTGGGACCCCGCGAGGTGCCGACGTGGAGAAGGGGCAGAGGTGACGGGCGGTGCCCTGGGGAGGATGCCGGCACTGGCAATGACCATTACAGGTCTGACCCTGTTGTTCGCCTGCACATCACCCTCCGAATGCAGCCGCCGGTGGGGAGAACAGCCGTCTGCAGGGAACCACCACCTTGTGCAGATGAGGAATGAGGTACAAGCTTGCTTTAAGGAAGCCGGGATAAACCCTGGCTTGGATAAAATTAGCTGACTTTAAATACAGACTTGGTTTTGGTGTCAGTAATGCTCACTGCACTCAGTCAACAGAGCGTGGTTTCTTCACTGCCTGGCGCTCCCTGGGGAGGGGGAGAGCGCAGCCCCCGGTCCACAAAGTTTTAGCATCTGTACCTCCTGAGTGGCACAGGGATACTCAGCGCGGGGGCTGTGGGGAGCGCGGGGGGCGATGGGCGGCCTGCGCGTTACAGACCTGCAGCCCCAAGAAGTTTGCGTGGTTTAGACACCAACCCAAGTACGGCGTGATGGCGGCGGAGGCCGCCCGCTGGGGCACGGGCACGGCAGCGCCTTACCTTCGGGAAACACGGGTGTCATTCGCGGAGGTGAGAGTGTGAAGAATGAATGTGCAGGAGGACAGTACCAACGAGCACCCGGGGGCTCCGAGTTCACACGTCACTCCATCTCCCAATGCCCAGCTCGCGTGCCAGCCCTGCACGGACCGACCATTTGGAATTTCAGGTTTGGGACAGGGGAAATTCAAGCGGGCAGTTCCCAGCAAACAGAGCTCTTCCGCTGCGTCTTGCTGGTCGTCTTCCTTGTTGTCGGGTAGCGGCAGCGGAGCGGCGCTGGGTCCCTACGTCAGCTGGGGCTGCCGCAGCTCCCAGCACATCTGGCTTCCTGCTGGAATGCAGGCCAAAAGCACATGCTTGTCGGCTTCGGTACTTCCTTCCAGATTGTCCTAATAATGTGTCTGAACGTGCAACAGAAAATCTTCCAGAGCCGGACTGCAGAGAGAACCTGGATTCTCTCTCCTCCCGCTGCCTTGGGTCCGCTCCGCTCTCCACCCACTGCGAGTGCCGCGATCGTTCCAAAGTTCAGGTTCTGTATTTTTGCGCTTTGCCAGAAAGATAAAAGGGTTGGTAAAACTGTAACTTGACCTTAGCGTTACGCCGCAGCGAGGGAGATAAGGTGCTAAAGGAAATAGGGAGGGCAAAGCCCGGGTGGCTGTGGGAAAGGGGACCCGGCAAGGCACGGGCTCCCCGTTGAGGACCCAAACGCGCTTACTCGGGAGCTGCCGGTGAGCCCGGCTCAGAGGCGGGAACGGCTGTGGGGTGCTGACCGGGACTTTGGTCTGGTGTGCACCATATTTTTCCTTCCTCTGCCGCACAAAGGACCCCTGTGCTGCTGCAGATTTGAGGACGAAAAGGTTGACCGAAGCCGCCTGTTATTATTTTTGGCGACTCCAGCAATGTATCAAAAACCCGAGGCTGGGCTGATGCTGGTGCCCTACTTTATAGAAGCCCTGAAAAGCAGATCGAGGACAGCGAGCTTCTCTCTCTGCATGGCATCTGCCAACAAAGGGTGAGAAAACTTCAAACCGCTGGCGGGGGAAACGGGGGGGTGGCAAAACCGAGGCAAAATGTGCTGAATTCAGAGCACTGTTTGCAGAGTGCCAAGGGGAAAGGGTCTGCCCGTTCTCAGCTGAGGCAAGGTGGGAAACGCGCTGACTGGGGTGTTCTGCGGCCGGCACGGCTCTTGAGCTGACGCCGTCGTCCCCAGGGCGCCGTGGGGACCGGTTTACCCTGGAAGGAAGAAAAGGACCCCGCCGGACTTAGGTGACAGGCAGTGCTCCTTATTATACGAGCCCAGCAATAATGCTGCCAGTCCTTCACGTTTTCTGGATCCTTCAGCGGTGGGAGAGGGTCGTGCCCACCTCTCTGGCTGAGGAGAGGCGCGTAAGTGAGGATGCGCAGGGGGTTAGTGTTGGAGCTGGGCAGAGAACCTACGAATTCTGACTCATTTGTCGGTGCTGTGCACGGTGGTGCCGGATGGAGGAATGGTCCGTCTGGGAATCCGGCTTGCAAGTCACTGGAGGAGGCGAGACTCATGCCCACTGCCTCGGGCGGGACCTGCCTGTCTCCCGCGCTGAGACCTGCTTCCATCCCCTCTGCCGCGGGGAAACCCTCAGTACTCTTTTTTAATTGGGGATCTTCCCTTTGCTCCTGTTTTCCCCTCCAACACTGACCGGCGGCGGCAGCCCCGGTGCTGCTCTCTCCCCTGACGGGGAGCAGCCTTGCACGAGCTGGAGGATTTATGATTTGCTGCAGACATGGACGGCAGCCTTTGAGAAGTGGAAAAGGAAGCAGCCATAAATAACAGGCAGGGGACAGTGCCATGTGGTGGTTTTTCATTTACTAGATAGTCCTACTTTGTTCTTGATGAGTAATGGAGGCATTTGAATACGCCGCGATGACAGCAGCAGTCTGGCTCTGGGAGCGTGTCGGCGTGGGCTGGGTGAGGATGGTGGCAATCGGGACAGTTGGACCATGCTGCGTCGCCTTCCCCTCCGCTCTCCGCCGTCTCACGTCCTCCTCTCGCGCTCACCTGCCGCTCCGGGCACCGCGTTTCGTGAATCTGCACTTCAACAGTCCCGAGCTGCGTGGGGAGCGGCGAGGAGCCCGGCCCTGAGGACGGCGGTCACCGAGCCTCGCCGGGTGCCGGCCGGCGTTGGGTGCCCATGCGGGATCGCCGCGTGCGGTGAGGGGTGCCGGGGTGCCCACCATGGCTCACGCCGGAGCCGGTGGCTGCTGCTGCAGGCGCTACTCCCTACTGTGGATTGCGCTGCTGCAAAGGTCAGTGCCTGGGCTCTCCCCGAGGGGAAAGGGATGGATGCGTGTGTCCATCCCAGG
>VZSZ01006946.1:716835-760534 GCA_013398815.1 Ibidorhyncha struthersii | reverse complement strand
TGAGGTTCAACACGGCCAAGCTGGAGGGAGATGATCCTCTGCTCCACTCCTGAGGCCCCGCTTGCAGTACTGCACCCAGCACAAGACAGACGTGGGCCTCTTGGAGCCGGTCCGCAGGAGGGCCACAGAAATGGCCGGAGGGCTGGAACACCTCTCCTGTGAGGACAGGCTGAGAGAGTTGGGGCTGTTCAGCCTGGAGAAGAGAAGGCTCTGGGGAGACCTTATAGTGGCCTTTCATTACTTGAAGGGGGCTTATAAGAAAGGTGGCGACAGGCTTTTTACCTGTAGTGGTAGGAGGAGGGGCAATGGCTTTAAGCTGAGAGAGGGTAGATTTACACGGGACATAAGGAAGAAATTTTTTACTGTGAAGGTGGTGAGACACTGGAACAGGTTGCCCAAAGAAGCTGTGGATGCCCCATCCCTGGACAGGTCCAAAGACAGGTTGAACAGGGCTTTGAGCAACCTGATCTAGTGAAAGACATCGCTGCCTGCAGCAGGGGGGTTGGAAAGGATGATCTTTGAAGGTCCCTTCCAACCCAAATCACTCTGTGTTTCTGTGATTCTGTGACGGCACTGCCTCCGTCAGTCTCGTGGGTGGGAACAGGAGCTACATGGGCAGGGTTAGCCCCCCTGCCTACAGGGTGCACCTTTGGCACTTCAAAGGACAGACTGTGCCCTCACCCTGCTCCTTCTTTCCCTTAGCATGCTTAGTAACGGCCCTGGGTCATCTTCTTATAAAGCTCTCAGGACCTCAGAGAGCTCTGGGCTCTGGTGTTAGACCAGAGTGGCGCTACTCATCAGCTCCAGCAGTGAGCCCCATGACAGCGGCTGGTGTAGTTATGCCCTGGGTGCTTCCTTCACCGGCACCTTGTCCTGGTGCTTTGAGCCTCCTTTTCCGAGCCTTTTCCCGCCCTTACCACAGCTAGACACTGTTCAGTGGG
The DNA here is from genome assembly GCA_013398815.1 of Ibidorhyncha struthersii. Classification (NCBI taxonomy): domain Eukaryota; kingdom Metazoa; phylum Chordata; class Aves; order Charadriiformes; family Charadriidae; genus Ibidorhyncha; species Ibidorhyncha struthersii. The sequence continues at coordinate 759,593 of VZSZ01006946.1, read as the reverse complement.
ATGGAGGCACAGCTGTTCTTTAAGTTCAGGAGGGACCAGAGTTTACCGAGGTGTCCTGCCCTTGCTTTATAGGAGAGCTAGCTACTTAGTCCTCAGAATATCAAAATAGATAAGGGGAGGAACTCTCTTACCTTCTCCTGTTTCCCTCTGAATGACAGACCTTTCCCAGCAGCATTTCTAGAGGAGGTGTGCCCTCCCACCGTCCTTTTGTGGCTGCCTACTTAAAAATAATTAGCACATCATGCATGATTAGCACACCGAGCTGTGCAACACGCAGCTCCTTCGTTCAGCACTTCCTCGTTGTTGTAGTCTTCAAGGAAGAAACTTGCCATCTCCTGCTGCCAAGTTGCCCAGCAAAACGTCATCAGGTGGTTATTGCTTCCATACAGTGAACTTTGGGGGAGTTCAGAAGCAGCTTCCAGCTGGCAACGTTAATCGTATGTTCTCTCAGGCCCAGGTCATACGCTGTACGTAAGAAGTGACTGTAAACTTTAACAAAGTCCCCCACACTGTGTGACGACACTGTGTACTCAAAGGCAGTCCTTCCTGTACTTCCAGAGTACAAGTCCTTCCTGAATGACCACTGATTTTGATACCTCTTTTTGTCTCTATTTGATGCCAAACAATCTGAAGCTGTGAGGTGCGTTTTTCAGATGAACGCTCACATGTCTAACTGCTAGAAAATGCCTAAAGAGATGTCACGGCCATCACTTTGTCCGACAGTGAAGACTGAACGAGGCAGCTATACACACAAGTTTCTATGCATAGTCTGAGCTGAAAAGTCACTCTTTCTTACATCTGGGGTATAGAGAAAGACACATTGTACACTGGGTATCGTATGAGGTGGGTCAGCTCATGTTGTCTCAACGTACAAATATGAAGTCAGGCATCACTTCAAAAAGGCTGCAATTCATAGAAGTTTGAAAAGGACAGTTTTCAGAGCGCTGTCCTGACGTATGGCTTTAACACTAAACTCCCTTCCCGTTCCTAATTTCTGTGTTGCATGACCCAGGAGATGGCGTTTTGGAGATGCACCAAGCCACGACGACTCTTCATGGCGATGCCAAACAGCCTGACCTGTTTAGGGACGCCAAATGAGTCAATGTCAGCGCTGAGCACGGGTGCCCCGTGCTGCTGCTGTATTTCCCAACAGGGGTGCTCTGGCAGCCCGGAGACAGGCAGAAACCCTGACAGCACAAATTCTGGGAGGACTGAGAAAGGACTAAGGCATAAAGAAAAGGTAGGAGAGGAATCTGGAGTCTTGCAACCTAAGACACTACCACCCTTGAAGGCCAACGCTCCCTGCACTTTCAGCTGATGGCCCACTATCTTGCCTAAGCAAGAGCCAGCTGTCACATACATTTCAGTTAATTATTAACACATACATCAGTACTGAGTTTAGGTTGAGAACTAAGAGAGCATTAGACTTTTTTTTTTTTTGTCCTCAAAAAAAGGCGGCTTCAGCTGGGGCAAGAAAGGAAACAAAAAAATTAACGCTGTTTTTATCCAATAGGCAGGTTAGCAAGAGTGAGATGGAAGCAGTGAGCCGGAGGAAGAGGAAGCCGCACAGTCTGCAAGCACATGCTTCCCGATGCATGGTTTATTATTCAGCCTAGGTAAAGGTATGGATATCCTATGCTATAAAATTCTTTCCAGGCCAAGAGATAAGCTGAAAAAGGAAAACCAGCTCCTGACCCAGGAATAAACGGTTTCGTATTTCATTTCAGTCATATCTCGGCTCCCTTAAGTGATGTCTCCATTCATTTCCGCCTAGCTTCAAGGAACCATCTTCATCCCCAGGGAAAGCCCATTAGCTTTAATGGAGTTGGAGTACAAATGAACTTAGCCCAGCGTGTGGCGTTTTCTCAGCAAAAGCGCGAGTTGCAGCAGAGCCCCTTAGAGCTTGTCTAGGCGATAAATGAACACTTTCTATCCACCGCGCTGCAGCTCGTCGGTGAGGCAGGCAGGGTGCACGCACCGTGCTGGTTTGACACAACAGTGAAACGAGATAAGGCTTTTGTTGGAGGCGAGGTCCCTAGGTAAAAATCTAGCCCCTTCCTTCACGTTCTGATTCCAGTCTTTCTTCAGATACGGTGTTCAAAGAGCTTAAAACTCCAGAGCGCCCAGAATCTGCGCAAACGAACAAATATATATATTTTAAAAAACATAAATAAGTAGTTCCAGGAGCATTAATGAACCTTTATTTTATCTGATTGAGGCTTGCACTCCAGCTGGAATATTCACAATATCCCTCTTCTCTGTGGATTCTTAGGTGCTCCTCTATAATATTGCCATCATTCTCTCAGCGGAGGTGCCAATATTAACATATTTCTTTTACTCAGCCATCTCTCTTTCCTGAAATGTAAAAGGATACATGATTTTTGAGACTGACACTCCTCTACCAATTTTTTTTTCAAATTGAGTTACAGCTACAGAAATTCCTAGGGAGGATCCCAGAGTACATATACATGCAGGTATTCTGCAGACCTTATTTATTTTGAACCCAGGTCGGTGAATATTTTTAAAGAATTTGGTGTTTATGAACTGTTCTTTATTGAGTGTTTTCTTGTTTATGTTGAAACAGTTGTTTCTAATACTATTGAGAAATACCTAATTCCACAAGGGCTGTGTGTGAAGCAGGTAACAACTTTATTATGAACAAAGAAATACTATATTCTCATTTGCTTCTCTGCATGAATTGTAAATAATCGTGTACATCTACAATTTTGTACATATTAAAGTATGCCACTACCTTCTTCACAGGTGCTATTAAAAATCAGTCAAATTCTTGTTTGTTTTCCAGACTCTGTATTTTAAATGTAGGATCACCTCAAATATATTTTGAGATTCTTTTTTTTTCATAATTATGTAAATGGCAATAGCCTTTGTCAGTAAGTAAAAGAAAGCCCTTTTAAATTACATAAAATATTCAGTAAATGTCTCAGCCTGATATCTGTTGAGAAACTACGTAAGCATTATTCATTTAAAAACAGGTAGAAAAAATATTCATGAATGCAGCAATAACCAGCCAAGACAAACACAATGTCATATTTCTGCAGCTTCCGTATCTTGTTCAAAGCACTTTGTTTGTCTATGGTGTGTTTTTTTAAAGATCCAATGCCTTTTTTAAGAAATGCGGGAGATTTTCTGAAAAGCCAAGACCATTTTTTCTAACCGTCTAGCAGTTTACGCAAAGGTGTGGTCTCTTGGCAGAATAATAGTTAAATTATAATCCAGCTTCCTGGGATAAGGACTAAATTTTTTCATCATTTGCGCCGATAACTACTCATCATGAGTGTCTTCAAATGAAACTTTAAAGGAAATCTGACTCAGGACTACTTAAGTTTTAACACCCTACTCCAAATTCAGTAGGATATTACCCCCAGTGCCTCCATCTTCAATACTTATATCTTCAGTAAGAGTCTGTGGAGGTTTAGAGAGATGACCCATACATAGTAGCCCTCCTTCCAATGGTAATGTAAATATTTATAACTCCCGCAACTTAATTTTTGTACGTAAGGATATTATTGAGCTGAGCAGCACCAGTCAAAAAAAAATAATGTACCGGATTTGTCTTTTCCAAGATGTCCAGATATTATTTTTTTTGATCTTCATTAAAATCAGCAAAGCGCATGACGAGGTCAGTTTTCCATAACTACTGACATTAAATAAGTCACTGAACTGAAACAGAATGACTGCTTACAGGACTCTACTCGCAGACCTCCGAATGAGAGTCCATAGTAGTCATAGTCGCTATGCACTACCACAATGGAAATCTGTGGCCACTTCGGACGCTGTTTCCAAGAAAATATAACGTATTTAACAGATATGCTAAGCAGTGAAGGGTGGAGTGATTATCTATAAGCTGTCCTACCTGGGCTCCCAAAGAACAGCCCCGCTGTTCACATCCTGTGACTTTCAGGCTTTCTTGGTGGAGTCAGATCTTTGTCCATCATATTAAACAAATAATTCTATAGCAAACAGTATTTTGAGAAGCAGCAGGTACAAGATAAGCATTAGTATTCCAAAGGACAAAGCTTATTGATTAAACATACTACCCAATGCAACCAGAATAACTGTGTCAATCACATCAAATGCTTTTTTGTTCAGTTTTCTCAATCAAGAATGAAGATTTATCCCCTCAGCAAAGATACTGATGCTTTGTGTTCAAGAACTCAGGAGCTCAGAGGGATTATTTTTTTCCTGCAAGATGGATCATTTGTAAATGCAAATCTTTGTTTGCAGTCCACGGTGAAAGGACAAATGTTAGCTTGGTGGAAGGATTAAGGAAGGTTAAGTTCATTCAGAGTATTGTTACAGCTCAGCGCCAATGAAACATTTAGGCTTTGAATTCCTATTTGGGCTCCTATTACTGACTTCAGTGGATAGTTAGAAGTCTAAACACATGCTGTTGGGGCTAGACATAGTCTGCACTGCCTCAAACCTGAGCACAGTAAGTATGAAACGCTGCCAAATTAGAGCGATAACTTTCCAAGCTGCCTTCAGATGGGTTGTAAGGAGACAGAAGGAAAACATCACCTGGGCAGATGATCACATCTGCCAGGGGAGGAGGACAGGGCTGAGTAGCATCTGTAGGAGATAGGGAGATCAGATGAAGCAGCCTAACTTTGGCCAGACAGAATCGGGGTCAGAAAATTAGTAAGATTTTGTCAGGAGAGTCTGGAAGCCACGAGAGGATGAGGAGATGGAGCGGGGCGGGACTCCGAAGAGAAAGGCACAGTGCAACAGAGCACGGTGGACGTAAGCAGTGTGGTGCACAAGGGTGGAAATGAACTGAAACAGATTCCTAGTGGCGATATGTGAAACGCTGATGGCCTGCAAGCTGTAGAACGGTAGCGGTGCGGGGCAGACAAATGCAGTTTGCATCCTCCCTTGGGAAAGTGAGAGGTGGTAGGGCTTCTCCCCTCACGGCCAAGCACAGAACCAACAGCCGCTGCCTGCTATCACTGAGGTTGAGTAACCCGACTGCAATTTATATATAAATATGTAATATACCAAACCACTTTTTGTTCCAGAGTCTTTATTAGACGGTACAGTAAACTGCAAATGGAAAGGAGGGTGCTCTGGCTGAATGCCTATGCGTCCCTGTCAGCGCTTGCTTGCTCTCTGCTTTGCTCCCCACTAATTTCCTCTACAGAGCAGCCACTTGATTGAAAAACATGGTTATCCTCCCTAAGTGCTAAAAGAAAAGGGATGAGGAGAGGAAAGGGATGTTGGCAGAGACTAAGAACTAGAACTGATCATTGTCGGGAGTATGTTGTGTATCCGGACACTGTCAGTGAGCTCACTTAGCGCTCTGGAGAAAATGCCTGGGGAATGCAATTCCAAGCACACGGTGGCATAATGGAAATGCAAAGCCTTCCCTTGTGGCCTGAGAGGACGAGCTCCCTGGAATGAAATAGTCTGAAGCACTTTATTTTCGCTTTCTCTTGTCTTCCTGACTGTGCTGTGAACAATCTCTCGACCCTTAGCCAGAGAATAAAAAGCTCTACCAGGTCATTGGTCACAGTCTGGAATAATGAGACCCTGGTGATCCAGTTCTTCTCATACCAAAGTAAATTAGGATTAATTCCACCGAAGTCAATGGGACAAATATAAAACCAGTGCAAGTGGAGAAACAGGTTTTAGATTTCAGCTTTAAGTCAAACAAAAAAGATGAAGTTGCCTAATGGGGGTTTTCCTTCTTCATTTAAAGTAGTAACCATTTCCTGTTGGGTTTTTTTTTTTCCCCTCGGTGTGAATTTATCTGTAGCACACTGAGAATTTCTCCACTGCTGTAACCTGGATATTTCAATGTGAGAAATAACATCCCATTAAGTAAAGATGGAAAAATGCATCAATTGTCTGGGAACTACAGGCAATGTGTTTATTAACTAATGTCCCCCCAGCAATCTCATTTTTCTCATATTGTAATGAGATGGGAAGAGGATTAAGCTGTTGCTGGACTGAAAAAAAATCAACACTAGATGTATTCTAGAAATCACAAGGGATAAAATGCAACTGATGTCAGAATGACAAGAAATCATAACAATACTAATGGGGCATCTGATCTGTAAAACAAACCATTTTCAATAATGGAAAATATGTAGGGCTGCTAAAAGAACTGTGCAACAATGCTGTTCACTCGGTCTGTTGTAGCAACCTTAGAGAGCCTCATGGGGTCCATTATGAAAAGGAAGGTTATTTAACCTCTAATCAACCTTCTTTGAGATGTGCTGTCTCCATCTACATTCACACACGTGCAACACTGTTAGTGAGGGAATATTTGCCTTAAGGGTACCCCCAGTGGCATCTCCATACACCTATTCTCCCATGTTTTACTACTGCTACCCCTACCACCACCACTACCAGGGCTGGATACAAAACCAAAAGAGGGGATCAAGCTTATCTCTTGGCTTCCTGAAAATTCATCAGGGCCTAAAACAGAGAACAGAAGGTCAGTGGTGCTAGACGAGTAACCTTTCCTTCTCACTTGAGCGATGGCCTGCCAGTGTGCCCAGTGAGTAACCCTAAGGCCTTCAATAATACGAAGTCTACCTACCAACCAAGGTTGTGAAGCAGTCTTGATGGCATGGATACGCAGCTTAGGTAAAAATATAGGGCAGGCACATCTGCAAAGCTGGCTGGCCTGGACAGCATGAGGTATAGCAGAGTCATGACTCATGTAGTTTGAACTCTGGACAGGGTTGTCCACCATACGCTCATGTGAGGTAATGAACTGTCAGGCAAGGAAATTTTCAGGAGAGATGACGAGTCAAGGAAAGCAAATGGACAATACAGGAGGTCGAATGTAGGTTTTGTCCCTTGGGCAGGGTTTCCAAGCACTTGTCTCAGAATTAAGTTTCATAGAGCTAAACCATTCAGGCACAAAATGCAGCACTGATGTGAGTGCTGGCATCTGGATAGCTTTTGCTGTCTGAATGGATCCTGGGAGGCTATGGACCAGAAAGCTTTAGGTTTGCTGGAATATGAACAGTGAGGTGATTTCAATGTCAAGTGAAGAAAGAAGCCCAATGGATAGGAGATTCAACAGGTGTAAGACCTCTTCAGTGAAAATAATAGGTAGTGGGGTTTTTCACCCTTAATGGGAGTATCTCCAACCATCTGCTATACCTTCTGCAGGAAACTTGAGGCCCAAACTTGAGAAGCCGAGAATTTCTCCCTGGCAATAGTGCAAAAGGGAGAATGCATGCAGGCACTGAAGCACATAAAGCCCTGCATGAGGAAACTACCTTGACTTTCTTTATTTTTCTTAAGCGCATACTGCTTATCACATAAATCAAGCTAACTCCTTCAGGTGAGGGGTATCAGTTTACCAACTCAAGATGCATTCTGGCAGTCTGGTTCACTGTGTAAATCTAAATGTAAGGACTTAGTAAACAGTAAATTCTGTTGGAGTCGGTGATTTATTGTTTGCTTGGCCTTAACAAGCCACTAATGCTATTCAGTGTGGACAAACATCTCATACCTACCTAAACTCCACTCCAGTGTGTATTGTCTGAAACACTCCTTCCCGGCTGTTCTGAATTGCTGCAGTGTGCCGTGCATTGTTAAATAACTTTCAAGCAGCTCTGTTTTCAACTCTGCTAGAATTTTTACCAGCACAACTTGCCTTATGTTAGCACATACTTGCCAGGCCCTCAGTCAATTTCAAGTCCAATCATTAAAATCTGTATTTGAGCTCCCATGCCCATTTTTTGCAATACTCCCTCCTCCAGCTAGACCAGCCTTGAGAAACCCCACTACGAGCATGCTCCAGGGCATCCTTATGTTTTAGGAAAGAAGAATTGGATTTTCTAGGCTTGCTGTTACTGAAGAAGAGGCAATGTGTGCTCAACTGTAGAAATACTGTTTCCTGAGCAGAGGCGACAGGATGTGGTGGGGGTAAATAACACTGCTAGGATATAGGGATGGAAACAAGACAGTCCTACCAAAAGCCAAAGGAAACTGATAATCTTACACGGCACTCTGTAGCAACCACTGCTACACAATGCTGGATGCTATGAGAGGCAGGTATCTCATTAGTGCTTCCCTCTGTTAGTAAGGACTACATGGCATTCACACAGAGATATCCCGGGAGCATAAACGAGTGAAACATTTGAGGTAGAAACCTAAGATGATGCAGACCCCATGGAGAAGCAGAAATTTTCTCTGCAGCCACTCAGAAATGGTACAAACACAGGATGGGTTTCTCCAAAAGAAAGACCAAGAAAAAAATGTTTTGCTGTTAATTGCCCCAAGTCTTTCCATCCTCAGTCATCCCATTCCTTTCTCCCACCTCTCTTTTCAAAATAGCAACTGACTATGCACAAGGAAGGAAGAAAACAGCAGGTTTTAAGTGTCCCAGTACCTCTAAGATGACAGCCATAATGCAGCTGTAGCCCAAAAAATAACAAACCCATTCTACAGTCAATGCAAAAACCATTCCCAGGTGCATTTGTGACAGATAGATTGAATTCTTAGTAACAAACTGCAAAGCACACAAAGGAGCAGAAAATAGGTTTAAAACAATAACAGTTTCCACATTGAAAAATGGATCCAAACGAGAGTCTCTGGGCTGCAGCTGTGTTAAAAATCGGCTTGAGAAGAACAAGCTATGGTATGATACAGAGTTGTGGGGAATTGTTCCCACATATAGAAAGTGTTGGTATCCTACAGCTCAGTGTAACAATCTTTACACACCCATGCATTAGATAGTGGAGTGATGGACAGCTGAATATCAACAAGCCAAAAAGCAATACAGCTTTTGCCAGTGGAGCCAACAATTCAGCTTACCGTGCACACAGCAGAGCTATACACAGCAGCAAATGGCAATGTCAACATCAATTATTTACTAATTATTATCTATGTAGTGTTATTAATAGACCTTGCTTTGACGTTTGCAGGGATTCTACCTGTGGAGTGATGCAGTTTCCAAGGGGAAGTGCCTCTGGACTCCATTCAGGATGAATATCCATTATTCTCTTGTCCTTTTTTGGTGGTGGTGAGGGGTATTTACAGGAACAATAGGACTGACAGGAGAAAAATATCCTTCTTAAGGAAACATTAGTCCACTTTTCACTGTACAAAAAAATACCCCAACCAGGTGACTGAGACAGCCATTATTCCAGCAGTAGCTCACCCTCAAAGTATTTACACTGCACGTAGAAGAGTCAGGCTCAAGATATTTGTTGGTAGATGAGGCTGGTAACATGGATAAGATATTCTCTTTATCTCAGGCTTGAGAGTTCACAATATAGATCATCTTAAGAAGGAAGAAATATCCTCGCTGACAGTAAATGGTATTACTTTATTACTAACTGGATTCATATGCATTTCAAATGGAATGTGAAATCTCATAGCTAAAAATAAAACCGTGGAATTATTATATTTCTAGTTGAAATAACTGATCATTTGGTCTTGTTGCATCCTAATGGGATACCATCAGACCTGTAATTATAACAGTGTAATCTGAGTAGCTCTAATAGCTGTCTTTTCACCCTACCATTCTTACTGATGGAAATAAAGACAAACACAGCATGTTACAGTGCTTTTTCAGATCACTAGACCAACCTAATCTAATTTGTGCTGGCAACCTTTAATTTTAACTAGGTCAATTCACTCTGTGAAACCATAGAGAAAACTATCCTGACAATGCAAAATTATAAAGTATTGGAAACAATATAAGTCTGAAATTGAATGTAAGAGAACAGCCGTGTACGAATGAAGGTAGCCACAATGGAAAATATTGTGCGAAGCTGCCACAGGAAAAAGAAACTCACTTTAGAAAAAAAATGGCATTTACTTGCATTGGGTGAGATCCAGCAAGCTATTCAAGTCAGCGGGGGATCTTTGTCTTGGTTTCAGCGGGCTTTGGCTTGGAGCCATTGTTTCTCGCAGTTCAGAGAATCAATTTGGTTCTTTGACTCTCGAGACTGAATTGAACGAGTAATACTTATTTTGATTATGTGGAAACCCTGCTTGACTAATTCAAGGATGTTTTGAATGACTGTGTGCAGGCCATCTTTATTGCTGGCGTCGCTGAGCTTTACTGCGTTGGGACCCCAAGAACTCCTTGTGCCCATCTGCTAGCCCCTGCTCTCTGAGAAGCACGGCGCGTGGAGGGGTAAGGTACAAGGCGATGCTGCTTTCAGAGACCTTCTAGAGGTAATACACATTTTTATATTCCTAACGTACAAATTTTAATTAAATCAAATGTCAGTGGAATCGTATTATTTTCTGCTGGTTAGATTTTAATGAAGTTTTAAACTGATCCTTCACTTTAATGAAATAATTATATAACGCAGGGATGTGTGCTACTATTCATCTGAATTAATAATGCGATCACTTTGTGTGCCATCATTTTCTGCCAAGGAGGAAGAATATCCAAACAGCTTTCTCAGTCTGCAGATAAATGAAGCAGAATCCTCCCCGTTTGTATTTACCGATACAAGATATACACTCTCCCTTATAGATCATGTCTTACTTACAGTGACTCTTTTTCTTCAGCCTCTCTTATTCCCAAAAGTCGTGGAGTCTCTTTTGTTTCTGGCTGAAGAAGCAAAGTTAGCATTGTCGGGGCAGATGACCATTGCCTGGCTGCTTGAAGCAATGCAAGCAGAGTCCAGAAAGCTTACTCAGTTACAAGGAATGAAGCATTAAAGTCTTCTGTTGCAGGCAGTCAACAAAAATAAACAAGTTCAAGCAGCTTTGTGAATTAGAAGAGTTGGTTAAGATAAAAGGCTATTTAAAGGAAGTGGGCACTTAATGCTGAGATGAAAGGACAGGTCAGTAGGAAAGGAGGAGGGGATGGCAGCAGTGTTTGACCTGGTGGCGTTTTTCAAGGGCCTCTGTACTTCATTTGAGCTTTCATCCTTCTTTTTCTATAATTACTCTGTATGCAGTGAAGTAATTAGAAAGATGTTTGGTGCTCTGGTGAGCCTTTGTAAGCCATTCATTTCTGCAACAGTACTGTCTTTGCGAGGCACACAGACTCTTCAGAGAAACCATGTAGAAACCCCCTGGGCGCACCCCAGGGAAAATTCCTCCCTGTCCTGGCAGCCCACACAGCATGCATTGCACTTTTTAAATTATCGTGTCCAACAAGGAAACAAAGTAATCAAAAAAGAGACAGTTTTACAGTCTGGGCACACATGGAAAACACCGTTGCCTCATTTCACCTGAATGTGGTTAGCCATTTGGTAGGTAGAGTCTCACGGGGATGTTCCTGAAGGGTAAGATTTCTACATGACATCAAGCAGATGAATTCTCAATCTAGTCTTGTCTTATTACAGCTGTACACAAAGATTACTTTCCTGAGCAAAGCAGAAGAAATTGCCTCCTGTCGTGTGCTCAGAGTCACAACTGATTATCACTCCAGCAACGCCAAGAAACTCTCTCCGCTTCCTCTCGAGGTCATGCCTTCCTCACGCTTCATGCTCCAACACACTCACCTTCAGCCAGTCATCCTCAGCTCCGAGCAGCTTCAGTTTGGTTTAGTCTGCTTTTAGCCTAATGGCTGTATTCTCCTAGCCCCTGCTGTGTTTGTTGCATAAAGGAGCTTGTTTGGCCTGAAAGAGAAAGAGTTTGGCCTCTGGATCAAAGGTGTCCCATTGCCACCTCTCCATACAACACCCTACGTTAACCCTAGAGGAAGCTAATGAAGCTGCAGCTCCCACACTGCCATCAGCAGACCCACTGGCAGTCCTTACAGGTTTTCACGGAGCATCATCCACCCAAATGAAGGAGCTTGCAAGACTGTCAGGTTTAACATGGCTTCACACATCAGCCAGAAGTCATTTATGTATTTATATGCCATGGTTTACCAATATGTACGGGCTATATCCATTAAGCTAAAAGGGGTCTCCTGAGTCATCAAGCCTAGTTGCTTGCTACCTCAAGAATCTCGCTCAATTCAACCGTAGATTTACCAAAAGATGTCTTTCCACTAACCAAATTCTGTTGAATACCAGAGAAAAATTAGTAATTTAAAAGCCTTGTACAAACTCATTACATTATAAAGTCATCTCAAATCTAAATAGGCTTCCAAATCAAATATCTGGCAACTTTTTTGCCATTTTGCCAGCCTGCGTTTTAGCCGAGGTGGGGACTTACGGGCCATAGTCCGCAGTCCAGCATGCGCCTGCATTAGCACTACCCAGTATGCTACAGTAATACAGCAGCTGCACGTAACCTTGCTCAGATAACTGAGAGGAGACGCTTTTCTAGGACTCCTCATACACATCCGCTATTTTTGTGGGTTCTTTTGGGGTTCAGTGAAAGAATTGTTTATTATCATGACTCCTCCCAATCCGAACTGCCATCACTGCATTATCAGTTTTCAGTTGCAGGAGGCTGCAATGTTTTCCGTTCCCAGGTAGTATTTGTGTTCTTGCATCAAGACTTCACACAGTTTAAGTACTTTTTTTTTTTTTTTTCTAAAATCTTCCCCCACAGGTTGGAAACATAGGCAAGCTAAAATGGAAATGGTCTCAAGAGGTTTTTTGCACTCTGGTAAATTCCGGGTTCCCCTTTTTCATAAACCATCATGATGGTTTGGCAATATCGGTAAAGCTCCCGTGATAAGATCTGATTCCTGTGTGTATCTGCTGTGAGTATATGGGGAGTTAGCCCAGTTTGTGCAGTTTTGCATTTCTTTCTGATGGTGGAAATTCCCTCTTTACTGATTATGTGCGATAGTAACTTGCACTGTCACAACTCTCACATCTCTGATTTCATTTCCAGAAGAACACCTTTACTTTTTTTACAGTTTGTGAATATATCCATTCCTACTCCCAGCTGCAGCATGTGCTAGGATAGGTAGAAAGAAAGATTTTTGGTTCTGCTGTAGAGCTGTTGGCAATGCCCCCTTAAGGACCATGCTTCTGTTTTTAGAAGACCCTTCCAAATGTTGAGCTTGGATCTTAAAGGAAGAACCAAAAACTTTTCTGGGTGCAGGAAGGAAGAAGAGACCCACGTGAAGTGCCAAAGCATGGGTGAATCAAGAGATGGCAGAAAGAAGTAGAGCAACTTGCAGAAGTTTTCTTGGAAGATGGAGAAAGGTGGATGAGCAACCAAGCAGGAAGAGGCTGTGTCCCAGAAAGCCAAGAGTAGCCCTTATAAATGCATTTCAAACGTGCATATTGTACAGTCCCAAATGCATATAACCATCAAACCATTGTAGTAGAGCATAATAAGTGCCAAGAATTCTCATTGCCTTTATTTCAGCTTCTTATTTGATGATCATTTACTGTCTGCTTCTCAGCTGTCAGGCATATATTCTCTCTCCCACATTTGTCCAGCAATGCCATGAAAGGAAGGGCACAACTAGCCTAAGACGTTTTTAAAACTGACTTTTTCCGTCATTTTCCTTTGGCTAACAAACAAGAAATAGTTCATATGTACACAACCTCGTCTGGTAAGAATCTGAAACTGAATTGCATGGCACCTGGGTGGAAAGTGTAGAGGCTTAATAAAGCACAGTTACCTATTTTTCAAGAAGTACTAACATCAGTAAAGAAGTCTCTAAAATTAAATCCCATGCTTTCTCTTTCAGTTCCTGATGACCAGAAGAAGTGGTGAGTATCTACACAGATCATCTCGGCATTGGTCTGCCATGCTTCTGACTGAGCAGCACTTCTGTTGGTTCAGCAAGTTTGTGCCCTCAGCTTCAGGGAGAGGAGGAAGAGAATTTTAAGGGTTCAGCAACTCCAGAGTCCTAAATATTGACTATAATGGTATATACTGGTATGCTCTGTGTTTGGGGGTGCATAAAAAGAGCTACTGTGGCCATTTCTGAACAGTTTTCAATTCACAGCTCTGCATATTTCTGTTTATTTTTACAGCTCAGTGACAGAGCTGGTATGATACATTTCTGTCCTTAACTGGACCATTACGAAGTTTCGTTCACTTCAATTTATATTCTGGAGTTAGCCTCAAACTGCCTCTTAATGGGGGCTTTCCCCCTTTTAAAGGCTGCAATACTCTTCTTCCTCCTAGTGCCCTACATCCAGTTGCGTGAAGACGGGAATTCATTATGTGGACGACTGGATGTCATTTCCTAGGTGGTGTAAAAACTAGTGGTTTGAAAGTGCCAGAGGGCTCGACCCCTGCCTGATTGTTTTTTTGAGTCACCCCACAGGTTAGTCCTTAAGCAGTTAATGTCATTGTCTGTCATCCCTGGGTGATAATCCATAGCCAAGCAGGGCAAAGGAGCAAAGGAGAAAGACTGAGGGTCATCTATCCACATAGAAATCATACCTTAACAACTTTCTTAAGCACTTGTGTTTAAATTCATGGCAAATTTCAACTATAATTCATCTGAGACACCTCCAAGATGTTTTTGTCTCTTATTGTTGTGAGAGCAGATGATTAATGAACATCTGCTTGTTATGTAAAAGTGAAGAAGGCACTTGTTTCCTGATTTGCGTAAGGAGGAAGGGAGCTATCGTAACTTGCCACAAACCGTGTGGTTCTCAAGCGCATTCCTATCTCATACATTTTTCACTTTTAATGAAGTCCAGATCAATTGTTTGTCTATCAAATGTTCTTTGCACTTGCCAGAGGTCTACAGTCCTAGTGCAATTTCCTCCTTTTTAAGCAAATGCAAAATCCCCAGTCATTCTTTCCCCTTGCAGATTAATAGGTAGTTCATTTCTAGGTCTCTTAGTATTATCACATTAATCTGTGCACATAAGAGTCCAAAATTCCTGCACATTTCACAGTTTCAAGGGCTAGCCAGGTTGCTATCAAGTTTGTTAGCTGCCTCAGCTTAAGCAAAACCCTAATTTCTGTCTCTCTGTCCCATTTTCTACATTACTTGAAGGACTTTTCCCTAAGTGCTTGTGATTCTTATCCCAGGATTATTTTATATTTCAGAGAGTCATCCTGACTGTGACTAATTTTGTCACAGCAGTAGTATTTACCTCAATTACTTCTCTCTGCTTTGTCTGACTGCCAGCTTCCTGGTTTAAACCAAATTTAACACTTCTTTCCAACCGCTTCAAGCACCACGAAACAGATGAGAATCCCTCTTTTCCACCCAGCTTGGCACAGTCCCGTGCTTACAGCGTTGACTGTGACGAGGTCCAATACTCCTTGCTTTCACAGGAGTTTCCTCTTCTCTTGCCAGCGCAAGCACTGTGATGAATATCACAGGCTCCTAAAACCAGACTTGTCAAGACTCCCACGCTGAGCCCTACAGCCTGCCTCCAGCTACGTTTGCCTGTTAAACTACGCTGCAGTCCCTCTGTCGCTCCCTGGTCTAATACACCAGGATCAGGCCAGCCTGACCCCGACCCCGTCAACCCCGTGCAGAGGAGAGCCAGCCATGTCACAGTGTAACACATAATGCTAAAGTCACGGTCAAACACCCCAAAAGTCCCACGAGAGGACAAGCTCTCCAGCTGTTTTGCCTTGACCAAGTGCTTGGCGCTGCTGGGCATATGCGCCGCTGCTCAATCACGCCTTGCAAGAAGCATCCTCTGAACCTGAGCTGGCTCCTCATGGATCAGGAAAGAATATGCTGCTGATGCTCAAATTCAGCTGAGCATTTCTTAATCGGCCCAATAAGAGATTCCTCATATGGTCTGTATATACGGATACATGAAGAGCGCAGGGCTCCTCACGTCCTCTGTTGTTCTGGGTGGGTCACTTCTCTCCCTTCGAGCAACACACTGAAGCTGCTCAGCATCGCAAGGATGCAGCCAATCTATCCTCCCTTTGACGTTCAGCCTGAACAGACGTGAATAAGTGAACGTTTTCCAAGAATGAAAAGGAAGTGGCTTTGATTTTCTAATCAAGCATCGATTGCCTAATGTCACTAACATTGAACGTAAGGGTGTTTTTTCAACCTTAAAGCGTTCTTTCATTTTCAAGCAGGCAGTTCTAGACAATAGGTGAAAAAACAAGGAGTGACAAGTTTATGTCAGGAACAAAATAAAGGGCCATATCATGCATATTCTCCTAAAAACTCAAATTTTTATTTTTCCTCTATAACTGGGAATTCTACCTGAAGAAGGATTTCGGATTTTGTGCCTGTATGAATTACAACTGAATTTCTTACCCACAGAGCTCTTTCCACACAGGGTTAAATAACTAACAACATAATTTGTCTTTTCTTTGATCAAAGTTTAATCAAACAGTAACCATGGGGATGCAAAGATGTACAGGCAGAAAAATCAAACACCATGCATAATACCTCTTAATAGAGGTTCAGCAACCATAAAAATAAATAGGCTGTCACTGTTTCTAGGTCCCTTGATCCAAACAGATGAAAACACAAGATTTTATCTGCATTGCTAATGTCACAAGATTGCAACTAGAAGAATACCTGGGCACGTGATGTTCTACACAAATTATTATCTTTGACTAATTGCTGTGTTTGCCTGGAGGAGAGAAAGGTGCTTCCCATTTTTTATTTCACCCCTCAGGTCTCTCAAAAATAAATACAATCCTGTATTAAGGGCGGAGGTTTGAGTTACACACTGAGGGCCAAATCCTGCAGTCCTTGTTCAAAGAAAAACATCTCCTTACTGCTTTAGGAGCTGAGACTAATAAGCTGGCCTCACTTTTGCCACACAAACACACGTAGAAACACAGAAATCTGCCAGCTTCGTACTGAAAACAGAACCGCAGACTCAGCAAACAAACAGCACATAATTATTTGCTCAATTACTCTCGGAGCACAACATCCCGTTACCCTTGAGCTGGCAAGGGAAGGACAGTGCGCAGTTCTGATGTTTTTAAATATTTTTCCCATAGGTTTATAGTATTGCCAAACCTTGGCAGATCACCACGGTGACAGCAAATATCACCTTCCCACTTCAAAGTATTAAAAAAGAAATGTTAAATATCAGCATGGACAAAATAATGTATATTCCCCAGGTAACGCCTCAAAAAAACCCTCAAACCACAATGGCTTGGAAACTTCCCAAAACTGCTTGGTCTGAGCCAAGTATCTGGTGTGGAAAATTACAGTCCAAATGGTTAAGAATTGTTAGAAGCAATTGAAAACAGCTTTTCCTGAAGGAAAGTGTCGGGCAACCTTACTGATAGGCAGTGCAACAAGTTCTGCCTGAAATAATAATAAAAAAAGAATACCAAGTAAATAACGCTTTCGTTTACATCGGTCCTATCCCCTGCTGAGATGATGAGTGGTAACAGCTTAATGACTTACTATAGCCACTCAAGTAATAAATGAGAATTGATGGCTTTCTCTCAGAGAAGGCTGTGAGATTTTGTTGGTCCCCACTGATGCAGCCCACCGTCTCTTACTTCACTCCACAGCAGAGGGTACACTGAACATGCCGCTGCATAGCTCAGTCTCATTAGCAGCTGTAGCCTGACAGCAATTTAGACCCTTGCTGTCTGAGGCATGGGGGAAGGTAAAGGGAGTCAGGCAATTTAATTTAATCGCACGCGGCGCGCGGCCGAGCTGCACCCTCCTGCCCCGGCTCTCCTCTTCCCCTGCTCTCACCCCACGCAGAAAGGGGCCGCTGCTCGGCAAAGATCCGACACGCATCACCCTCGGCCAGCTCTTTGCCTTTTGTTCTGCTATTTATTAACTGATGCCCGCAGATAATTCCGATGTACTCTGGCCTCATTACGAGAAGGCAGACTCTCAGTTCAGTAATCTCCCAAGATAAAAGAAAACAAGGAAAGAAGAGGAGAAAGTCATTTATGTATTTCAGGCGCTGCGCCGAGGCTTGAGAAACTTTCACAGCTACCACAAAAAGCTTCCATGGGCAGGAGGATGTCCAGCCTTTGTCAAGATGTGCCTCTGCCTGCCTTGATTAATGCCTGGGTGGTAGCACACCCACATTTTTTTCTCTTCCCTTCCAAGCTGGGCACTGTCTCTTAGTTGTGCTGGGCCACCCCACTGCTACAAAGGGATGGCTTTAGCACAACTGTGGCTCCAACAATTACAAAGACATAGGATTGTTATTGATTTAAAAGCCAGGCTTTTACTTTTGCCTGTGTTTTATTTCTGTTGCCCACCCTATAAGCTTCAAGCGCAGTTTCCCCCAAGCGGTCGGCCGGAGCACAGAAGGCCAGACGCGACCATCATCTTCTCCTTCTAACCTGGCCTCCTCCCCTACCCACACAGCAGGGCTCTCTCCCTATAATTTCTAAGCTGAGGTGAGAGGAATTGTGAGTTAAAACACAGCCTTGGGGTTGGGGGAATAAAATTAAAAAAAAAAAAAAAAAGAAATTTTTTATACCTTTACCCAACCTAGGAGTCTTAAAAATAAAAGAAAAAAGTAGGGATACTCTTCCTGGAAAAGCATCAGCCTTTAACAGTTACCCTCTTCAGCTCAAATCCAAAACAATGACTTGTAAAACTAAAAACCCCAGAGCAGAGTGAGAGCTGCCTTGTTTCCAGGAGCTGAGCTCACAGCAGAGGCTAAAGCCCAGGCCCCGCAGCGCCGCTTAAGGCAGCCGAGACAGTTCCCTGCCCTGCAGCATGCTTCCCACCCACTTGCGCCTTTCTGACTGTAAGGCTCTCCTGTTAAGCATGAATAATGAACCGAGGCGGGTTAAAAATAACTTTCTTTTTCCCCTCAGCTTTTTTTTTTTTTAAACCAGATCATCCTTACAAATCCCGTCCACAAAGTAGCTCTGCAAATCATTCATCTAGCAGAAGGGCTGCTGCCCAAGCGCAAGGGCAGAGCAAGCACTCCTGGGCTTAACACAGAATTTGCTGGTGATCCTCTCTCAAGGAACCATTCCTGCATGCAAAACCCCACAGGTTAGCCTTGTGGAAGGACTATGGGGCACCTGGCCAGAGGAGAAACTGCTCTCCGCTGCTTGTTGTTGCTTCTTTATTGAGCCCATTACTCCCAAGTATCCTTGTCTTCATCTGATTCTGCATCTAAAGTGAAAGCTAGACTCCATGCATGTGTTCGAACCCTCCTTGCATCCACATTATGTGAACACAGCTGCAGCTTTTGGGGAATGCCGGGTCCCACAGCCACCCTTAGGAAGGACCCAAACCCATACCTTCCTGCCTAGGACTACCCAGCAGATGGGCTGACCGTATTTCCCTGTCCAAGCTACTCACCTGCATCCCACCTGCACTTCCACGTGCCTTCCCTAGGAAGGCAGAGGGGATTTATCAGGAGCCGAGTGTAGAAACCTGTGGAGCTGCGCTGGGGGATGTGATAAGCATGAGTCTGCTTTCTGGCTCCTGTGATCATTACAAACGTGGCTCCTCATCTCCTCATGCTTATTACTTCCCAGTACCACCTCCTGATTCCCTCTTGCAGCTTATGAAAGCTTGCAACCATTTTTCATTAATGTCAGGGAGCATATTCTATAACTATCCTTTGGTTTTATCTGCAGGCAATTATTAAACCACCTCCTTCTTATCTCTCCTTTCCTCCGCTGCTGAATATGTCATCCCATCCCAATATCTACTCTACCATACTGGCTTACTACCTCTCTCCTTCCTTTCAGTCATATATCAGCACTATCTGTTCTACGCAGCAAAACTAGGGGAGATCCAGACTACATGGAGCTTTTTTTTTTTTTTTTTTGTGCTATTTGCCATTTTCACCTTGAGTCCTTTGCTAAGTCAAACCCTTTCTCACTGTGTAAGCACCTCTTTGCTGGAATAGTCTCTGGGACTGATGGATTCCCTATCGCTTTTGCATAATGCCCTTCTCAGAGCCCATACAAAGTACTCTGTCGTCTGACATGAGGCCAATTTAAATATCTCCTGCCATACAAATATCTGTCACGCTTCAAAGGTATGTTGCAGACCTTCATCCAAAAGCAGCTGCACTGGCAACCCAGAACTGATACTGCTTCAGCTAATTTTACAGGAGAGGTTACTTTGTAATATGTACCATTGCTGGCCAGAAAGAATATCCAACAACCACATCTGGTACAATTGCTTATTCTTCCCTAGAATAGCACCGCTTCTTCAAAAATCCTATTTTCCTTTGCTTTCCACTCCCACTTTATATTTTCCTAAGGTGACGCAGAATGCAGGATTTTACTCTTCACTCCTATGCCATAAAACAACAGGCAGCAATATTTATCCTGGAAGTCATTAATCCATTATTCTCAGGCATACAGCAAATGCATCGACTATGCTGTACGGTAATTGCTCACACTGAAATAGTCTTTCACGTACATTCATTGTTAGAAATGTATTCAGCTCTAGTTCTAATAGTCACTCTTAAGATGCACAAAGTGAGCATAGTTTAGTAAGCTCTACCCAGCCTCCAAGTTTTGCAAATGAATGAATTTAGGAACAAGATACTGATTCATTTCAGCTGGGATTTACAGTGGCTTTATTGCACCCACAGCTCCTTAAGCTGACGTCACTCTTCGGAGTACCTGCAATCGGTGCAGCCCTTTTCATGAATTCAACACATGAAACTATGCTCTGCTTTTACAATTTATCCAAGTGGGTTTTTTTGCCAGGTTTTTGCGGTACATATAGCACAGACCCAGATTTGAGGACTTCAGAAATGAGTTCATCAGTATGTGACTGTACTAAATACAGCTCAGCATTTTTCTTTTAAATGTTCCTTGCGTCCAGCATGTTTGGATGCAAATTTTACCTAATTACCATTACCTCTAAATACCTTCAGACAAGTTACCCTAACAGGAAAGCTGCTTCAGCTTTGCTTTTTGCCGTCATGTTCTAAAATCATGCTCATTTACCTTAAGCTTGACCTTGGGCATTTTCATTGTCCACTGCCCCCTGGACCCTTGAAAGTCAAGAGCTTTGCTGCTCCTACATCTGCCTCCATTTTCAGTACCGTATTGTGAGTCCTCACGTTAATGACACATAGGCATACTGTACCTCTTTATACACATATGGTCCTGGGGAGCAACGCTGTACCTTTTTAGCCGAGAAACACTTTTCTGCCAATCAGCTCTCCTTTTGCATCTCTGCTGGGTGACAAACAGGGCCACCCCAACCCAAGGCCAGCTGCTCCACACTGCAGCTTTTCCTAGAAGTGCTACCAAAACTCCTATGTGCTAAGAACTAACTCCTAAATAACATGACTTCACCCATTTTTTCTGGAGCCCATAAAATATCCTGACCCCGACTGGGCACGGCCACCACCTTTTTCTTTTTGAAGCCTTTTGCCAAGGCCTTCATGAAGACAGGGATGTTCCAGGGTTGAAGCCTTCAGCCAGAGCTGTCTCCCCACCTCCTGCTAGTGACAGCTCCTTTTTCCACGCAGGACACTTAATTCTCTCTCAATTCTAAGCATTTTAGTCCAAAACCCAAACGTTATCTTCCTTCAAAAACAAAAAAAATTATCACCAGGCTACTAGCAGGCGGTTTGGTGAACTTGTCAGAACTAATTCCCATTTCATGTTGTTTGTGACACTAATCTTAGGTTGCTGTTAAAAGCTGCAGCAGGCACATAAAAAAAAAAAAAGAGTACGTCTCTATACTTCATTCCCCTTCAAACTCACTGTTGTTGAGAAAGACATGTCTTTAGCTTGAGAAACCTACTTTTTCCAGTGCATGTACACCTAGCAGCACTTTCTTTAGCTGTACCTTCCATAGCAGGGGTTTCTTCCACCTGCATGCCAGGTCCACTCTCACAGCATCTAATCGATCACCCACAATCACACCATATTCAATCAATAGCTGTCTACCTCTCTGTAACCCCAGATACCTCATGTTGCCACCTCACCTCCTACCCTTCTAGCTTCTCCTGCCGCAATACGAGCCCTGCCTACATTACAGTGTATTTTCTTATTCTCTTCGCACTCCATGTCTTATTGACAATTTCATAAGTGTTTGTATAATGCTGCTGCATAGAATTTGACAGGTGTTTCGCTTGCATTAAAAGGGAAAGTATTTCTGGTAAGCAATATTATTATTACATTATGCCTAGTGGGATAATCATATAAGCATTTCAACCTTTTAAGCAATGCTTTCCTTTCTTTAAAGTCATCTTGTTTTACTCAATAAAATCAGGTGGAGTAAAGCCCTCAGGTTCTATACTGACGGTATTGCACATGGAAGCAAAAGTTTGCCTGAGCTTTTCCTCGTGTAGGCTACATTTTGTGTGCAGATTACGGCATGGAGTGCGTCCCCCAAACCACAATCAGAAGAGGTGGAAGTACAGTTCCTGTAGTGAGGCATCCACTCTTTCCTTACATCTTTTCCACGTAAATACACAGCCGCGTTTAAGAAGCTTGCTGTAGGCCCAGTTCCTACCTACCTGTCAACAGATTTGATGGCAAACAGGAAAAAGCACGATTCTGAAATCATTACCACCATCACGGCAAGACAAAGTCCTGTGCTGAGCAAGAGGTTCTGCTAACCCCACCACCGGGCACAAAGCTCTTGTTCCAGCAGAAACAGGCACCACTTCCTCCTTGAAACTAAACAAAACAACACAGATCACACCTGAAGACTTCAAAACCATGTACACCACAGGTTTTTTGTTCTGTTTTGTTTGGGTTTTTTTTTTTTGCAATTGCAAATATGATATACTTGCTTTTCTGGCTGCTCTGCAGGTTGCTCTCCCTGTTTTGTTTAAGGCTATGTTAATCACTAGCAAAACTCAGGTGCAAACACTTAGGCCCCTTTGGCCAAAGAAGTCCTGCAGGCGCCCATGATAGAGAAGGCTCTGCTTTTATAAACTTCTGGCTCGTTATCAAGGAAAAAAAGCTGGCGGATCCAGGTTTAGGCAATACAAAAAAAATCTTTAACAGGAATTAGCCGTGTTGTTGAAGTCAACATGTGATGTAGGATGAACTTTTCAAAAGGTGTCAGCAGCAGCCTAACTCTGCTTCCCCAACCTGCCAGCTTTAACTTCAGAGGACCGATGCCAATCAATCACTTGGAAGATCTCTTCTATAGAGTTTCTAGCTAAAATGTCTGATTCAAAATGTTGTACTGTCTTTTAGGAACCATAAGGAGCGCACAACTTTTGATAAATAATTGCATAAATGGTGACACAAAGTTCCATATTTATTATGTTAGCAGTTTCTCAGTTAAACATCTCCATTTACACCTAAAATGTTTCCTTTGGCTGCCAGCATAACAAACGCAGTCTGTGGTGCAGGAGCAAAGCTGCCTTTTGGTGATTCTCATGTCAACAGAATAAAAATTTAGCAGATCAGACTCTGCCTCCAGATGAACTTGTGCACGAGGGAGCTTACTTTCATCCCACAATTGGCTATTAATTGGCTATGTAGCTATTAGCTACTAAGTAGAGCATAAGGCAGAAAAAAAATCTTGCAGAACTTTTGTAGTTAATGAAAAAGTATGTTTAAGTCCACAGCTTGAATTAAAACATACACAGGAGAAGGAAAATCTTTCTTTGATAAATTCCAGACTACTATGATGACTGTCTATTTTTAATGAGCTGAACCAAAGCATTTGAATGGTTAAGATCTGGATTTGCGTTTTGGGGCATAGATCCACCATTATCTATAATCTTTGGTAGTATCTAAATAGTAGAAAAAACATTATTGCTGCTGTTATATAGTGCTCATATCAGCACGGAAGTGCCCAAAATTATTGCAAAACAGCATGCTGCAACTAAGTAAGAATGATATGCAAAATAAAACAACTTCAGAAAACGTGGCATGTGTCTCCAGCACAGTAACACAGGAGGATGATGGGCTCTGAACAGTACTTTCTCTATGGCTTGAGTAGCTTGTCATTTCTGCTTTCTACTGCGGGTCTCAAATGGGAACGCTAAGTGAAATAGGATTGATTTTTTTATCATCTAAAGTAGAGAAAGGGAAGAAGGACACTGATGAAGTCTGTTCTGGAGTTTATGATAGACAACACGCTAGAAAGACCGTACCTGCAAGGCATGGAGAGGCAAAAATAGAGCAAGAGTCAAAGAAAATGGATAAGAACAGAGAAGGAAGCAGAGTCGAGGGTCAATACCCTTTCTTTTTTTTTTTTGAAAAAACACATTCATATGTTTTTAGTTTATAAATATGTTCAACTCACGACCACCATTCAGTTGTGGTCCCCAAAACAGGAGCATTACCGTTTCTGTTAAAGTTTTCATACCACAAGCAAGGAGCCTGATTTGTTTATAAGTGCCAGCTTAGCAGATGTAAGCTGAATATCCTGTACCATTTCCCCCGTCTTGTTCCCCACTAGTGCGGTTCCCTCTGCCGTTACTGAGACGCACTCTCACCGGCTTGAGTGTGGTTGCACAGAGGCACATGGCCAAACAGGCTGCCGATGGCCAAGCAGCGGTAGACCCCCACCTCTCCAGCACAAATTTAGCTCAAGCCTAGCCCGTTATTTTCAAGGTTAGACTAAAATCTTTAAAGAGGATTTTTTTTCAGACGAAAATTCTGATTAATGTAATAGCTAGGTAGCAAAGGGTGAGACCAAAAATAAGGCCCCAAGACAATAAGCATCCTAAATGTCATTTATATCGAAGTCGTCGTAAGCAATATACGGCAACCGACCCGTGGGATGAGAACATGTCATTGCGGCTTCTCTTGCTGTGGTGGTTTATAAGAACTGTGTAAATAAATACCAAGAGAAAATAACTAAACGTCCTTGATTTGGAGATTTCAGTGCTTTACCAAAGACTCTGCAGGTGCCAAAGAGTTTCTACACTGCCTTTCAACTAAAGAAATAAGATATATTTTTCCTATGATTATTTTTCCTTTGTGAGGAGGAAACTCAAATTCTAAATGATTACTTCAGACTTCGAGGAGGAGAGTGCTCAGGCTTTCTTGTTCATAAATAAATTAAAAATGTCACACTTTTGATAAAAGAGAAAGAAAGGCAACTTGAAGTCTGGAAGTATTTCCCCAGCTATCTTTAAGGACATCAGCAGGCCAAGTGGATTTCAGCATACATATTTTGAAATGCTGAAATGCCACTTGCTCCATGACCTGCACTCTCAGAGTTTAGCCATGAGATCCTAAACTTACCTTTGAGGGTTTTAGGGAACTGTCTAGTGTGTGAAGAGATAATAGATGATATATTTAGCTTATTTGCTGAGTGTCCTATTATTCAATATAATAGAAGCTTTGGATAGCCCATATTTTAAAAAATCTCAGTGGAAAGCAATTTCAACAACACAAAAGTTTCCATTTGTTTGTAACCATGACAGCGCCTCACCGACACAATACACCCAAAATACTGTACCGATTTCTGCAGATCTTTCATACGGACTTAGATCTTCAGGACACCAATTACCGCACCTATTGGTCCTTTCTTTATTGCTGCCTTCAGAGTGCTTTGTTCCAGGGTGGTGTTGAAGATTTAGCTGGCGTGCTTACATGATATATAATCCCATGGTTTATCTGTTACATATGGGACTCAGAGTTAACTTGCCCAAGGGAGAAGCTTAGCAAAGATCCCTCCTACCTCAGGGATTTGATGCCTGACAAAGGACAGACCCAACCCGGCGTTTTTCCTTTTATGAACTTTTTCTGTTCCCCACCCCTTCCAGCACTAGCAAAGCTCGGTGTCCATGCTTTCATCCCTGCCTCCGCATCCTCTTTGCCCCTGGCAGCGGCACAACTGCGTGGCCGGCTCCTGACTGCCGGGAAGACCTGGGATTTATTCCCAGACAGGAAAATCCATGCAGTGACTGGAGAATTAATTATTTCCTTTTATTGTAACTTTAAGAGAAATTTATGGATTTCTGAATCCTGTAAATTGATCATTTCTACCTGCATCGTATCTCTGCCTACCTTGTACTCACCACCTAGTCAGTGCACCTCAAACTTCTTCTCAGGTGGCCTCTAATAGAGACAATTGCAGAGATTGATCCTCAAAGTCCCTGGGGATTTATAAGCACTCTTGCTTATAAAAAATGCTGTCATTTTAAAAAATTGTTTTCTGCTTCAGTCAAGTCATATGAAGCCTGTAATCTTCTGTCTCAGCCCCTGAAGCTAAATTACTCCTCTGGCTTTAAACGAGCTCACTTGATATCAGTGACATAAAGCTGATGTGGCCAGAGTACCTTCCCCTTCGCTGTAGCCAGGTGCCAGACTGCTGGAGAAGCCAGGACTGCACCAGGCTGCTATTTTAAACCTCATCCGCCTACTTCACAGCTGGATCCTAAAACCCAACACGAAGAAGCCAAGCATCACTGCAGTAACCCTATGTGCGATAAGGACTTCCCCATTCCCAGGAGAACACCCCCATATTACCCCCGTGTCCTGCCCCTGATTGTAATTCTCTTCTCTTGTCCTGTATTTTTTGGTGCTCTTTTTTATTAAATAAGCCAGATGCGTTTATTTCACTACAGATTGGTGAAACCCTATGACAGCCTCTTTGTTTTCCTGTCTTCTGCGGCCTTCATTTTCTCAGTGAAGCTTGCTCTAGAAGTAAAACGCTATACTACCAATTTACCCCCGCAGCCACTTTCTCCTGCTCCAAAGTCTGCAGGTGTTACTCCTGCCTGAGGCCACAGAAAGGAGCCAGCAGCCCCGTCACTGGCCATGGCGTGGACAGCTGCACCACGTCTCCAAGTAACCCTTTAATATTCACAGAAAGAAGAAATGAGGGGGCAGCTGCTTATGCTTCCCAACACTAAGTGCTGCTGGTGTGTCTTTCCAAAAGTATTACAACCCAGAAAAATAAATTCAAAACATGCTAATTCTCTCTGGCTTAAAAAAAAATAAACCCTAAATTAACCAGTAGGTTTGTTTTCCCTCTGATCTTTGTTATTTCCAGCCAGTTGGTATTTTTTTCCCAGATTAACATATTGCTCATGTTTTTAGATTAATTTGAAACTCTGATCTTCTTAATACTGAAATTTCACATCTGTTAAAAATTATGAGAGCAGCTTTAACCCTGCACATAGTTTTAATTCTGTATTAAAAAAAAAAAAAAAAGAGCTAATGAATATGCCATCCTTGCTGTTACGAACGAAAACCCACACAGTTATTTGGGACATAGATAACTAGTCTTGTTATTTTCAACACAGCAGGAAAATGACAACAATCTAGGGACAACTCCAAGGACCACAATACTGGGGCTTTTGCACCCCAGGACCTTCTTCCCTTCTGGTGGCTGCTTTAACTGGCTTCCAAGCTTTGGACCCAACAAACCATCTAAGCATAGGATTAGCTTTTCACGTGAAGCAGCACATGCACCGCTGTGCTGGTAGCTACACCGAGGCACAGCAATCGTGTGTTGCTTCTTCAGCTCAGCCCCGTTGGGCAGAAGGCCACTGCCTTTGGGTTGGATGCCTGCTCCCGTAATAATAAGCACAGTCTGTTACCATCTTCCAGCTACAGTCCCAATCCAACGCTTTTCATGTTGTTCTCACACAAGCACAAATGTTTATCCCATTTAGTTGCTATTCTTCTCCAGTTGGCTACTTCCTTCAAGAAGCCCACATGTTCTCCTAGCTTTCCACCACAACGAGAGCTGAGGAAGCTTCTTCTCTCGCTGCTCGTCAGTCAGGGCATACCCGGCTCTCTGCCTAACCGCATTTCAACTCAGCTGGTGCCAGGCTAGGACTTTTCACCAACAGTAGCGCTAATTCGACAAGGAATGTGCTCGTCTGGGGATGAGCTGCTGCTTAGTGGTTCCTGGTAACCCTAATACTTTCGGAGGGTGTTGACTCATTTCAGTCCCATTGAAAAGGAGGGGAAATAGTCTCAGACCTATCCGGAGTCCTACAAGTTTTGTGGAAAACAGGCAGCTAGAGACACCGCAGAGCACAGCACACTTGGTCTCTCCTGTGGGAGGCATTTTACAATGGGCTTTCCATGCGGAAAAGGGAGTTAAGGGACAAAGGGCACAAAGAATGTGGCAAACCAGGCTTCGTTAGCTCTGCTGCTCACAGAACAACTTGTATTTGACTCTGGGCAATTATCCGTCCAATAACGACATCCTCAACTTAGCATAAATTCTTAGATGAAGACAGAGGAGGTTTAGGGGCTGTCCTACATGTATAATCATGTTCTACAACAATTTAGCGTATTGGGATAGTTTTATTTTGCTGTTACATAAAAGCATCCAAAAGATAGCTTAGGTAAGGAAATCAACTGTGAAAGTGAGGAAGATAATTGTCTTCCAAAGCAGCTGAAAGAGGAAAGTACTGTAGTTCAAACAGCTTGTACTGACGAGATGAGTTAGTATTTTATTTTCTCCTTTTTTTTTTGCCCTGTCGAGAATAGTCACAGACTATGCCATAAAGCAAGTTCTAATTTTCACAGCTTTCCTATTTTTAGGCCTCAACACTATTTTGTTTGCTTGTTTTTAAATTTGATGGAAATAATTAAGGAGGCCCTTAAAAGACTTCTATTGCTTTTGGCTGGTTTCATCCTTAGGCTTGTGCTGATAGAAAGAAAAACTGATGAAGCTAATAAAGGCATTAGTTATTTCTAAGAATATGATAAAAAAGCTAGGGAATGTTTCTTTTGTAGTGGTTGTTAGAGGTCACTGGAAGTTTGTAAGAGCGCTACCACATGAATTGCCAGGCTGTTCTGCAATGTGGTCCTCAGCTTGCTATGGGACACACACTCCTCTGTCATGTTTTCCTAACATGAAACAGAGGAAGGCCAGGTACAATCAAGAGCAACATCCATGAGTGAGCTTTGGCAGACATATTGTTTACAATGAATTTGTGTGTTAAATCTATATGGAGCCTGTCCAAATGCCCCGAAGCAAGAAATGCCGTTTATATTCATACCCTAGAAAGGAGGAGAAAATTATTCCAAAAGAATTACAGGCTGCTGAGCATGGAAGAACGCCAGGCTTTCTGACAAAATCTGCATTGCTGAGTGTAGGCACAAGACAGGTATTCTTCCTCTTTGCAAACCCACTTATTTCTACATGGATGCTGTTTGTCATCAATACCCTTAGGTTTCAGGATGCTGCTGCAACATTTTCCCATAGGATAAGTAATTACAATGAGATGCTGCAGGGCACAGGAGGAGGAAGAACAAACGGTAGACTACTGGCTTTTTCTCACTATATCCCTTAGCAATGGCGCCGGTCCTCACAGTCTCTGCTGGACCATCAGGTGGGTTTTCTGGCTGGTGCATCCTCCAGTTCTCGCTGACTGCCTGCACCTGCGGTACATTGTCCCCGAGAGACCTGATGCAGAGCTAAGTCAGGTCTCCGCAAGCCCGCTGCTTTCTCAACCTTTCCCTGGTCTCAGCAGAGATCTCCTTACATGTTCTTCCAAGATTAAGACACCAGATCTGTTCTTTTGGCCTAAATCATTTATGATTTGCATTATGCATGTCTTCCCCTCCTCTGAGTTATGCTGTTTGCCTGCAAATCCCCGAATAACAGCGAGTTAGTGCTACTTTGCTGATAGGCTCAAGTCTATTTAATTTAAAACCAGCAAAAATACACACCTCACCACTGTAAAAGGTCCAGGACCTTTTTATAGCAGGGACCTTCATTTATACCAGGGAAGGGCAGAAGCGGAGACAGACAGAAGCAAATCTCCAGCTGCGCAGAAAAGTGAAGTCTTTGCATGCCAACATGAAATTGTCCAAATAACACCTTACTCAGCTGAGAGTTGAAGTCTTGCGCTTTGGCTGTCGCACGGAGGAATGCAGAGAGAAGGCCACTGAGATCAGCCCTACCCTGCCTGGCACCTTCGGAGGTGCACAGAGGGCTATAGACCATTTATGTGATTTCCTAGCATTCAGGGTGATGTTCTGGATCAGCGGGACACAGGGGGACGAGCCTACATGTGTGTGGAAGATTAGGACAAATAGGGACTTGATTTGTTTGAGTGATTTTACCATCTTCAGTTAAATCCATTCTTCAGACGCTGCAAAACTGTCTCTGCTGTTCCTGTCCCTTCTAAACCTCTTTTCACTGCTTTGAAGGGGCACCTAAGGTAATCGGTATGCCAGAATCAAGCCACGTTGCTGTGGCTATCTCTGAAGGCTACAGGTTACCCTCAGAGCCAAGAAACTGTAATTGACAGGAATTAGGAGACATGCTCGTTTCAGCAATTTAACGCAAATGCACTGCAAACCCTATTCAGCAATCTACAAAACCAAACTCTAGGAAAAAAACCCACCCAGTAATACGAAAATGCAATTTTTTTTGATTCTGCAATCAAGAGTTTGCTATAGACTATATATGTAAAGCAAGTTGAAAGACTTAGTTTTCTCTAATTAGTCATTTCCCACATTGCCATGTGCAGATGAGATTAAAGACTGATTTTGTCTTTGCTGGGATGTCTCAGTAATGCTATCCTTCATCTTAGCCTTCCTTCCAGAGAGTAGGCACTGACCTGCAGGCATGACAAGCCAGGCTGGGAAAGCAAAAGCATCTTCTTCCAAACACGCTGCTTCCCTCTAGCCTGACTGCATCAGTAAGTGGCAACATGCAGCAGAGGGAAAAGGGGACAAGAGGGGCAATGGAAGAGATGCGGGTAGTGGGAGCAGTAGAGGAAACGGAGACGCCGGAGTACAAGGTGGGAGGGAGAAGGAAGGAGACCCTAGTTCAGCAGTCATCCTTCCCTGAACTAAATGTGAGGATTCCTGGCGGGGAAAAAAAAAAAAAAATAGAGAGAGAAAAAATTGGAGCAATTTAGTCTGGGTGTTGAAGAAGCAACCATCATCATAGCTCAATCTTGGTCTTGCAGAATCAGCCACAACTGCCTCTCTACATGCAGTGGGAAACACACGGCTTCATGTCACCCTGGCTACAGGGACTGAAGGAAGGGGAAATCTGAGGATGGAGGATAATTCAGTGCCTGGGGCTAACACAGATAAAGTTCTCTCATCAGCCCAGTATTAGCGTCCCCACTTTCCTAGACCAGTGCTGATTTCAAGGCAGTTGACCACACTTTGAAATACACCATTATATAGCCGATAGCAAGGAAATACATAAGCGATTCGGTGCATACAATTGGCTTTCCAAAAATGCTTTCTCACCACTTCTGAGGCTCAGCTACTGAGCACACTGAGAGAGGAAAAAGTGCACATGGGAAACCTCGCAGGAAGAAAAAGCTGCTGGTTTTCTTGCATTGTACACTTCCTCTAATTGCCTCTCGCCTTCCCTTCCCCCAGGAAAAAGTGAAAGAGAATAGTCAAACTGGGGCAAGAGGGTCATATCAGCAGTGTCTGAAGCCAACACCATTCTGAGGTACAGTCTGCTCTGTGTGTAAAGATACACAACATGTCCGGCTGAAACAACTAACCGAGCAGAACTGGCCCCCGGAGTTTTTAGTACTAATGAAAAGATTTCCATTAATGTCAACTATAAGTTGCAGAGAGATGGAGCCACCTGGGCTCCCACACTGCAGCACCTTTGTTTTGCTACATGCCAACTCAATAAGTGTCATCCTCCAGCCATGAAATTGGTTTGTTAGTGGTTTTTATGCATCAGGAGCTGTATTCTTGCAGGCTTACGAGCAGATTCGGGGCCATGCTGGCCCATAGTCTCAACAGAGGATGCCCAGCACAAGGCAGAGGGGAGAACTCATGACTAAAGGGCATTTCTGTGTTCCCTGAGCCCTGCCAGTTCTCTTGGCATCGAATACCAAAATGATACCATTCCACAGGCCAGAAATTGTGGGGTCGCCGCTTATCTTTGCAAAGAGAAGTCAAGCCACTGGCACTGTCATTAGTCCAGGATTTGTGCTCTGTGGGAACTGCTAGATACCACACTCCTGATTAATCATTTTCTTTCTACAGGGTTATCAAGCTGGTACATTAGGCCCCACGGGGAGCAAAATATCAACATTTTCCAGGTTTGCCTTTCATCTGATCTTTCCCATAAATGCAGCCTCTCTGTCAAGTCCTTCATTCCCTATTCCCTACTCTTCCAGCCTCCCCTGACTCTGGGCCTTTGCCCCTCTGGCTTATTTTAAACCTTACTGATGCATAATATCAGTCAGAAGGAGGGATATTCGCCTGGGGAAAAGAGCCAAAGAGGACGTTTCCATCTTTTTCACAGGGACTGATGCATGGAAGAGAGAGTTCACAGCGGGCTCCTCCAGCAATGGTCCTTTTTTCTGCCCCTCAATAAAACAGGCATTAAAAAAGAAACATCATAATTTGGATCCCTTGCCTATCTAAATCTTCTTCCTAAAACTTCAAAACCCTGTCTTACAGACAACAGAGTCAACAACAGCCTACTATTGCACCCATCGAGCAAGAGCTGCTCCTGGTAAATTTTTACTCTTCTGTGGTTTTCTATATTTTTGGGGGTAGATAAATAAGAGCAGAAATTTCTTGAGGTCAAGAAAGAAACGGGGCACTGACATACAACAAAACTGCTGTTTTAGTCAAACTGCTTTCTGTGGGAAAAAGAAACTGGCTACCAGAGCTACTTCTAAGCAACCAGATCGTCATGAGATTCAGAAATGCGTGCCTGGGGAAAATATGCATCCCAAGCGCAGCTGAATAGGAGATGTCCAGATGTCATTCTTTTTCCATTCCGGGGAAGGGGAAAAGGTTTCCTGCAAAAACATATTTTTTTCCCCTGTCTCAGGAAAAGCTGCATTAATAAATAAGCATCGCAATATGAATCTCTGCCCTGGCTCCATCTGTTAAGCCACTACAGGACTCCAGAGAGAGTCTTCACACAAGTAACACTAAATATAAATTTCAGGCTGCTCTTCATTTCTTGCTCAGAGCCACAAAGCCAGGAAGAACAGCTAAGTCCATGCTGCCAGGGTGAAAAATGTACCCTGAATGGTTTACATTTGCCTGGGTTCCTTCGCTGGTAGCTGCTAGTGTACAAACAGACCTTACTGAGCATTGGTCAGATTTTTTACTGACCAGGTCATGTTTTTTTCCATTAACGGATGAACCAACAAGGAATCACCAGGCAGTTTCTGCTTATCCCAGAGGAGCAAAGAGGTTATCTTGAGGCACGCTCTCCCCCTGTAACGTGTTTAACAGCTTGTGAGACAGACAGGATGGACGAGACCCAAGGCTGATAAAACCTCTCTAGGGCTATTTCTCTCCAAACACTCTCCCAGCTATGTTTTCTGTAGCACTCTCCTGATGCTCAAAGGCTTTGCACAATTAGGCATAGACGTTGCAGTTACAGGACAGGAGGGTGACGAGGGATAATACGCAGATACCAGCGCACTGGACTTCTTTGGAGGTGAAAAGGTCAGCTGCAACTGGAGGATAAGCTTGGGTGAACTTGGCCTTAGAGAGTAAACTATGCTTTGGCAAAGCTGTAGGTTGCTATTTCAAGAGCAGGCAGGGACAGTTTTTGGAATAAAGGTCGCTGCGTAAATGAGTTATGGGTAACATTTTGATTGATTATGTAAAGTAACTCACACGTACAAGCTGACAGCAGGAGCACAGTCCTCTGGGAACAATACCAGGGATTCCCTCTGGGATCAATACCTCCTTGACATCCCAGGCCTTTGTTATATTAACAATACATACTTTCTTTAAATCCTTAATTTCCCTAATCTTTCCATTCTTTTTTTTTTTTTTGTTAATAAAAATTGTTGCTAGTTCACATCAGTTTCAGCTAACTTTCAGAGTGTCCCTGTCCCTCCTGAGTTTTCTAACTTTTCTGCATTCTCACCTTTATGGTCCACTTTCTTTCTATACTTCTTCCTCCTGAAACTTTGCTAACATTCATTCGTGTTTCTTCATGACTGTCCAACAAGCCCTCATAAAAATTGTCAGTATTTTGGAGCTTCCAAATCCCTTCCAGGGATTCAGGATCTGTGCTTTCCATACATTTCTTCAAGTTTCTTTCTGAGCCCTTCAGCTTTATGCATGCGAATGACCAGCAGTATTATAACGTCATTGTATGAGAAAAAGCTTACTAAATTCCTGTGCACAGTAGATACTCTGATCATGTACGGGGTAGCTTTAATCAAGCAGGATTTCCTAGCGAATCTATGTCTCTGTGGAGACATAGACTCCTTAGGCTATCAACTCCTTTAGCTATCTCTTCGTTAACTCGTCACATCTGACCGGAGAGGAAGAAGGATTCAGTTCTGCTGACCCGCAGCTTCCAGAGTAGCAACAGCAAAAGGTCAACAGCTGAATGTTGTGGGACTTGTGACTAAGGACTCAGTGTCTCCTGTTTGTGTTACTTGTTCAATTGCTCAATAAAGTCCCCACCAGTCATGTCAGTGGGCTTGTGCCACACACTGGACACGCTCTATACCACAGTTATCTCGTTCTTGCCTTCTTCAGCCTTCGCAGCCCAGGCACCACCCTGCCGCGGCTGCAATGGACAGTCCAGGGATTCTTCACCCAGGGAAAAATCTCTTGCCAGCAATGCACCCTCCAGCACCTTAAAGCAGCATCTCCAGGCACCACCTCTGTGCGAACACAAGGCACCCAGTGCTTGCAAAACGCCATCGCGCATTCCTGCCCATATCTGTGGAGGACATAGACCTGTATGACACAAGCTGGAAAACACCTCCACGGTGTCTGCAAATATGCAGCCTATCCAGCACTGGCACAGGCATGGTGATGAGTCCTGTCCTCTTGAGCCCACAGTCCTCCTGAGCAGAGCGGACCCCCGAGGATTCCTTTTTCCTCCATCAGTTCACATTTATTATTTTGCCTTGTTCCACAATCTTGTGGTTTATGAACCCAAATACTTTCCTCCCTCCCCATCCCCATGCTGGGCTTCTCTACATCCTGCTTGTAATATGTAGGAACTTGTTTTTCATGTGTTGGCCTGGCACACAAAGCTCTAACAGCTATTTTTATGCTTCTTATCTGGATGTCTTGCCATTTGCATTCTGAACAGCTTTTAAGTCTTTTTCTATGTCCTCCCGCTGAGGACTATTAATGTCCACCAACAACCTCTGTTCCTGGACCCTCACGCGCTGCTTCTCCTCCCACCAGTCCCTCCAGCCCCCAGCGGCCCCAGGCTGACATCCTCCCCAGCATCCCAAATCTCTCTTTCCTTCCGTTATGTAACGTTTTCCCTCTTGGGAATGCCAAATTCCCTCCCTGCCCCCAATACCATCTCATCCACTGATTACTTAAAAAGCATGCATCACTTCTGTCACCATTTCCATATAAAAGTGTACACAGTTTTTGTGACAAAGCTGTCATGGCAACTTGAAGTTTGTCAGGTTTTCACATTATACATAATCTGCAAAACTGCACACTATTAAACATGTTCTGAGTCTCCCAATTACTTACAAATTATTCCATTGCCAGATTGCACTGCTATATTCAGTCAACATTTGTCATCCTGAAGAAAACTTCCAGATTAAGTTGCCATCGCTTCAGGGCACTGAGGAGGGAGGCTGCTGCTCTGTCATGCCTGGAGTAGAATTAGGGGAGATCAAAGTCTCTAATACTTTTCTGGCTCAGCTGGTGGACGGACTTAAGAGCTGCAGTGGTGGATGGACTGCTAGGGAACACGATTACTTCTGCGTGCATCTAGTGAGCCTTGAAAACGTGATGCAAAGGCTGTTGTCATCCCTTTTTGAGCACATTCCATGCTAACACTCACATTTTGGTCAACTAGTGTCAAATAAACGTATGCTGATAGATCTAGACATGTTAGATCATCCATAACATTATGCTGACAATCTGGTAGGTACTAACAATCTTGCGCACCCGTGCTTGGAGCCCACGGAAGTGCTACGTGAGCCTGGCAGAGCCAGACATTTCATATACATCTGTGCTGCTGTAAAGACATTTCGTTCACTAATTTCATTTCCCATTTCATTTGACTTATGAACACCTATTCTGAGTCTGGCTCAGCCTCCGGTTGGTGGCAGGTGGATTCTCCTTATTTTTTATTAGGCAATGAAGCTTAGGTGTGGGGAGAGCATTTTATTTCCTTTCTGATCTTAACTTTAAGTGTAAGCACATGCAAGTATATTTCCATCTGTTACCTGATTTTCTTCTTCATATGCTTCAGACATTACTGAAACTACTTCATCTTACAAAAAAAATCTTGCCCTAAGAAAGAATACAGAGACTGCTAAAGCTTTTACCTGTGGAAATCTAAAAGGTTTAATCAGGTATAATGCATTGACTGATTTCCAATATTTAAATTCCTCTTTTTTTACTCCCAATAAACTTTTTTTACTTTACAAAACCTATATTAATAAATTAATAATTAATGAATCAGTTGTCAAGAATTAAAATAACAAATTGCTTAATAAATCATTTAATAAAGTAATAGATCAACTTGCTTTTTCCCCTCTATATGCAGAGTGACTTCTGGTTTATTCCTTTCTTTGATGAAAGGTTATACTTGCTCTGCGTTCTCTGAACAGCTTTAGCCATTATATTTTATATTTGATCCCACTGGCACATCCTGGGATAAAAGCTCATGAGAAGGTTTAAAAACTGTTCGTTTGCCCCTGTTTCTGGAGTGACGTCAGGCAGAATCACATATATTGGCAACGACAGACATTCATCCTCCACCAAGCACAGCAGCATCCAATGATATTTTGGCTTTACTGAGGGGAACACTATTACAGTTTTCTCCACCATTTCTCAGGAGCTGACGCTATTTCAGAGTATCTGCAGGATGTCCACTGTGATGTGTTACAAATTCTTTCCTATGTTAGTGGATTCTGAATGCAAGAGTGGCTATGGATAAATTATTTTCAAGTCAGGATTATCCGACGTGAAATGTACTCCTCAATGACGTTAGAAATGCGGTTTGTTCTCTGCACTGCATTGAAACACTCCAGGACACGCTCCGTGGCCTCATCACAGTGACAGTACCCATTCCTCCTCTATATAGTCCCTTTTCTACCTCTCCGATTTTACCAAGCAAGCAGGAGAATGATGGTGTGAGTTCTGGATCGCTACCCAAGGAGGTATCTCTTGACAAACATCCATTTCCCAGGTGAATGCCTTTACCTTCTAGCACTTCTGTCTTGTAGCAGCCTCTATGAACTTTCCATCCTCCGCGTACTCTCCAGTAACTACCAAATTACCCACCTGCTTCTTTGATAGGTCACAGCATTTCTCAGCTTTTCCTGCCAGGGCATCAGAAGCCGTAGCACGCATCAGCTTTCAGTTCTCTGATCTTCTGCTTGAGTTTCTGATTTTCACTTTCACCTCTTTCTTTATCTGTATGCTGAACTTTTCACATCCTCTTTCAAGGCCTCATTTGGCTCTGCTATAGCTGTAGTTGGTATCTATCACACTGAACAACTGCAGCTGTGCTCTATTCTTGTCAAAATTCTGTTGTTAATCAAAAAAACCA
The DNA here is from genome assembly GCA_013398815.1 of Ibidorhyncha struthersii. Lineage (NCBI taxonomy): Eukaryota > Metazoa > Chordata > Aves > Charadriiformes > Charadriidae > Ibidorhyncha > Ibidorhyncha struthersii. Next base: position 722,512 of record VZSZ01006946.1, on the reverse strand, counting down.
AAACCACACACACACACAAAAAAAACCCACACCCAAAACACAGACAAAAAAGATTTAGGGCTTTCCAGCACCTGTTCCAAATACATTCTGATTCATTTGTATCACAACATTTTTTAGGGATTCAATGCCAGGTGCTGCCAAATACGTACCTATGCATCTTCCCAGAAACACCTGTTATGCCACATCTCTTACCTACTGCTCCCAGTAACTCTAATTTAAGTTTCAAAGATCAGTAAGAGCCCAATCTGCAAACAGGCTGCAAATAGCACTGTATTTGTCCCTCTGGGATCATCAGCTTCTTGACCTCCTTGAACCTTGATCTTTATAAACTCTCTCAAAATCCCTTCCTACATCTACAGTACTAACTTCTAACTTCCCTTTTAACTTTTGCACTGTCACTGTAGGTCCCATTAGTTATGATAACTTTGCACAGGCTTTTCTAAGAAAAGATATAGGTAGAGTTTTCCAGTGCAAGTAGCATTCTCACTGAGTGGTCCAATTTAGCCTTTTCCCCTTCTTTCATGATACACCATTTCCTCTCACTTGCTACAATTGCATTCAGATTTATTGATCCTTGTACACAAATAATCTCTATTGCATTTCCCAGTGACCTATGAAGTGTCTCCCAACACAGAAGGATTTCCAGATGTTGGCAAACATTGTAAAGAGCCACTAACAAAAAGAACTAAAAAAAACAGCACTGTTTGGATGAGAAACAACGGTCTCAAGCTAAGAGGCAAACAGACTTTTTCCAGGAAGTAAAACATAGGCAGTACAGTATGTGCAACAGGAAAGCAGAACGCTTTATCTATAGTTTACCAGAAGTCAATCCTGCAACTAACCCTCTGCCTAAAATATCTGCTGAATTCAACCTTCTGAACTACTTCCAGATGAGTAAGGATGGATGGATGGATAGATGGATGGATGGATGGATGGAGAAAATGACAAAAGTAGAAACAGACGTGGAAGATAACAGGAAAAACGGGTATCAATAGGATGATGGAAGATAATAAAGTGCTAATGAGGAGTGTATCCTGTCCTCTCCCCTAGAAACTCATCTTCCTCTGAACTCTACTACTATGCTCTTCCTTTTATGCCTGCTTTATTACTCCCTCAGGCTTTGCTCCTCCTGATCTGCTCCCTGGATGATCCTGTCTCTTCTGCGACACTCATATTCTGTCCTGCTATTCCGCAAGCCCATCTAGCCTCTGAGCTGTAAGCCCCTTCCTCCTTTCCCTGTAATATTTTAATTCCCTATAATTTCCTCTCTCATCAGCACTTCTGAGACCATTACATTTCCCATTCTTTCCACAAGTGTTTCTCTTTCTCTCTCTACAAAAAGGTCTTCTTTTGATGACCATAGATACGCTTCTCCCCAACTCCTTGTCTTCACCAAGACACATACTCTTTCCCATTTTTACCTGATTGCTACTTTTATGCAAACCAGTCCAGCTTCAGTTCTTCTGTCTTAAAATTACTTGCTCTCTTCTTCAGTTTCATGAATACTTCACTCTCCTACCCAACCATCTCGCTCATACTTCCCCTCCATCAGGCTCCCTTTCCTTTTCCCAACCCAGCCCCTGATTCTCCTTCCTATAGGTCCCTTTCTCCTCTCTTCTCTGAGATTTTCTCCAAGGCCTGCTCTCACCACCTTTTCTCCCAGCCATTTTTTTTGCTGCCAAAGCCCTAATTCCACATTCAAATCTCATCTTGCTTTAGCTCACTGAGCCCTTCCTCACTCACGCTCAGCTCTCTTCAAGACTTTTGCTGGTGCAAGGCCAGCCAGGACATTTAGTAGCTCATATTGAGAAGCATCCACTTCATCAGTCTCAAAAGGATGTTGACAAAGGCTTCTCAAAGGGTAAGTGAGTCACTGTTTCTCTGCCACTGTTTTATCCCTACCTACTCTAGGACAGCTCATTTAACAAACAAGCAACCATACCAGGGGATTTGCACCACTGACACCAACAGTGAGCAGTAAGGCACAACCAAAGAAGGTATTATGATGAATCAGCTCAATATAGATTTTTTTCATCCCTTGTTCTTTTGGTTTAGAAACCCTGTATATTCTGATAGCTTTGAACATTTCATGTGTTTTGTTTGTCTTGATTCATCTCTAAGCCCCTCCAGTCAAACTGTAAACTGTTTTCCAACAAACCACATTAAGTGGGTTACTAAAAGCTGATTCAGCTTCAACTTACATATTGCTACAGAATTTACAAAGGATCTTGCACAGATTGAGTCAACAGACTGAATTTTATGGTGGGACAAAGACAACAAGCAAAACACACCAGCAAGAGGAGGCAGTATGCCAATATAAGCTATGAAGGATATTTGGAAGACTCACTGTCTATATTCAAAAGAAAATGGATTCACAACTCAAAAAAAATCTGGTAAAAATAATCCTGATTCAGTGAATTAAAACAGACTGCCTCTTTGTACTGATCTAATATCATTTATATATTGTTTCTATTCAACCAAGAGGTTTAACCCAATTGCACCGTGTGTGTGTACGAGTACAGGTATTACCTACTCAAAGTGACAGAGCAGGATCTGGTGCCCACAGCACTTAACACTAGCAATTACTAGTCAAAACCCAGGATGATTACTGGATTTGCATACAAGCTGAAATAGGATCAATAATTTTTTTCCTAAAAAAAGTAACTTAGCACCATATAGGTTTACCTGGCTTTGGCCAGTGTTGCTAATGATTTCTGGTCACACGCCGGTGATATCAGCCACAAGGACCTTGTTTCAAGTGGAAATTAATTCTCTTCTGCTCTCTGCTGCTGGAGGCTGAATCTTCCCTGAGTCCCCATCATGTTGCTCCTTGCTTTTCTAATCCCTCCCTGGCCACGAGCTATTCCAGTTTCTCTGAAGCTCTGCTGATTGGGAGTACCAATGAAGATGGAGGAATATCTCCCTGGGGAGAAGAGCCAGGTCCCAGTTTGGAAACAGAGCTAATTTTCAGATGTCCTTCTTTTTTCCCACATGAGGAAGAGGCATGTCAGAAAATAAGCATTAATAAATAAAGATAATCAAATTAATCTTTGTCCTGGATGAACCTTCTTGCAAAACACCGCTGACTGCTGTCTCTCAATGAGTGAAATCAATGGCAGACTTGTATGTTAAATAATACTGTCAGTGTTAATTCTCCTATGGGTTTTTTGTGTTGGGGGACAGGGGGTGGGGTGGTATAAGAAGAAATAAAACAACCTTGAGATTTAGGAAGAAATATAGCATCTTCTTGGACTTCTATTCTCAAAAACAGCTTTTCCACAGAAACCTACCTCAGTAGCACAGCTAACAATTAGAACGTTTAAAGTCAGCAATATCTCTTTGGAGAAAAATTATATCCAAGTTGCTGTTGCACAGGGAGTTTATAGCTCTCATTCTTTTCTTTCTTTCCTTTTTTTTTTCTTTTCCCCATTTAGGTGATTCTCCAGCTTCCCCTGTTCCTCCACCCCCCTTCTCAGAAAATCTGTGCTCATAAAATGAGCACCCCAAAGATCCTAATGTCAGTCTCTGTGCTGAGTCTTGCTTCAAAACTAGGGACTCCTCCCACACAAACTAATTACAGCTGAGTATCCTTTTTTAACCCAGCTCAAAACCACAAGTATGAGGAACTACAGGTAAGGCACCGCCACTCCTCCATCTAAAACATCTCCTTACAAAACATCTGGAAGGTACTGCATAGCTCCAGCCAGCCCAAGTCTACAGAGGATTTTTTTTTTTCTCACGGGTCCCAGAGGACTTGCTTGCTGTGCTAAGTCTCCATCAGTTACAATCCTTGTCTACAAATCAAGCTGGATTTGCTAAAAAAAATAAGAGAGGGAAAAGAAAACCAAAACCAACAAAAAAAGAATTCCCCCGTGTCTCATTATGCCTTCACCTCATAGATTGGCTTTCTCAGGGTTTGGAGGAAAGGGTTGGTAAATGAGGGCACTGAGGCAGCTCAGTGACCTGCTGCTTTTCCCTTCAGTACAGCTTTGTCACAAGAAGCACCCCTCCACCAAACAACGGTTCAGAGAAAAGCACCCGAGCACTTCCTGGGCTGAGCTTGAGTGACTGAAGAGGTGATGAAGGTTTCCTTCATCTCCTGAGCCCTCTCCTGGCTGCTGGGCCTTTGGAGGAAAAGAGGTCTCTAGCACTGCTGGCCCTTGTTAGCCATGGGCAGGGGGCACAGCCAGGAGCAAGCCCCAGGGCGATGTCTGGCAGTGACAGGCCAGAAGGGAAGCGCCCGGCAGATGGTATGAGATGAGGTAGAAGCCTGAATGACAGGAGCAGACTTGATCTCAGAGAAGGGCCGGACATTTGGAAATCCTTGATGCCACAGTCACTTTACAGAGTCGAAACATATTATTAAGAGGAACTATATCTTTAGTTACAAATAAATACATAGGTCAGGTATATATTTAAAAGCATGTAAAGCCAATTTTTATAACAAGACAAATGGTCCTCCTGCTTTCTGCTTTTGCTTGGCCTGGGTGACACAGGCAGGAACCATTTTTACGTCCCTTCCTTCTGCCAAATTCTAGATTCCATTTCTTTTGATTACCACCACAGTCAGAAAGAGGTTGTGATGCCTCCTAAAAGCCCGTGCCTTCTCCGCATCCTGCCCACACTCACTGCTTGGCTCCTCCTCTCCACCCTCAGGTGAACAACAAAGAGGTTGTCATACTTTAAGAATGGCATTTCTTACAAAAAAAAAAGCAGGCTAACTGTGTTGCCCGGTCTAAACTCTACAAAATTAACCCCCTTGTTTATTCTTTAAGCTTTCCTGCTGCATAAACCTGGACCATGACTGTAGTCAAGGCCAGCTACATAAACACCTCACTGCCCAGCTCCAGGCTCAGCTCCTCGCCAGGACCAAATTAACGGTCACATCCTAATTCTGCTTTGTGTCAAGACCCCCTTATGGTGCTGAAGGGATTTCGGAGTAAGTGTCAGTGGTGGTTAGGAGGGATAGAAGAAAATTATATTTCACCTGTGATGGTGCCCTTCTTGTGTGCCATGAAGGGAAGCAGGGAAGCACTCCGTTTTTCCAAACAAGTATTTCCATGTGCTGGCTGTAAGCATGCTCTACAGCAAGCTTTACAGCTTTTCCTCTGGAGGCAGTGGAAATATCCCAAATACATCGAACCCAATACCTTGCTATGGGGTTCAGGGACACAGGGAAAAACATGTGGGGTCAAAATTCAGAGTTCAATCTATCCCTGAACAGACTCTTCTGAAGAGTTTTCCATCTTTTTTCACATTTCAAATACATAGTAGACACATCACTCGCTACTATAACAAATCAGTTCCTCACTGCTTTATTCCCTGCACCCTTTGTACTGTCCAAAACATGTATAAAAATATTATATTGCTGTTTATAAGTTTGTTCCAACTTCCCCAAACTGTGACAGAAAAAGTGCTAAAGTACCAGAAAACAGTTCTCTGACTAAATTTATCACAGCAGAACTACAAATCACATTTCCAGATAGGGTGGTTTGAAAATACTGGGGGGGTATTTATTTAAAACATGAGAAAAAACAGAGCTCAGTGAAGCACAAGTTTTAAAAACAGAATTTGGACTTTTAAAATATTTGATAAAACCATGTCAAGCAAACAGTGACCCCAGGAGCCACAAAAATTGAAGGAAAAGCTCTTGATGGTCCTGGCAAGATGAATTCAA
>VZSZ01006946.1:667037-716721 GCA_013398815.1 Ibidorhyncha struthersii | reverse complement strand
TACAATTTCTATAGAAAACTTGATAATTTTTAAAAGCTCTGTTGCTGATGGTTTGGATAGGCTCCTTGTTGTGCATGACAGGGCAGACTGGAAGTCCATTTTAGCTCCTGAGAAATCAGGTACTAGTACTGCCTACCTCAGCCACTGTCTTTCCACTGAATGGTGAAACATACCCTCCTGATAGTACTTCCTCTGCATCTCTTGCCCACAACCCCTGCTAGTAAGAGGCTAAGATCTATAATCTTCATTTTTCAAATACTGGTGATCCCTTCATTACACTTACCAATGCCTGCCAAACCCCGGATCAAACACCGCAATGGGTAAATCTGGACTTTAACTATACGTGTGGCTAAGCCTTGTGTCTGTAATGGGCTCTCCCAAACCCAGTTCTTCTCCAGGGGCTGCATCATTTCCTGCCCATCTTGTCAGGTTGCACACCCAAGTCTCTCAGTGCTTTTATGCATTGGCTGCTCCTCAGTACAGGTAAATGGAGAAATGGGAGATTGCCTAAATATGCCCTCCGAGCCCCTCTTCAAGACCTGAGGCGGGGTTGGTTGCAGGCGTTGGTTTCTGCCATGACCTGAGAAAAGAGTAACAGCACTGGGTTTGTCCTTGGGAGCAGAGTGGCAGAGGGCACATCAGGGACATCCAGCAGCTGTGCCCAGTGCATGGCCACCAAGGGCAGGGAAAGCCCCCTGGTCCTCCTGGGCACAGGGACCGCCTTGGGGCCAGCACCCCAAAGACCCTCCTCCAAGGATGCTGGGTGGAGGGGCAGTGTGCCAGGTTGTGCATGGGGGGCTCCATCACCCCCACGTCACAGCACCACCACCTGGCAATGCAGCAGTCACAGTGCCCTGGGGCAGGATAAAAGGGAGCATCCTCCTGTATCCCGCTGCCAGAGATGGCCTGGGGGCAGCCTGAAGACATCCGAGAGGAAGTCCTTGAGGAACCAGTGGAATTACTTGGAGGGGTCTGAGCGAGGAAGACCGGAGGTTGGATGACGCTGCTGAAGGGTCTCCACTGCAAGGCCAGCTCCTGGCAGGGCAACATTCAAAGCCCATCTGGTGGATGGAAAGCCTACTTCAGCCTTTGGGAAACAGATGTGAGCCGTCAGAAGATGAGAAGAACCGCCAGGCTATTGAGGTCCCTGAGGCTGGATAGCAGTGGCAAGACCAAGGGAATGCCTTCTGGAGGAGCACTGCAGAGTTCACTGTCCTCATCCCCTGTGGAGCCAGGGGTAGTAACCATAAGAAATGCGATGCAGAGATGGTGCCAGGGGTCCTAGTGTTTTGGAGCACCCACTGGTATCCTGCCAGGTGTCAGAAGGGTTCTTACCCCCAAGGCTGATCAGGCCGGGTGCTTTTTGTCACTCTTGGAAGCCCCTGAGATGGCTCCAGGGAGAATAGGGCTTTGACATCTCCTGGGAGACGTGACCAGCCTGTGGGAGGAGGAGGCAGGTCTTGCTCACATGCTCAGGGAATAGCTGATCGACAGCTCTGAGGTCAGGAAGGAATTTTCCCTGCGGGCAGATTGGCACTGGTCCCCAGGGGTTTGTTGCCTTCCTCTGCAGCACTGAGCATGACCACTTCTCTGGTCAGTTTTGGCTAGGTTACTGCCTGCTGCTCATGCACCATGAAGATGGCCTCTCGTGCCCTGCAGCCGGGGGGAGGAAGGCTTCCTCCCCCCAGCCCCCATTGGGCTAGCAAGTGTTTCCAGGTTTCTTTTTTTGCCTTCCTTTGCAGCATTGAGCACGGCCCCTTGCCAGGGCTCCTTTGGGCCATTTTGGCTAAGTGCCTGCTGCTCCTGCTCCACAAAGGTGGCCCTTGTGCACCACACCCAGTGGGAAGAAGCTTTCCAGACTCCCAGGGCCAGCCCCCAGGGTGGCCCCCAGGGGTTGCTTCTTGTCCTCTGTAGCGCTGAGCACAGCCCCTTGTCAGGGCTCTTCTGGGCCCTTTCGGCTCCGTTCTTGCCTGCTGCTCCTGCACCTCCAACGCACCCTGGTGCTCTCGGGCTCTCTTGCCCATTGCACTTTGAGTGGGAGTGAGCTCTGCTCTTCCCATGGCTCCATGTCCCCAGGGGTTCTTGCTTGTGCCAAACAGCCTGTGCGTGGAAGGGCTCCAGGCTTGCTGCACCATCCGGAGCTGCCGCTTTTCAGCTCTCCCTGTGTGCAATACAAGCACAGCGCAGGCACGAGAGCGCTTGTCATGCATCACTGGCCGAGAAGCACAGCAGCAGAACAAGTTTTGGAAGGCAAAAAGTGGGCTTGTCATCAAGACATGTCATATTTGGAAAACACCCTATGGTACCAGGCACCATTTCTGCTGCTGCTGCTGCTTTTGTTGGTCCTGATCCTCGCTCTTCACGTTCTCACTCTTCAGAAGACAGGGACTGCTCAGCCTGTATTCCTGCTGCTACTTTTGCCAGACTGCAAGGGATGTTTTTTCAAGCTAAACTGAAGAATGCATCAGCCTGCTCCTGGCTACACATGCGCGTTGTGTTAATGCTTGTGAGCATCGGCTCTGGAACGGGTTCAGAAAAACAAAATAAAATCCTGTTTCTACTTGAACCTTTGTGATCTGTGTCCTTGACAGTGTTTTTGGATCTTAAAAAACACCTGGCTTTTCAGGCATGTAACAGTCCCGTCGTTACTCAACTCATGGTGAGCGCAGGGAATAGGCTAGGCTAGGCTAGGACAGAACAGAACAGTTACGCCACGTCATGTCTAGAGTTCCGCATGACCAGCTCTGACCCAGGTCTGAGGGGTCCATCCAGGAGAGCAGCTCTCTGCAGTGCAGGTCCCAGGCCCATCCCAGAGATACAGCTACAACATTGGTCAGGCAGGGATTGAAGGCCCCAGGCCAAGCTGACACACGTCCCTTAGGCCCACGGCAGGGTGTGGGTCCCAGGGGAGACAGGTCCCAGCCATTGAGGCCCATGAGCACGCCCAGGATCCTGACAGAAATAGACTTGCACTGCTCATATGCTTTCCTGTAGTCATTGATGGTTGGCCACTTTGGAGACAAGAGTATCGGGCCAGGGGGACCTTGGCTCTGAGGGACTACTGCTGTTCTTAAACTCTTGTGGTTTAGTATGTTTTTCCAAGCGAAACAGGTCAGGCATTTCTAAAAATGAATAGAAGGAAAAAAGAATCCACAGTAAAATGAACAGGTATTGCTCACCTCAAAAAGATTTGCAACCATTCAATTGAGGAGCATGTCCTCTTCAGACTGAGGGCTTGATCTTTGAGCCTCACTAGGGTCAGAGGTGTGGGGGTTTTGCCATCCTGTGGAAACCCATCTAAACTGGATGAACACAGAAAACTTTCAAAAACCACACTTCACACTTGCTTTCGGCAAAGTTTTTCAGATGATCCAATTATATCGAGATGATTCACAGCTTTCACCCCGTCAGAAGATACATGCCTCCTTCCCACAAGGTGACAGAACCAATGCCTAGGATGGGACATGACTGCCCATTCGATCCCTTCTGCCAGTGCAGGACTGGGAAGAAATGTCATCAGAGATTTCCTCAGCATGTACTGGTAGGGAAAGGAGGAGGTAAGAAGAAGAATACACTTGACTAGACTAGTTGAGTTGGATCGCCTACAACGATCATCTAGTCCAACTGCCTGACCACTTCAGGGCAGATGTTAAAACATGATATTAAAGGTGTTGTCCAAATGCCTCTTAAACACTGACAGGCATGAGGCATCAACTACCTCCCCAGGAAACCTGTTCCAGGGTTTGACCACCCTCTCAGTAAAGAAATGTTTCCTCACGTCAAGTCGGACCCCCCCCGATGGACGCAGCTTTGAGCAATTCCCACGCATTCTGGCACTGGGTACAAAATCAGCACCTCCCTCTCCACCTCCCCTCCTCAGGAAGCTGTAGAGAGCAGTGAGGTCACCCCTCAGCCTCCAAACTAGACAAACCCAGAGTCCTCAGCTGCTCCTCAGAGGACATGCCTTCCAGCTCCTTTGCCAGTTTGCTGCGTTCAAGTACCAAATTTATCATATTTTTATATATATTTAGCAAGTACCAAAGTAATCATATATTGATATCAAAGTGATTTAAAACTCCGAAAATTTGGAATTAGGTCAGCAAGGCAAATCAGCTCAATTTAAATAGCAGGCTTTAATCCTGTGTTGAATATGTACTTTGTACTTATTTTTGAAACCACAATTGAACCACATCAGTGAATAACCACTGATAACAACACAACTTTTGTGCAAAACTTACATCTCACTTTTACTTATCTTCTGCTATTCAGGAAGATATAATATAAGGATGCAAATGCTCATAGACCCTCCAGTGTATGCACTCATTGATAACATTTTATTATCTCATAAAAAATGGCATTTCTTATTTACTGAGCTAGTAGTATTTCACTCATTATTTGCTTTGCGTGGCAGATGGACTATTCTGTTTTACAAAGGCAGTAATCTAAAATTATGGTGAATGTACTGAACAGAGAAGAAAACCAGTAAATTTACCCTTAAAATGTGCAGTATTTAAAACTGTTTTATTGCAAAGGAAGTGTAATCTGGGGTTTGAACCTGAAGATTTTACAACTGTTACACAGCCCCTCATACTTAGTTTGTAAGCACAGGCCTAAAAAACCAAAGAAGTATTTGTGCTTTTTAAACTTCCAGACATTTTGGTTATTATTGCTTAGTTATTCTTTGGAGGGAACTATACTGAAATAAACACAGTAAAATGAAAAAAAAAAAAATCGATGAGAAGTTAGGGCATGGAAAGCTATTTTATCAGTTCAGAAAACTCTGGCCCCAGTCATTCTGCTAAAAGCTTCCCACAGTTTCAGCAACTTTATCTTAAACTTAGGTGGAAAATACGCGTTGCTATTTTTGTTGGGTTTATCACATTATTTTATTTTACTTATATAATAACTATGGGCATTGCATTTTAATTTCAAATGCAATTTTGACTGAATTTAGGTTTTAAGTTTCTATTATATTTTTGTGTTGTTTTAAATTAAAATCTGATTTAACTCACTTAACAATTTTTTGTCTACCATCCCTGAAATACAAACATTGAGCTGGCTTGGAGAAACGAAATCTTACAGAGTGGTGCTCAATCCTGGAAAAGCATCCTTCAGTCTTCCAAATGGAGCTGTTTCCTCTTTTCTGTTTCATTAAATCAGCGTATTTTCTCACAGAGACGTAGAGACTACACTGAACGGCACAAACATTGGCCTGTGAAATGCATGCTCTGCCTGACTTGGAGTGACCTGAGAAAAAAGAAAAAAACAACTCTGTTCTGAATGAGGTAAAGGGTTACTTTGGGTTTTACAGATCTCGATCGCTATTCTAACTTACTGTCTGTATCCACAAAGACAGGTCAGAAATTCTGCTTTCTCCTAGTCTGGATGAAAACTAATTCTGGTGCCACAAAACAGAATTACTCTCCTGCCAGCTCTGCCCCAGGCATGCTCAGGTTGGCCTTTATTCACTGGATATTTATTCTGCGACAGCCAGATGAACGACATGGTTCTATTTCTGCATCCTCACACTTCCACTGAACACCTCCCTTGAATAGGTCCCGCTCCTTGACGCTCCTGGGAACAATTTTCTTGCATCTTCAATCAACAGGTGTCCCTCCAGCTTTGCTTTTCCCTTCTGCTGCCATGGCTTAGTGGTACAGCTTCTCTGAGAGGGTCTTAAGTAGAATTCGAACAGACAAGTACCATCTCAAGAGGCCCTCCATTGTTTTGCACTTTGAAGAAAGTGGGTGAGATGTGGCACAGGCTGATGCGGTTGCCCTTTGTACCCTTTTGCACGGGTAGCAATTACTACATGAGGCTTAAGGTATAAAGACTGTTTGCTTTAGTCTGAATGAACTGAACAGTCAAAAAGAAAATAGCTGCAAGAGATCATTTGAAACAAATCTGTTCCCTGACATGAATGGCTAAAAGCAGACAGGCCGATTAAACTGTGATTATTTAGTGCATTAAAAATCAGTGGGATACGTTCACAGGATAGTCTTGAGTTGTTGACATATCTTAGTTTGCGTCCTGAATTTGCAAAAGATCAGAGCTGCATTAATAGCAAGACATTACAGTACCAGTAATAACTACCTGACTATGATTTACCGCAGTTTTCTGCCTAATAAACAAGCCTTAACATACTCAGTGACCAGAGCATTGTGAGCGACATCTTCTTATAAGCTGTTGCAAAATGAATATCAATGCACAAAAAAAAAATCCTACAAACGCAGAGGATACAACAACCTTGCAGAGTATTTTACTGATGTGACTAAAAGTAGAGCTAAAAATATCCCTACCCTTTCTTTATTGGAATGATTTAGCTTTTCCCTCTTTTATCCCTTTCTCATATACCCACATTTTAATAAATCCTCACGCTCCACAACAACCAGTCGCGGCTTTGTACCAGGGCTGGCAACTTGAAACTGTAAAAAATGCACATGAAGAGAGGAGAGAGGTCTACACGTGGTGGAGTAAGAAAATAGTCAAGCTCCCATTCAGTATTTTGTAGTCTTTGTGGTGCTACAGATCAAGCTCTAGTTTAAATTTTGCTTGTAAAACCCAGATGCTTACCCAAAGGTGGTGTTAGAGGGTAGGGCTTGCCGCTGACACGGCAGCATGGCCATCCAAACTCATGTAGCAGGTCAAGGCATTGTTTCTTCCTTCAGAGGATGACTTTAGCAAAGTTGTCAGAAAGAGAAGGTACAAATCCTCCTGTTTAAAGAGTGATAAGCAGAAGTCAAAGTGACGGTGACCAGCCCAATCCCATATTGAGTCCAGAGCTTCACCCCACATGGAAATTTCCAAGTTCTCCACTCCAGGCTTTCCAAAGCCACAAGGCAAGCCATTACAACTGCAAATCACCTGGTAGGAACTTAGCAGGCAGAAAAAGAGAACACGGTGTCCAGGTAAAACTCTGCTTCTGGGTGGGTTTCCACCACTCCTCTTGCTTTCATGGTAAGGCATAACTCCCACTCACAGCACCAGAAAGTGGAGGTGGTGCTGGACCCCACATTGCACCACTTCTCCATCTCACCTCCTTTCCCAGAATCAGGTAGTGCTGTGGGCTGTCAAGGAGGAGCACTTTGAGGTGGCTGCTAAAAGGAACATGGCTCTTTGCTAAAATTCAAAAGAAAGCAAGGTACATTTGAGGAAGGTGTATATGAGGTAAGGGACAAAGAGAGCCTTCCTGTACCAGGTTTCCCTTCACAACTGATGTCAACCACCTTCACAGACACTTGCCCTCATCAAAACCACCTCTAGTAGGACATCAAGGAGGAGATCAAGAGCTTGGGGTGTGGGACTCAGTCCCTGAGGCCAGTCCCTCACAATGTCAGCTCACCATGTAGGAGATAGATGTCTAGTACAGAAGGATCCACGGTACATCCCCTGTGTAAGCCCTTGCCCCCTTAAAAGTGCAAAAAGAGCCTTCCAATACCTGACAACAACCATAAAACCACACATGATGGCAGCTCCTGAGAGAAGATGAGCTAGCAGTCAAGGAAAGCAGGCTTGCCTGCAAGATAAACTTGAGCTCAGCAGCCTTTTCGGTCCTCTGTTTTCTCTTGTTTTAAAAACCCCTCCTGCCACTGGCTCTTCCTCAGCACAAGAAAAGGTGCCCCTTCATGGAGAAAACCTATTAATGCAGGGCAGCCAAATTACAGTGGGACTTTTTACCCATGGGCATTTTACACATGAGAAATCCAGGTGTCACCTACAGAGAGATGCACTTGGTGGGATTTGAGTTCTTGCAACTCTTTTCAACAGATAATTGGAGCAACTCTGGGCCGTTCATATAGAAACACCAAAACAAAAAGTCATCTATGTTTTCTGAGTTATTTTCCACCAAAAAATTTAATGTCCCTTACTGGATTTTTTTCTTTTTCTCTTTCTTTCTTCCTTGACGTGGGAGTGCTGGTGAGGTGCTGATTGAGAGTGGCAGCTCAGCCTCCTCCCTCCTCTCTCCATGCTAGACTCCGTCCCTCCAGCCGCTGCCCGTATTTTGGGCAGAGATTTGCTGCTGCCTGTTCTTCTCCTCACAGCCCTCCCCCAGCTAATCACCTCAGGGACACACCTTGAAGCACTGGAAAAGGGGCCGCAGCACAGGCAGCAGTGCAGCAGATCTGGAGGAATCTCAACAGGTAGGGCAGGAGGGGCAGAAGATGGGAATCAGCACAGTCGCATAGAGCCAGCTGGGCAGGGACCAGCCATGGGCGCTTGGTGGTCCTCCCTGAAGAAATGCCTGCCAAATCGCACCCTAAAACACCACAGCTAAGCTCTGCCACGTACGGGGCTGAATTTCTGAGAGCATATTGCAAACAGCAAAAATAAGGAAAGCTTTTTGCTTTACCCTGCCCTTCCCTTCAAAACCCATGATGTTAGAAGACACTAAAAGAGGGCTTTTCGTGTGAAGCGTTGGAAGAAACGTGCTGCCTGCTGTGGTTTTTCAAACTAGAAGGCCTGCAGAGAAACAGACTGCATAGAAGCACTTAACAGACTCAGGGCTGTCAGCAGATGTAGCCCACATAATGCTATGCACCCGGGAAAAAGGTCGGGATATCTGCAGAGCCCCCCATCTCCAGTGACAAGTTCACTGAAGCAGAATAGAAAAAAAAACCCAAACTAGGCACACTGCTTGAGCTACAAAAAAAACCTCGTTATTTTCCAGTAAAAAACACCTCCGTGCAAAGAGCTTCTCTGATGAGTGAAATCAAGGACATTCCAAAATGATTCATGAGTGTGTAACCTGGCTACAGCTGACAATAAGATGACTGTGCCTTCACAGGCTGGGATGACAGGCTGAAAGATGAGCTCCTAATGAAATCAAGCGCAAAAGCAAAAGCAGAGAAAGCTCTAATGGCTGCTAAGTTAACATAGAAAAAATTAAGATATAACAGCACATGGGAGTGCTCTGGTGTGCAGTCAGGAACCTGCACGGTCGTGTAATAAAACAGGTATCTGTAATAAAGCAGATATGAACGACAGTCTCATGAGCACACACAGAGGTGAAGGTACAACAGCAGGACATGGTATTACAAGAGGAGCAAACGTATGAACACAGCAGGTTTGCAGCAGAGGTGGATTGCACTGTGCAAAGCAAAAAGCATGCCCAGGGAGAGGCAAGATGTACATGAAAAACTACACATAAACCCATTCTGCCTGAGTTCACTGCAGCCAGACTAACAGACAGGATCAGGATGTACAGGGTAGAAACAGTGACAAAGATGGTTTGGGTCTGGTTGGTTTTTACCATAGGGGAAAATAAGATAAAGATGGTGATAAGGCATTTGTAACTTCCCATCTTAAATGGTCTTAAAGAAAATTCCATAACATTCAAAATCTGGACACAAATAGACTTCAGCATAGTAAATGAAAAAGTCTAAACGTGAATACTGTCTACGGGAACGAGAGTAGGAATTTAAACAGTCCCCATATGCAAAAATGCTATATTAAAATGCAGGTACAGTCAGTGATAGGAAAAGGTCAGCATCCAGACCTTTTCTATAATAAATGTGTATTTTGCATCCGTACTAGAAAGAAAAGTCTTAAAACTGTTGAACTCCATAACAAATCCACTGGCAGTGGAACTCATAAAATGAAATCTCACATCAGAGGAAACTGAGAAAAGGTGTCCTGATTCATTTAAAACCTTACCGAGACTTTGCAAAGCCATGTTATCTACAAGTACTGCTAATAATAAGGACCAGAATAAAGGAGAGATGTCAGCTTACAAAGGAATTGTGTATTTTTGAAAAGGCAGAGGAGTCATTGGTGTAGGCAAGAGAGAAAGAAAGAGAGAGAGTCAGATATAAAGAGCTCCTTAAGAACCACACAGAACAAGGATGCTGCTGCCTACCCAGCCTAGGACACCAGCTATAAGTCCTTGCATCAAATACACCAAATACAAAAACCAAACGCTGCCAGTGTCCCGCTTCCCAAATCATGGGAAGAGTCTATTTGAATTAGAGCTATGTTTGAATTACAGACTATATTCGAATTACATAAGAGAAGAAGAAGAGCCAATAGTTCACCCGCTCCTTCCTACTAATACAGAGCTATCCTCACCCTATCTATCTGTTTCTGGACTGTTTTAGAAATCCCGAGTGACAGATTATTCACAAAGGGACATTATTCCAGACACTGAGTTCTGTCAAACTTCTTTCTCGACTTTCTGCTAATACTTAACAGAGCATTTTCAAATTATTTTTACTTGCCTGTTACTTGAATAACACCCAAGCATGAAGCATCTGAAAGCCCTAATTCAGTGAATTAGTTATTCACTACATTGAGGTAATCTAGCTGTTTTGGAGACAAGTTACTGGGTTCTTTGTGCGTTAACCTTCATCAGGGAAAAGGGGTGACTCACTGGAGGTCAGGCAGGATGGCATGATACACTAGGTGTGGTAGACAGGAACATTAGCAGGCAGGTTGTGACATTAATGACAGCAGCAGAATCAGGAAATCAGCTCACACTAAATGCGATCTAAGATGTTCTGAGGATGAAGTTTTAGAGAATTTTTTTGAAGTAGTAACCTGGACTAAGTAAGTGATGTTTATTAGACCAGGATGCATTTATTGTTGTAAGAGCTAGCATGAGTATCTGCAGGCAATTACTCGGAGCTTCTCATCATGGTATTTTTTACTTAAATTACTGTTTTGAAGTTTCTCTCCTTATTTATCCGCATGCATCTGGGCCCCAGTAAGGTGCGTTTATTGCCAAGACATGAGAGACAAGCGCTAAGCCTAAAGCTCTGCCAGCTGGAACACCAGGAGCATTCCCAGCTTTGGGGGCGTCACTATGCGGCAGCCCCGTGCGTCCTCAGCTTTATGTTTCTGCTCAAGGGCGAGAAAACAGTTGTCCATTTTAACCAGGTTGGGTCAACAAGAATGCAGAAGGTTGGAAGCTGCGTTTGGGTTCCCTTTGCTCCCAACAGGTAAGTGTAAACAGGAGAAAGATCCTATCGATGCTGGCAGTCTCAGGCGGCAGGCCAGGAGCCAAATGGGCACTTAGGGCTGACTTGCAGGTACATCTACATAGCCTAATGAGTTAGCCCAGTGCTCCACGTAGGTCAGCTAGCTCTGCCAAGAACCAGGGCCCAAATGGATGGATGGATGGATGGGCGGATGGATAGGCGAGTGGACGGATGAACGAATGAAATTACACCACAATCTGGCCCTCATGGTACCTGAGGTAGCTCAGCCAGAGTTGGCTCCTGTGTTTTGTACAGCATGGACATCTGTCTTCCCATTGCACGTCTTGGTTCTTCTGGGTTAGGGCTGAAGTTTGCACTGATAATACCTGTGCTACATCCCTTCTTTAAAGAAAAAGCTGTAACAGAGTCCTGTAACCTCATTTAATCCAGCCTCTACAGATACAGCTTACAGCACTGAAGGCTAACCGAGTATCTTGCTGTCTTTGTCAAAAGTCTGGAGTCATTATATTATTGGAGATCCTTGGCTTCCCGGTACGATGTTTTATTACTATTGCACAGAGCATAGCGTGTACCATGGGGAGCAGTAAACGCTACTGCATGAAGCACATCGGCACACAGTTCTGTGAGTCTCGCTGGAGACATTGTTACAGAGCCAGACGTCCAGCCAGGATCACCTTTGGTGGGTCACTCACCAGCAAACCGTGAGGGTGCCCGAGGCCCCAGACCACACTGCCAACCTGAAGAAATCAAACATCTTGAGTGACAGCTGAAATTACGTGTACAGTTCAGTCTTTACAGCCTTGACCCCTCTACAGGCTGCTGGAGGACCTGCAAGCCCTGAAGCACTTTCTGTAACTCAGTGTTGCAGTTTTACTCAGATGTGATACACACTACTAATTTTAAAACAGCCAGTTTTGACACATTAGAACCATTTAAAAACCAGCTCTGATCTACACAGCTGCCGCCCCTTGTCTTCCCCCTTCCTTGTCTGCTTGATCTGCTCTGGGTGCTCCAATAATGTCCTCCTCATAAATAACGCCAGCTCAAGAAGCTCCTGCAGTGTACCCCGGTACTTTGCCTTTCCCCTCATCCCACCTCCCATGTTCCCATACTGTTCCTGACAGTTCTCAGTAATCACAGAGTTAAATTAGACCCCATTCCAAGCCCCCCCCCAGAACAAGCTCTCGGGTAAACACTTGATCCCAAACCCACATCCACCTTCTTTCCCTCTCAGCCAGAGTTTCCCACACAGCTTTGCAAGTCCTCATACCAATAGCTAGTTTCTTTGCTCTTCGGAAATTTTCCATTTCCCTGATCTCTAGCCCTCTGTAAAGGCCTTTGGATCAAACCTTCCCTTCCAGGTTTTAGCTAGCATGTTGCAGTTAATGACTCCATGCCTCTCATCTGCCAGAGACAAGCTTCAGCCTGTGTCAGCAAACTGAGCATCCCTCCTTCATGTAGAAGCATTTTGCATTACAGCTCTTTCCATAACTCCATAGCATCAGGCAGAGTTAATAAAGTGTACTGCAACGGACTTCCTAAACCATCCCTCAGAAGCAAGGTGATTTCCAGCAGAAAGAGTAGAAAAGCAACTACCTCCAAAGAACATGATATACCAACCTGCCCACAGCACACCTTATGCTTACCTTTTCATACCTCTGTATCTCTAAAACTGGCTGGGTTCAGGCTTTGCCAAATACTATCAGAAAAATCCTTCTGATGGTATTTCTGCTATGATAAAGGAGTTTATTAAAACCACAAAAAAAACCCCATTTCAATACCCATTTCAGAGTCTGCTTACCAGATTCAAAAAGGTTGCTCAAATACACCAGTTGTTGAATGGGAAACTGGAAGCGTACAGCTGAGATTTAGACTTGCCAGCACTCCTGGGCAGAAGCCAGATGAGACTGGAAGGGCAAGAATTTTGTGGGAGGGCTCACGAGTTGAGATAAGGTCACAAACCCCCCCACACTTGTATTCAAAACTTTGAAACAGGAGAGGGAGACAGCTGAGGGCTTTGGGATAGGATCACAGCCTGTAGTCGCCAGCAGATTTCACAGGGCTCGAGGAGTGAAAGTGGGGAAGAGAACCAGTCAGGACAGAGCCACTTTCAGCACAGGCAATGGGAACTGCTAATGGAGGACAACAAGAACGGAAAGGAATGATTAAAAGCTCCAGTATTTTATTGGTGAATTTGACATCTGGTTCAACAATACGTACGTTTGAAGCTTGACATCCAGTAGCTCTCGTATACAAACCATCACAGTACCTCAGCGAATTCACAGGGCTGAAGGAAAAGCCATTTGAATGCCGCAGGCTCCCAGGAGCCGGGCAGACAGCAGTAGCAAGCAGGTTAGGTGGGAGGAATGGGAGGGGGATGGAGGAGAGCGAGGGATATCCAGCTCTAGGCATCTGCCTTCCCTAGCTCAAATTAACCAGCTAATTTCCCCAGGCGCTCTCTATAGAAACAAGCTTCTCCAGAGGGTGATTCACTGCACAATGTTATACTGCTGCTCTACAGAGCTCCTGTGAATTTATTCCCCATTTCTTAGAGGAATACAGCTCTCGCCAGCAACTGCAGAGCGCACCCAGGGAGACGCAGGGGCTACAGACGGGGAGTGTGAATCTCCCTTCCCTTTGCCCTCCCTCCCCAGCTACCCGTTGTGAATTAACATGTAAACAAGTGGTATTCACCCCATATTCACAGCTGAGGAGTTTGTCAAGAAACAGGACCTCTATTGTCCTGCCATACACAGCAGGTAGATATACACACAACAGATTTTAATTTCATTTCGATCCTAGATAGACTTTTTGCATTTTGCCACAAATACGCTTTTCCCCCTCATACAGTATCCAATCTGCCCAGGCAATGTCCATCACCCTGGTAAAGAAGTCCCTGCGAATGCTCAGTAAGGTGTTCATTTGGGTGAACGAGTCCACAATCTGCCCGCGTGAATCTGTTGGCCACCCACGTGGGTTTCAACTCATTGAAAACAATCAGTTTCGCGGATTTTAACAGATACAGTAGATTTTAAAAAATTTTGCATGCAGAACTCATTCACATATGAAGCTCCAGTTGCTCCTAAAATGTGACTGATTTGGGAAAAAATACACAGCCACTCCTTCCCTATTTCAAACTAACTGAACTGTATCCAACTTCTGAATGAACGTGATTTACCTAAAAGAAGACTTTCTTCCATCAGTATCACTGGCTGTAATTATGTACACATTCACAACATTTATGCTCCCTTATTAAAAATTGTTCAAGTGATAACGTAAAAAAGAAACGATGGTTCTGTGTTTAAAAGAACAACTGCGCAGACTGAAGTTTGCTGCTACATTAATATAGCACCAGCGGATGCTGTAATTCGAAAGTAAAAGGCAAACAGAGGAATTGTTAATAGTTTTGTGTGCTGTTTAGGCTTTTCCTAAAAACTAAAATGTTTCTTTAGGGAAGTGATAATGCCTTCATACATGACCATGGGACTACTGTAAAATGCTGAAGACTCATCTCCACAGGTGTCATACGCCACAACGGCATGGCTATATTTGCAAATTGCTCCATTTTCTACAGTTCTATTCTAATTTTATCACTATTTCTAATGAATTTGACTGTTTCCAGGAGCATATTAGGTTTTTTTTTTTTCTTGAAGTCAGGATGTATACTATTTTTAGCTTTGATCCATTCACATGCTGAATTGGATACAGAACACAAGTGAAGGACAATAATATGCTGCTTCCAGTATAAAAAAAGAAAAATATTTAGGTTCAGTAGAAAGCAGGCAGGCGATGTGTTAGTTTAATGTGCTGTTCTAATCTCCGCTGGAAAAAAAGATTTCTGTGTTGGCACCGGGCACCAGAGAGATTAAGTGAGTGAACTCAACACGGCATCTATCAAGAGACAAGATATTTCTGCTATTCTGGTTTGGTACCAATGTAGATTCTGTTTGAAGGCAGATGATTTCCAATGTGAAAAACAAACAAACCAACACACAAACAAACCCAAACCCAAGAAACAGGCACAACTACTAATTAGAGCAAACACACAGAACAATTCAGGGCATCTGGAAGAAAAGGTCACGACTGTGGTGGCACAAGTTCTGCAGATCAGGTAAAGAGGAGGAAAATTCACCTAGAACTTCATTCTAGCTAATCTTTCTAGATAATACTACATGAATACTACTAAATGAGACATATCTAATTTTCAGACATATCTGAAAGGGAGGGGGGGAACTCTCAGGAGAGAAAATCTTGTCTAGTATTTGCAGTCCTCCAGGATGTGCTCTCAGGGACGTTTCCAACTGAATCGAGCGGAAGCAACCACAGGAGAGCTCGTTGCTGCTAGGTTCCTATCTGCCTGGAAGGATGGCAATGCATCGGAGCAGGGTAATGATGCTTTCTTCTGGCACACACCAGGAGGCACAGGGGATAGCCCAGGCTCTCCAGCCCACCCAGAGAGCCTAGGAGTCACAACTAGTCAAAAAGAAGGTAATGAAACAGAAATAGCAACTGCTTGATGGCAACAGTGAGCTCTAGCCCTAAAGCTTTCCCATCTGCCGCGTTCCTCCTTCCCTAAGAGCAGTCTCAGGAACAGATTTTCTCTGGCTGTTCACAGTGCTGTTGGATCTCCTCAGCAAGTTCAAGACACCGCAAAATTCGCCACTTCTCAGCAGCCAGCTCCTCCTTGGATATCTGGCCCAGCAGTTTTTTAGCAAAGAGGTTCTGATCCTGCATGAAAAGGCCCACGGCAGACCTTGGGGCTTGAGGGAAGTTCTCCAGGCAACCACTTGTGAAACAGAAGTTGATTTTCTTTTCACGTCTCATCCCTGGTCCCCTTTCTTCAATCCAAGTCAGAGGTCTAGTGTGGAGAAGCAGAGAAAAAGAAGAGTATTTATGAAGAAATGGAATCAAAAGTTATAGTTTATGCTTTTTTTCCTCATCATTTACAAAAAAATGCCCTAATAAATGCACTGCTTTTAAATTTCAGTCATTGCATATTCAGGTAACATGTTCTGACCAACATGCCTTGTGGTTACCAAGCTGAACACCAGGTATTAATTCCGAGTCTTAACTCTGCCACTTCTTCACACTATGACTTTCAGCACACCACCTAAGCTCTCTCTGGCTTTGCTTTCCCTCTGTGCAAAGAGAAGTCAGCAGTGTCTAGCCATCTCACAGGGAAGAGGGAAGTTTAATGGTTTAATTAGTTTGTGGACTTGGATGAAAAGTTAACATCCAAATATTTTGTGCCTGATTCAATCACAGCTAAACTCACAAGGCCCTCAACGTCTAGTCATTCCTCCAGCAAGAATAATCACTCAGGTACATAGTGACGACTCAGGTGCTACTGTGCAAGCTGAACACCACCCCTTTAGGATGGGCTGGACAGACGGCAAGTTCACTCACGCAGCCACTAGCGCCCATACTCTCTCTGAACTTTTCAAATACGTTTCTTTCTCTTCACTGGGAGCACTCAGTCAGTCGATCCTAGAGATTAAACCAGAAGACGTCAATTTTGCCTGTTTCAGCTACATAGACTCTCAGGCAGGTCTTTCTTAATCAGAGCAAAGTCCTTTCTTATGCCGATGTGATAGCCACAGCCTCCAGGCCAAGTATCAGCGCTGCTGGCTATCGACTGGCATAGCTCACAGGTCCTCACACTTTCCTCCCCAACTTCCCAGCTCGGCTGAGGAAAGAAGAGCCATGGGAGGTGCTGCATCACTTCAGGGGTCTTAACAGACTCCCTGGCCCAACACTGCAAATGCTTGCAGAGGCTTTGAGGAATGGTACCCTCAACACCAGCCACAGCCATGATCCTCCCTTCCCGCTCCTTTGTCAACTGCCTAAACTGTGCCATTACCTTTCTGCAGCTCATCCATCAGCACTCACTACTGCCTGTGTTTAGAGGATGCACATTATTTTTCTTACGTGGTTATTGATGGCCTTTCCACAGCCCTTTATGGCCCACTTTAGTCTGCCACTCACAAATTATGAGGGCATCAATAGCATGGAAGAATAAATTCTGTCTCCAAGTACTGTCCATTAAATCTTCAATATCATTAGATCTGGAAAGAAAGTCCTTGTCAGTCTAGCCTGAACACATTCTGCAGAGCACTCAGCTTAATGATTCTGCACCCCTCATCTTTTATGCTTTAGGATCCAGTTTCTATAGTCAGATCACTGTATCAGTTATTCTCTGCTGTACAACCACACACCTCCCCCCTACAAATTAAGCTTGGCCAGATGAACCTGACTGCACAGGGGGACTCAAATCACACCCTGCAAAAATGCACCAAAAAAAGTCATCAGAAGGCTAGTAAATGCAAAGACACCATGCATTTCAGGAAGTCCCAAGGCTACGTGTCGCTGCAGGCCAGAAAAGTGCTTGAGACCATATCACTGGGCGTTTTCTAGGTTCTCGTCCTCCTTCCCTGAGGTGCTGGCTATTGACCTCGGTCAGAGGCAGGCTGCTGAGTAAGCTGGGCTTTGCTCTGACTCAACGGAGCTGGTTTTATGTTCTTGTGACAGCAAACAGCAACAGAGGGTTCAGGCCAGTTGTTCAAAGCTGCTTTATCTCAGGCAGGCAGGTAGGAAGAAACCACTGGGCAGGCATAGGCAAAGATCCCCACCATGTAATAGAGTCCACGATATGATCCAAAACTGGCAGTGTCAATGCAGGGTCACCTCCCTGGAGTGACCTAGAGCCGGGGCACACCAATAACCAGGCTCAAGCGTGTGTTGTCTTCTCCTCTAGCTTGGGGAAGCCACTGAACCAGAAGCACAATCATGCAGAGCAAGCAGAATTTCATCAAAGTGATTAAAATGACTGATTTAGATCAGTGAGCAGGAAAATGTTGGTTTTACTAATAGATTTATCTTCTGTGATTGGATTTTTAGTTATTTTCCCAAAGAGAGTATGATTCTGCTTGATTGGTAACGAAAACATGTTAATTTTTAATTAACAACAACTTCTACACTAAAATTAGTCCCTTTTTTGGTATAAAGATATGTATGCTGCAAGTCTGCACGCTATTTAGGCAATTTGGTAGTTTAAGAAACAGGTTTGTATTTTATGTCAGAAAATTGTGAAGAACTGCTGGGGTTTTAATAGATACTTTACCCATTTTCATTAAAGATTTGTACCAAAGTATTATCTGGCTATGGATGTAGCTAGTTATTTAGAAGTGTTAGTAGTGTTACTTACAAGCAACAAATGCAGTATTTTTGGCAGCTGAATAAAGCCACATTAAATATATTGGACAGTTAAAGAATAAAAAGAAAGTTTAAACAAACACTATCAAACTACTTTAATACTGACTTTTTACAAAGCAAGCACTACCTGCAGTGAAGAAACCACCCTGACTTTTTACGGTCATTTTGTCTTTCCAGATTTTAGACTGGTAGAGCTCTCCTAGTTACATTTCATTCAGAGATTGAAGAGAGTTTCTGCTTTTCCGATTCCCTGTTTCTTCAAATAATGAGTGGCCCTAGTTGGACTGTCCTAGTTAAATAAACCAAAAATGAAGTGAACATTCTTTGTACCTGCAGTAGAATTAAGCTGGTTTCATGCTTGAAAGAACTCTGGGTCCACTCAGCTTAATATTTTATGCAGCAGCTTCTGCAGAAAGCATGTATTGCATGATTTTTTATGGATGTTCAATTTGAAGCTTTTTTATTAGAATTTGTAAGCTTAGATCTCAATACAAACATAATTTCAAGCATTCATTGCCAGAATATGTGTTCAGAAAATGTCTTCAATTTCTTTTATACATCCTCCTTTTCACGCTTTGAAAATGCCAATATTTTTTATTTACCATGCAATCAAAAAAGGCTACCTTACCTTGGATAGGAATTAGACAATTAGACTCTACCCCTAGTTAACATCAAAGGAGACGTTGCCCAAATCATTATCTCTCCAGCTCACACTAAAAATTCATTTTTGACATTTACTGAATCCAAGTTCTGTAATCCTGGGACAGGAACTGCAGTCCCAAACCAGCCGTGCTGTCAGTAGAGGTTTGGCTTTTCCTGGATTGCTCAATGTTTTATCACAGAGAGGCTGTCAGCTCAACTGTCTTGGAAACACAACAGAGGTAGAGGTCATCTCTCAGATAGCTGGGCATCAGGCGTTAACACACACCTCCAAAATCCACCCAGAGACAGATGAGCAGCCAGCGCGGGCTGTGCAGTGGAGACAGACTATAGCCTTTGCACAAATCCCTACTTAACAAGCAGAACACAGGCTGCTGCGTTCTGCACCTGCCGTATTTTCCAAGGCAGAAAATAGGCTGAATTAACCTGATTTCTCAAGGTTAGTCTATTCATGTCTTTCAAAAAAGGATGAGATAGCTCTCAGGAAAAGTGCAGACCTTTCCCATCCTTCAGCAAAATAAAGGCTGGGCAAATTAGAGCCGTAACACCACCACCACAACTGCCGGGCCATAACTTGACTTGACGGAGAGTGGGCCAAATTCTCTACTGCTGTAACTCCACTGACGTCAATGGGGGAAGGTCAGCAGGAAACACGGCCCTGCCACCGAACAGAATACAGGAACGCTATGTAACTTTCCAGTCGGCATAAATTATCTCAGAGGCATAAAGCTGACTGTCCCCGAGGTCATTAAAACACCCATGGTGACAAAACACTTACAGACCCATACAAATAGTCAGCAGTAGGCCAAGAAAAGCAGGTATCTGTTAGTGGTGTAGAGCAGGAAAAAGCCAGTAATCCAGAAGCGGTTCTGTATCTAGCAAATACCACACATAGCAGCTAAGAACTACCTAGGAGACAGGACAGCCAGGGAAATGTTTAAGCCACCCGCTAGTTCCACCTGCTGGAATTAGTTCAAAATCTCACTCTATATAGATCTTTACAGCTACTCGTGTTACCGGCAAATTGCTTAGAG
This sequence comes from Ibidorhyncha struthersii, assembly GCA_013398815.1. Taxonomy (NCBI): domain Eukaryota; kingdom Metazoa; phylum Chordata; class Aves; order Charadriiformes; family Charadriidae; genus Ibidorhyncha; species Ibidorhyncha struthersii. Next base: position 696,881 of record VZSZ01006946.1, on the reverse strand, counting down.
GGTAAACAGAGCTTGTATACAGAGGTCTGTCCTCTCACAACTGCATTTTAAAAGGAATTGGAAATGACGTTTTATTTAAAGAGAGAAGAAGATTGCTAAGAGAAGATGCTAATCCCTCGATAAACTGCAGTGGGCTTTGTAGGACTGGCTGATAAAATGCTTAACTAACAACGTGGTGAAACTAACAGTTCAAATGAGCCCCGATTATTCACTCCCCAAATAGCTAGTCCTTCAGGTTATTACTTTTTAAACAATAGACTTATCTAAAATTCTTAAAGAAGTAAGCATTCATGTTTAGTGTTTTTTTCTTTTTTTTTTTTTTTTGGTTTGTGTTTTTTTTTTTGTTTCAAGTGTTCTAGAAGTATATGTGCAACAAAAAAAAGGGTAATCAATTACAAATGAAGACAGGCCAGAATATTTTCCCATGGGGTCTAATTTTCCCTTGCTCTCCCCAGTCTTGTCATCTGCCTCTTGTCATATGCCTATGAGGGGGTCATATGGCTCAAAGGCAGTGTGCACTCTATGGAAAAACAGGAAAATAGGAGTGAAGGAAAAGGAACAAGTTATTCCATCACCATTCCTACCTCCTAGGAAACATATAGTACTTGAGCAACTTCTCTATACCTTTTCATGTCAGACAATTCTCAAGTTGCACCTATAGCATGCAGAAACTGTCCTCATAAGTAACTTCGACCCAAGCGAAAGGACTTGACCTCCATGCAGATGGCCCACAATGACTAAACTGGAGTTTCCAGCAAAATACACCACCAGAGTCTGGACCAAGTTGAGTACTCAATCCACAGTATGAAACACTATTTGATAGCAAGGCTTTCATTATCATATAATAAAAGGGAGACCAAACTCATTATAAGATACACTATCAAAAGAGTTTTCTGCAAGAAAGTCATAGTGCGACAACTGGCAGAAGGCACAAATAATCCTGGCTGCTGGATTCTCACTCAGTCTGACATGCTCATGCAACAAAAGCAAAAACACAAGAAATGGCAGACGGACTGACATTCTACTGCAGAAAAATCAAAGAGACTTCAGGACTGTGGAACAGGCGTCAGTCAAGAGCAAATTTTGCACATTGGCCTTTCAGTAGTTCATTATACTTCTGCTCAAAATGTGCAATTTTATGCTAACCTCCAGCTAGTACTACATATTAGCAAAAGCATTATAGTGCCATAAGCTAAGTATTATGACAACGGCATTACCTTTTCAAACAGTCATACATTCGCAACCTTTAAAGAAAGGTTAGCTTTCAACATAAAGCTAGAACGTCTGATACCAAACAAAAAATAGCCCGCTTCTGAATGATTTTTCTGAGAAGGGTCTTTCAGTCTTGGGCACGGTAAAATGCATTATGGGCCCATTCCTACACTCATGCATCAGAAAAGAGCTATTCAAACCTCCTCATGCTCCTCAGCAGACATTGTTTGGCGGTGGCTCTTTTTACCGTTATTACTATAGGAAGCACTTTCGGGTCTGTTTCTCTTGTACGCTTTCATGCCAGCATCCACCCATTCTGTTTCCACAAGAAAAAGAGTGGATGCAGAACTCCTGCAGACAACACCCAAGCAGCCTGGCTCACCTGCTGCCATGGCCATTACTCACTTCTTGTTTGCAGTCTGAAAGTGAACAGTCATTCTGGAATAATTCTTATCCTTCTGCTTTTCTCTGGTGGCAGAGGTAACAGTGAGGTCTCCGAAGAGGTCAATCAGCCATGTCAGTCGGGCAATTCCACTGAAAGCTGGGAATCCTGTTTTGTTTTCATCGAGGACACTACCTGGTTCAAAAGCAACAGAAAGTCTTGAGAAACGGGAAAGAGAATAATGTGCTCTGCACAGGAAAGTGCAGTGTTGCAGGCTTAGAGACCAGGGTGTAGAAAGGCCATGAGTGGATGGACTGAGTACGAAAGTCAACAAACATGGTCAACCTTGAAATGGATCAGTTGGTGAGCTGTGACACAGAAGGCTGCACAAAGTACATACAGAACAAACCCTTCAGGATGTGTTGAGGACAGAAGGGTGTATGTGGATTCAACAAGGGAATAAAGTAGGGAGAAAAAAATGGCTCAAAAAATCTCTCCCAGCTCTTCTGGGCCAAACACTGGTACGGAAGACTGAAAGTCCTCACTAGAAATTGTGACGCTTCCTTAGAGCTCATCCTCCTCTCCGAGACCAATATGAATGAGAAACTGGTCACTACCACCAAAGTACAGAAGGGATGAAGCGCTCTCTCCTCCATACAACAAGGCACAAGTTTGCATTCTTCACCAGATAGCAAAAAGAGATTAGCAAAGCAACAGCCCATAGAAGACAACTGTTAAGGCAAAGGTGTTTTCCAGACAGTTCTGTAATTTCATGGATATATCCAGAACTGATACCTGTGTCTCTAGTCAGTTTATAGACAGACTCTCATCTAAAAGGACTGAATGAAGCCTGGAAGGACTGGTGTCCCTGGGGAGCAGGCAGGCAAATCCAGATGGACTTCGATTTCACAGCTACTGACCTGTGAAATGCAACGTTCCCTTCACCAGGTCTTTCCCAGCCACCTCTTTTTTCAGCTGCTTGTACTCTTCAGTCAGAAGTTCAATGTGCTCCACATGGAGGACTTTATCTGCCATTAAAAAAGAAACAAAAAAAACCCCACCAAAAACCAGGACAGATTAAATAAGAGCATTCTGTGTGACTCAAAGGCACGTCTAAGCAGTAAAGGCTTCACCAGCCACCAGTGGGAACTCACTTAGAAATGTTCTCACGCATGGCTGGCAAAATGTCAGGAAGAAAACCAAACACGGGCCCTGCACTGAGGCATCAATCTGGGTTAAGGATTTTCAGGAGACCACAAATACAGAGACTACAGGAACAGTAGCCACTATGTTTAACAGAAACTCTGTAATGAAACCCAATACCCAACTAAGACTGAAACACTAGTCTTCAAAGTAAAAGACAGATTAATTCTTGGCCTCTTTCCCCTCACATTTCCTTGTTCTGCATTTTTCCTCCCAGGGTAGCAGGAAAGAAAAAGGAGGCGGAAAAAATAGCATAATACTCAGACCCAGATTGTAACAATATGTTAAGAAGTACCTCCCTCCATTGCAATTAATCGGGCTACTCTGAAATAAAGGCTATCCGATACATGTTGAATGTGGCCCTCATTCAAAATGTGTTTTTCTGGAAGATTTCCAGGAGAGTCAATTTAGGCTGCTGACAGTAACGGCTGCTGCTTCGAGAGAGGAGGCATAAATTTGCTCAATGGCAAGCCATTTGGCTAGCAACAAGGCAGTAAGTGGTGTCGGTAAAGGGAAAGAGCAAAGCAGAAATCCTATACCTCCGGTGTTTTAGGACAAAAGTCACAAAGGAAATTTTTAAGAAGCAGTGGTATAAATAGTGCAGCTTGTCCAAACGGTTTGCACTCTGCTCCTGCCCAGCACCGTTCTTTTCCTTGCAGCCCCATACATCCCCACTGGCCCCATCTGAACTGCCAGCTTCTGACCCTTGGCACCGCAGGGATGGGACCACACACTTTTACAGAAATAAAGAGATTTTGCTCAGAGACAAGCTGTCTTTCAGACAGGAATGCCCTGCCGGCCTACAATAGCATGAGCAGCTGTGTGTGAACAGCACATCACAAACACTAGAAGGTAGGGGAGCTGTTTCCAGTTCTGTATTCAGGGAGAGAGAGGACAGGAAGATGCAATGGCTACGCTCATTAAGTGCTTTACTATTACTGCAACAGAAGCTTTCCCCCTCCAACTGCGTTCTTAGTGTCGCAAGCAGAGACCAGTGCTTTTCTGAGGGCAAGCGTTCCTTACTCTTAGCACTGACATTTGTGTGTTTATTTCCCCAGTGGCACACATCTTAAATCCTAGATTGACACATCTCTGAGACAGGCATACTCCCTTGTATGACATCATTAACAGCAGACTGGAGCCCTGCCTCCGAGTTTGATGCCTTCGGTGCTACCCAACAATACTGTTCATACACTTGAGAACAAATGCATTACCTTTCTGCTCAGCCATCTCCCAGAGCTCATGGGCCGCCTTAGCAGACAAAGCCATGGGGTACTCAACGAGGACGTGTTTCCCAGCTTCTAAAAACATTCTGAAAGGGATACAAGATCTTTCTTTAAAAAGTTTATCATCATAATCATCTCTCCCCCGCAGGCAGCCCCACCTGGAGAAATGCACAACGTGGAGTAACAGAAATAAATGGCAACTTTCCTAGCAAGGATGGTGTGGTGGCTTCTCACACATTTAAGCACCAAGAGAGCTAGGTGTTAATTCTCCTTTTTCCACAGAATTCCCTCATTCACCTACAGCAAGTCACTAAAATGCCGCAGCATCAAGCACTGCAATTTCTAACTTCCAGACACCCGAGTATCTGAAGTTGGGCACTGGAGTGCCCTTCCTCTATATAATCTGCAAGGAAAGGCCTTGAATCCTGTTTTAAGCTGCCTGTCCATCAAACACAGGTACACAATTGGAATTACTTGGGAAATAAATGCATCCTAAATCCTACCCTCTTCCGGGGCTTATTGGGTGCTCTAGGGAACTCGCTATCATCACTTCAGGCTGCTAGTCTGGCAGTCTCTCCTCCACTATCCACATCCTCTCCTGCAACAGCTTTACACAGCTCCTCTATGCTTCTAAATTACAGAGAAAAGGGTGGGAAAAGCAAAAAAAAAAAAAAAATCAAAATACCTGATGGTTTCTTCATGGCTTCTGTTCTCTGTGCTGATGAAGGCTGCCTGTATCTCTTTGCTTCTTAGAGCATCTTCCAGGCTAATCTGCTTGGCCTCATTAATATTGCCAAAACTTCTCCTGCGTATTTAGCATAAATACAACCAGAGCATAACCATCACAGTCCATTCTTCCCAACTGCATGTTGTACAGCAGCACTTAGAAATTGTTCCCATGGACCACTGTCTCACTGAGTTCAACCAGGGTAGAACAAAAGCAGCTTGTGATCCAGGAAGGGCACAAGCACTTACAGACAGAAGTGGAAAGCACAAAAGAACAAAACAGATGGGTCAGTGTGTAGGTGGTGATAACAGTACAGAAACTGTCCTACTTTACACTACTGAAGTGTAAAGTGGTTTTTAGTTTTGGTGGTTTGGGTTGTTTGTTTGGTTTTTTTTTAATAAGCATACTTACGAAAGAGCAATTTTAAAGGAGTGACTTGAAAGAGTACAGTGCTCTTATGGGAGAACTTCTCCCCAGCATGCTGGACAACACAATCAAAAGCACTTGAGTTGGCAGGGTCACATGCATCTACAAGTACAGACAAGCAGGAAAGGGACGAAGCAGATGCTTGGCTATGATGCCTCCTAACTCACAACACACACACGCAACCACGTCAGTGCTAAGGGGAAGGCTCTCTTGGCCACCACCCTGAGCACATCTCCACCTGAAAATGGAACACACACACTCCCCACAAAAGCCCTTCGCATTAGTAAAGACTGAGGAGACACCTTGACAGTGTTAGCACAGGTGACAGAGGGCGCAAGGGTAGGCCACAAGCAGGACTTGAAAGCGAAGCCTGGTCATGCCTGCGTGTGATTGGGATGCAAAGGGAAAGGCAACATTGCCAAGGAAGCTGTCTGTGAACTGTGCATTTCAACAGCATTGTTTCTTAACAGAAGCAGTGGAAACTACTTCTGCTAGCTAGCTGTAGCACTAGCAAAGGCATCAGGGAACCAAGAGTGTATTTGGCAGGGAGATAAACTGAATGACCTAATGGGTCCTTTTAGTCTCAAACAACCCTGACTGCATGATTTAAATATAGCTGGAAAAATACATTCACAGTCTGAGATCCATATGTGTACTGCCTAACTCTTTAAAATCTTTATGCTCTGCTGTTATGGGGCAGACAGTCTACCAGGAATGCTCAGAGGGAGATATACGCTAGATTTCCACAGCTCCAAGCTAGTGAGAAAAACTTGCTCTTTAAGAGGCAACTTTACTGTATGTACTAAATTACGGGATTTTTTTTTTAAAGACATCTACAGGTTCAGTACCTGGTTTAAAAAAAATGGAAATTTCTGACGAAGTTGCAGTATTAGGAGCTTTACAACATGTTATTGTAAAAAAACTTCTTAAAACCCTGTAAAACTTCTTACGTTTTTTAAACATTTCTACAAATGTCATGCAGACATTAGCTCATTAATGTAATTATTGTCTGTACCATCCTAAACCTACAGGAAATTTCAGTCAGACAGAATTGGATTTCTTTTTATCACACAGATCCTGCAGCGAGACTGTCTTTCAGCTTTTATTTCAGTCATTTCTGCAAGGTATCTCACTGAGGTAACCTTTCTGTTCCCTCTTGCAAAGCTTTCTGTGCTCATTTCCCAGCTGCCACTCAGAATGACAGGCATATTTGCATAAACTTTCCCTTTTCAGACAGCCTTAATTATAAGAGAAATAGAAAACTTTGGATATTCATCCCCTGGCCCCCTCAGATAATACTTCCCCACATGGAAAGGCACCAGAAGACAGAAACATTACAATATCCATATTAAACATGCTAAGATGAAATTTCTAACCTGGATACAAATCCAAAGAGTTTCAGGTGCTCAGAAGGGCTAGAAGGCATTGGATTCATCAAGTCTCGGATCCGTGCTAAGCCAGCAATTCCAACTCCAACCACCACGGTCCCAAACATTTTGTTAATCTGACTAAAGGAGGAAAAAAAAAAAAGCAACATTTTTTTTCTTTTAGCAGGAGGAGAAGCAGCTGGGAGGAGAGGTGGGAGCGTGGATTACTCTTGAACTCTGCTGTCATACAACCAAACCTTATTCAGATGTCAGCAACCAGCTAACAGAGATGCTACTGAGCTCGCTCGCATCCCATTGAAATGTGGTCAAGCGGTTCAGCCCGTCATAGGACTGGTCTTGAGGCTTGTATTTAACAGCTATTATATCACAGCTCTGGCACAAAGTTCTTCCTTTCCGTGAATAGAAGGCAGACTTCAAAAGTGAGACGTTCTATTTATATCGCCGCTTCCACACTGGAAAGGAGCCAGAAGGTTCTGCAAACCCAGCAGAGCTTTATATAAACCCCACTGACTTCCTGAGCGTCTGCAGCACAGCCTGCCCCAAGCTGCCACACGGACATTTGCAGCGCACGGCGGCATAGGCGGAATACTTTGGAACAGGAAGCAAAGAGCATCTTTTCTTCCCCCATGTAACCGCTGGCACGTCCTACAGTATCAAGATGGGACCAACCATCTGATAATTTGGTCAAGATGCTTGCTTGATATTTCCATGCACGAAGAAAGCTCTGCCATCTCTTTAATGACAAGCAGACATGTCCTCAAGATTTACATCTCCCAAAAGCACATCCCTGCTGCAACTGCATCGTATGGAGGACGAGCCAGGTATTTTGCTCGCTGGCCAGGCTGCTGGGCCACCAGCAATAAATTCTCCTGATGGTTTTATGACTTGCCATCGATTTGTGGAAGCACTGGGCAACTGGTGTAACCTTTCCAACCTGCACTGTTCCCCAACGCCAAGGACTAGCAACACTTTGTAAAGTAATTTTAAGATTTACAGGAAAACCGGCTAGAAACCAAGCCAAGTCAGCCCCTCCGCATTTTTTGTTACTTCCATCCTGCCACAGCGTCCCTTCAAACTCTGTTTCTACTGTTTTGGTGTTCTTCCTGCCACCGCCGATGCCTTCACCCAAGTGAACTCTTCCAATCACTTCCACTACCCTTCAAATCCTTCCAAGACTTAAATGGATAAATGGACAACCCCATTCACTCCTCCTTGTGACTCTTGTCTGACGGGATCACAGTGCAGCAGTGCAGCTGTGAGTGACTGTTCAGAGAGCACTAGAGGTTGACAGCTGCTAAGAAGTTACATCAACTGGCACAAAGGAAAAAAAAAAAAAAAACAACAAAAGAAAGCTTCTCTCCAATCACATGTAATGTCTGGATTTTGTTTTTCTATAAGCTCCTGCCTATGTATATATTCCTGTCAGTGCTGAACTCTGCTAACTTTATACATGCCAAAAGAGTACAAGGGTAAAACACACAGCGGAGTCTTTAATATAAAAAAAGAAATGAGCAATATTGAAGATTTCTCTAGGGGGATTACAGTGAAGTGACATTACCAAATATTTGAGGTATAACATGATCACACTTGTCACCTGGGAAGAGAGATGTATAGGGCTGAGAGAGAGGGAGAAAGGAGGGTAACATAACTGCACAACCCATTTCCAGTTTCACCCACAGGCAGAGTCCTGCGCTGGGCTCTCAGTAACACTGGCTTTTCTCTATGGCCAAAGAGAAAAGAGGCTGAGACTTGCAGAATGATCTCAGCTGGAAGGAGCCCCAGGAGGTCACCCAATCCAAACCCCACTCAGCTGCACCAGGTACCAAGCTCTGACTGTGCCCACAGATGGGTATCCAGCAACCTCCCAGGGGCCCCTGCTGCAGTGTTTGACCACCCTGACAGCAAGAAATTCTTCCTATTATCTACTCAGTTTCTTGCATTCCCTTTTGTTGTTTCACTGCCCATCTCCCAAAAGACTCCAGCTTGCCTACGTCCTCTCATCAGAAAGCTGTAGGCAGCAATAACACCTCCTTTACCCTTCTTTTCTGAAGGCTGGACAAAGCCAGTTCCCTCAGCCTCTCCTTGTTCATCATCTGCTCCAGCCCCCTGACCATCTTGGTTGCTCTCCACTGGACTTGTTCCTGTATTTAAATTATTTCTTGTACCAGGGTGCACAAAACCAGACACAGCACTGCAGGAGTAGCCAGGTCCTGTTGGCTACACTCTTGCTAACGCAGTCCAGGACACGGCTGCCATTCTTTGTCAGAGGAACACACTGTGGACTGAGGTTCAACTTATCCACCAGCATCTGCAGGGCATTTCCTGGCTTTCCAGGCAGGCAGTCCCCATCCCATGCTGGTGCACAGGGTTATTCCACCCTGGACAAGGGAGTCCACATTTGCCTTTGCTGAACTTCATGATGTTCCTGTCTGCCATTTTTCCAGCCTGCCCAGGCCCCTCTGATGTACTGACCACTTGCCCCGGTTTGATTTCATCCACAGACTTGCTGAAGTTGCACTCCATCCCATTGTCCAGCTTGTTAATAATGACATTTAACAGTACTGGCCTTGGTATCGATCCTGAGGGATGCCACCAAGTGGTTGGACTAGTTAATTGGCTGTTGCTTGAACTTTGTGTCACAGATCATGAATCTTTGAGCCAATTTTCAACCCACCTTATAGCTCATTTGATTCACATCTCACCAATTTGGCCATAAGGATACCACAGGAGACCACACCACGGGCCTTGCTAAAGTCAAGCTAAAAGCCATTCACTGTTTTCCTCTCGTCGTCTGGGCCAGTCATTTCACCATGAAAGGCAATAGGATTGGTCAGGCATGATTTGCCCTTGTAAATGCAACACTGGCTGGTCACAAATGCCTTCCTGGAGTGCATGTGCTTGAAGGCGGCTTCTAGGAGGACTTGCTCTATTACCTTCCCAGGGACTTGGGTGAGGCTGACCAGCCCGCAGTTGCTAGGACATTTACACTTTCCCTCCTTGAAGATGAGCACAATATTTTCCCTTTTCCAGCCATCAGGAACCTCCTCTGATTGCCATGTGTCCTCGCAGTGACATCAACCAGGTCCCTCAGCACCCTTGGAAGTACCTTGTCTGGTGCCAGGAGCTGCTGCACATCCAATTAACTCAAGAGCTATATCGCTGTCTTCCTCTACTGTGGGTAACGCTATGTTCCCGCAGACTCTGCTATTGGACTCTGAAACCCAGGAGGCTTGAGGTCAGACCTTACTAGTGAAAGACAAGGCAAAAAAAAAAAAAAAGGCATCAGGTGCTTTAATTTCCTTTGTCCCAGCCCCAATGAGCAGCAGGCTCACGTTTTATCAGCCATCTTTGTGCTGCAAACGTACACGAATAAACCCTTCCCATAGCTCATTTTCAGCACCTTCTGAGCTTTGCCTTTCCCAGCTCTGTCCCTGCAAGCTTGGTCACCTTCTCTATGTCCCTCCTGGATAGTCCCTCCCAGCTTGTGCACTTTCTTTTTGAGTTTGAGCTCAGTAAGGAGGTCCCTGAAAATCCACGCCAGCTTTCTGCCATGCCTGGCTCTGCTTGCAGAGCACTGGAGCGGGCCCTGCTTGTGCTCCAGGGAGGTCGTCCCTGTAGATCAACTTCAGCCCTTCTGCCCCCATGGCAGTCTCCCACAGGACCTTCTCGAGCAGAGCCATCAAAAAGCCAAAAAACCGCTCTTCTGAAGTGCATGGTTATAATTCTTAAAAACTGAGATTCATAAAGGGCCCCAGTGTGAATCAGGACCAGGTCAGCGGTTTAGAAGCAGTCCAGCTGGAGAGCAGCTGATCAGGGGTTACTTTAAGCTCAGAAATTTTCAAGGTCACTGGAGTGTTAAGTTGTTAATATTTGCCTACTGCCTTTAGTGGGATTGGGAGTGGGAGTCGCACAGCAGACAAATTCCCCTGAAGCTCCTACAGTCATCTTGTTTCCAAGAAATGCTTTTTTTTTTTTTTTATGGTGAGCTGCTGACCTCTGCTTCAATGAAGTGGAGAAGGTGGGGGAGCTGCCTACCTTCTTGCACTGCCACGAACAAAGAACATTCCTCAGCAGATGCTCAAGTTGTGGAACGTTAACATTTTTGCCTCTCCTTTGAAAAAACTTTCCTAGTTTCATCTCATGAACAACTTCTGACCTCCCCCACAGTCACATTTAAGAGAAGCAAGATGATTTCAACCTAGGAAGAAAAACTGTTACTATGCAACCTGTTGCCATAGCAACCAGCCATTCGGTCCAGGTCAAGGGTTTGCAGGCTAATATGGTATCCACACGGAAACAGACAGCTACTAAATGTACATTACAGAACCTTTGCTTATGCACGTAGCTAAGAGAAAAATCACTACGTCTGCACCCCTGCTGCTGCTTTTTATTACCCTCAGTTTGCTCACACAACAAATCCTGGAGCTGATCAGGGAGAAAAGTAAATTAGATGGGTTTTGGAACTGTCATGAACCAGGTAAAAGCAGAATAGAGAATACTCATCTGAGAGTCCAGATGAATATATGAAAATTTACCCTTCATTTCAAACCTTTACACTAGGATAACAGGCACAGTTATCTTTCAAGTACAAAAACAATGAAAGAGGAAGCCCAAAATGTAAACTGCTGTGCCTGCCTTCCATGCCTTTGTCTTAAGATGGGTGACCTCGGTTAAAGCCTTGACAAAAAGATTTCAGAAGCATTTTCAAGGCTGCTGAACTTTGGCTCCTGTTGTTCTGAAAAACTCTACAGTAAGTAATATACCAGTACATCAGCCAGCGTCCAAAAGCATTTTTCTCCACACTTTCCTAAGTGGCTATATCAAAGCAAAGGGGCTGGTGAGCAGATTAGAAAGGGATGTCCATCACGATTACAGCTTGCCACTGAAGAGTCCCTCACACCGCCCAGCAGCAACTGCCCTGGCCTGGTCACAGGCAGCTCTGCCAGCCCCACAAAGGGACGGCGGGCACAGTGGCTGCAGACTGGGGCAGGAGCTCTTTCCCACTGACAGCCAGGACAAGTGGCTCCTCTTATCGAGAGAGGATGAGCCCTGCATGACAGAGGCAGACCCCAGAAATGCATTTAGCTGAGAAGGATCATTTATCCTGCACAGATACATCACCATCCTGTCATCCCAAGTATTCTTCCACAATTTAGTAGTAAAAAAATATTCAGCAGCAAAACAGCCAATGGAGTATGCCCAAAGGGACAAGTAACATAGCTAATGCATTCCTCCGCGGTGCAATCACAGTGGGACTTCAGCCCCTACATCTCAAAACCCGTAATGCTCACAGAGGTAAGCTTTAGCAAAGTGGGGCTTACCTTTGTTTTGTGCAACATCGCTGAGGCCATGAAAAGCCAGTGCAGAGGCAAGATAAAATTATCTCCCCTTCAAGAAAATTTGTCATGGCGTATCTGGACATTACAGGATGAGAACCAGTACCTTCTCTGATGATATATAGAGAATTTCAGTAAGTCTCATGCATTCTCCCTGCAGTTTTCAAAGTTTCGTTCCCACAGGTATGAATGAGTGACCCGCATCAGGAATCGAAATAATTTTGCAATTAATGTCACCTGCAATAGCATAACACTGATGTGGGAGGCTTTCCTGAAGCACTCCCAGCCTGGTCTTTTTAAGTGTGCCACTTCAAGTGACTACCATTTTACTGCCACACGTATCTTAAGAGTAGCAGAAACCTCAGAGATGAGTACTTAATCTGAAAATGCCGCTGTCAAGGTTAGTTCACTTTTGCATACTCAACAGTTGAACTATTTCATTCCCACAGTAATCCTTCAGCAATTTTTACTCTCTCCAGCACCCTCTAATATACCTGTCAGAGCTTTGCTTACATTAAACCTACAACTCTACCGAGCCTGAGTGATGACACATGTTGTTATTTCCTTCCTGCCACTTATAAATACACAATCCAATCCCCACTGACCTGGCAACCACCTCCCACTGCTCCTAAGAGTAAAGGGGGGGCTCATATGGCCAGGGGCCAGCACCTGGGGAGAGTGGGATTCAGGGGCAGCTACTGGGCAGATTAAGTGTCTAAGCCCAGCTGCTGGAGGCATCCACCTTGTACATATATGTACATATACATATGTATTCTCACTAGAGGACCTCTTTCCTGCTCAGCCAGAGAGGGGAGCAGGATATGGCTGCTGGCGTTGCCTGTGTTTGTGCAAGCGCTCTGTCTGTGATCTGTGGGGTCAGCCACATACATGTGTATATACGTGGTGTATACATGTGCTCTGTGCACATGTGCTGACTGGGAATATGTTGACAGTCTCACTGACTGCTTGGACCTGGGAGCATGGAGCTGCAGGAGCCTTGCCCCACTTGGGCTGTCAGATTAAAGCCGGTATTTTCCCCTAACTTAAACCAGACTGGACCAATACAGTGCTCCAGAGCTCCCTGTGCAGCAGACTTGCGGATCAGACATCACAGAGAACATTTCCTCTGTTACAGCAGCAAAGCCCTGAGATGGGGGTTGCAGCATCTTCCTCAACAGAAGTTTTAGGGGAACACTGGACAGACAGCAGCAGTCACTGTAAAGATCAACAAGTTGAAACCTTGAGATCCCTTCCATTCCTACATCTCCGATTTCAAATACCCAGAGCCCTGGCAGATGCTGTCCTAAGGGTGCTGGTAGATGTTACAGCCTGTGCCACCACATCTTACTCTCATACTGTCTGCTCATAGCAAGACGCATCTGCCTGGAGCAGAGAAAGCAGAAGCTGAACAGTGTGGCTTTTGTTAGTGTTGTTTTTTAGAAGGGAAGAACTGCACTGATGCTCCAATTTAACAGCCTATTCAAAGGCATAAATATCCTTTGTTCTGCAGGAAACCATTTACCCACTTTAACCTCTGTATGTGCTGAAGTACCTTCAGGAAGTAGACCCAACACAGGCCTCACTGATCTTAACTAAAGGCAGAACTTGAAGAAAAAGGAAAAACAGAAATGAAGGCAAAGAAAATAATTGTTGGAATGCTAACATGCTGGGGTGGGAGTTTGTGTTTTTGCTCTGCCTTTGCTGCAACCTAGAGATAAAAGTAAAGCCCTTATGCAAGGCAGAGACAGGCAAGAAGGCAACTCCCAACACTCTGTCCCTTTGTTACTTCTCTTTAAATACATCAACTGAACAAAAAAATGACAGTGAGAGAGAAATTTTCTTGAAAACCTGCCAAGACCATTTACAGTCTCCACATTTCAGAGGAAAACAACAGCACCTAGAAGTTGTAGAGCAACCACATACATTTTCCTGTTTGTTACGGTCTTAAGTATCAACCCTCCCCAGCATTTCTCCATGTCACCTACCTATCTCTCTGGCTGTCACAACCCAGGTCACAGTCTCCTGGCAGGCACGCAGGTTCTGGCACATGAGTTATACCTTCAAGGCACCAACTGTCACAGAGTTGTGCTAGCAGAAAAGTCTCTCATCCTGACTGGCACTACCGTACCTTGAAAACAGACAGAGTGGGCTTTTCTTCCTATCTTTTAAATGCCATTTGAACAGTACACCTGCATCGGTTTACATGTATATGGAGGCTTATTTGCCTAGGCTTTCTGATTAAATTCTGGTTTTCCAGCTGGCTTCCAAAGCTGAAGGTGATACAGTTATGTTGAGATAGGGCCAGATGCTGTGTTACAGCTGCCAAACAAGCACCTTCACTATATACGGTGATGGTTAATAATAAATGACTGTACTTGTAACAGATATACTGTCTCCAGCATTAAAACCTAAGCAGAAAGGAAAACTTTTAATAAAACATACTTCTGTGACTTTACTAACTCCAGAGTCCGCAGCAGTCCTGACACCCGTCACAGTAAGGCTGCTCTCCACAGCCTGCAACTCTATACCTGCAGCAAAAACATCTCACAAAACAAATATAAAACCATGGGAGGTGCTGGAAGAATCTGAAAATTTGTTTTTAATACATGACATATTCCACCCTGTGGAGGACTGAATCAGAAGTGCTGAGAGGTACATACATGGGTAGGAAAGATAATTTTGTCCCATTGCCCTTCTCTGCCTGTATCACCCTTTGTGGTTCAGATTTGGTTGCTAGTCTGAAGAGGAAAAATCAAGGCAAATCACACTTCTGAGATGGAGTCCGACAGATGTGCAGAGAAGCTAAGCCTTTGGTCTGGCTCATCTCTGCCCTGAGATAACCTGTATCGTTTCAGTTTTGGAGGGAAATTATTTGTGCGGCTAGTTTAAGCAGTGGACCCTGCCTCCTATAAGTGCTTTGCACAAGACAACTGATTTCTGTAGGTGACAGTTGAAAGCCAAATTACACGTGGATGTAATTTGGATACTACGCTACTAATGCTGAAACTATCCAGGAGAGAACTGAGCCTGTTTTTGAGCACCTGAAAAAAAAAGTAAGAGAAAGTCATGAAGGGCTCCAGTTTTTATTTTGTAAAAATATCCCCTTAAAAAAACCCCAACTGTCACGAATCCTGATTTAGGATCCTCCCAACTACACCAATTTGTCAAGGATGAGTGGAATGCAGCTCACTCAAAAGACAGCAGTAGCAATGTTTTATTGAGGTAAAATAATAATTTAACAAAGTTCAATAAATTCGATGGAATTTAACAAAGTTTGACAGTGGTTCACTGAGGCTCAATAAATCTGATGGCAAGGTTCACTTTATTAATTACGGCATGGAAGAAACATTCAAAGGAAAGTTGAGTTAGCGAAGCTTACAAAGTTTAACAAGCTATTAGTCACTTACTGAGGACCTGTTGCAGCAAGGAATCTCTCAACGTTGGGAAATAAGGGATCTCTCAACATTGAGGAGTAAGGCATCTCTCCATCTCAGGCAAGGAAGGATCTCTGAGTCTCAGGTGAGGAATCTCAAACCTTGAGAGGCATCCCTGCTAGAGGGGAGAGTCACCTGGTGGCAGTCTAGCTGCAGTTCAGGGGGAGCTCAAATCAGGGCTCATCCAACGATCCGCCATTGGTAAAAGGTCTTTCTGCCTTGAGGAGCCACCTTGAGAAGCATCCTAGCGCAAGGGGAGATCACCACCATGCAGCCACGCTGCCTAGCAGGGAGAGGTCAAAGGCTTATGTTGTCATATTTATGGAATTAAGTGGTTGGCTCGTAGTCAAATCACACGTGATAGAAAGGGAGGCATGAGACTCCTTCTACCCACAACTTTCTTTGTTCCTTGATAAATGAGTTTTAGAAAAGCTACCTGGTGTTTATGCATTAATCATATGATCGGTGTTCCAAACTCGCATGTATTGATGTTTATTGTGTCACTCTGTTCCCGTCTGGGTTTTTGGAGAACAGGTTGAAACTAGAGGAGTTCTTGGTCCGGCTACAGCTCTGGCCTTTACCTCCTTTGGAGCCTGTACCAAACTACCGCTACTTTGGTTAAGGGGTCGAGCACATCCTTCACAACCACCACCCTACTTACAGAATCATACTTCTAATGTTAAGTTTCCAGGAACTACTCTGGAGTGAATTAGAGAGCCTTGTGAAACTTCTGGTGGGTAAATAAACAATCCCACATAGCTGCAGCCTCATCACAGATATTCTTTAACCAAAGGGCTGCTTGTATGTTGTTAATTAGTATATGACTATAGCAGAGAGAACCACAAACAGTCCTAAAAATTTCTTCCAGGCTTTAACGTGCTATAGCAATTTTTGAAAGTGAATTTGTCCACGGTGGTAGAAGAGTGTTTTAACAAACAACTATCAGTTACTTTGGAGTGAAGTCCAATTTTAGACAAGCACTCAGGAGGATGAGCATTAGTTATGGAGTTATCAGCAATTCACAGATCCTAGTTTTTCATGGGATCAAACAATATTATTGCTACAGTACCAGTCTGTACACAGGCTGGAGAAAATAAACCTGAGTAAAGCTAAAAATGGTACTAGCTAAAAGAAAAAAAAAAAAAAAGGCATGAAACACATCCTCCACCACTTTTTTGACTTAACACCCACATAAACGCTAAGGCTATCACAGAGTTGAACTCTGCCAGGTCCCTGCGGACCACAAACGGTGCCCCCTTGCTTCCCTGCAGAACAATAAAGCCACCAGAGTAAAGTCTCCGCATGGCAAAGCAGCTGAACACTAACTACTGAGACTGCCTAAACACCTATTTCATACAAAGACGTTGCTGTTTTGTGCTGACTCTTACACTTTTTAAAATTGAGAGCTTCACATGTTCCATTAAAACATCCATCCATACCTGCATTTTTGGGGAAACTTTACTCGGAGCTAATCAGAAGAGGTGCAGCTGACAGGACATGGAGCTGAGACTTGCCAAATTACCTCAGCCCATTCCCTTACCTCCCTATGCTGCTCATTTTGTTTTTGCTGTGTCACCTACCAAAAGAAGAGGCTTCTCCACCTCACTTGATAGATTCACAAATACTTTGCAAGCAAACTCCAATGCCAGGAGTGGCTTCCAAGCCTTTGCTGTAATACAAATGCAAGTGATGATGGACAATTACACAAAAGTGTTCTGAAATATTTTCTCAGTTACTACATCTGCCCCTGAATTTGCCTGCCAATTACTGCAGTCCTTTCTATAAGCATTTTGTTCTTCAGAGGGCCTAAAAAATGCAGAGCTAGGCTGGGCAGAAACAGGGAAGCTGAGTTTCCAGGCTGTATTCCTACCTTCTCCCAGAAGTTTACTGGGTGACCTGCAGCAAGCAAATCACCCCCCTTTTCCTTGTCAGTCCTCCCAATTCCAGAGCAGGGCAAATCACTCTTTTTCTGTAAAGCACTCTCAGACCTACTGATAAATGCAATGTAAGAAGCAGGTATTATTACAACCTCTCTTCTTTGCTGTAGGAAATCCCACACAGATCAGACATCTAGAAAAGGTGGCTGTAACAAAGGTCTGTATTGAAATATCTATATAAAACAATGCCATATAATGCATGACACAAAAATATGTTTTTTCTTTCCTTTCTCTTGCTGTTAAATTCATCTGAAACACAAACCCTACAATGAACTATATGCATGCTTCACTTTAATCACGAGTAATTCCATTTATATCATTGAGAATACTCCTACAAGTACATTGAGAAATAAGAGCTTTTGCTGTTTACTGTAATATTAGTAGGCACAAGAACAAAACACATATCCAGCCACAAGTATGGTCTTTTAATATCTTTATGGACTCAACCCAATAGATGATACCTATCTTCCGGTCCACTAAAGGTCACTGCATCCCAGATCTGTAACAGGATGACCTATGTTGAGAATTCCTCAAACAGAAAAAGCACTCCTGCTACACACTGCAGTCACCATAAAGATACTGCTTACCATGGCAGATGAAACCCTCTGCCTCCATCATTAGCATGACAGCAACTCATAACACCAGAGGCATGCCACATAATCTTTTCAGAGCAAACAATATACACATAAACTGTAGCTGGTCAGGCAAGTGTGTTTTTTTTAGACAACTTTCTCTTCCGCTACCCCATGGTAGGGTAAATGTTTTCACCCTTCTAAAATAAATTGAGAGTGAGAGAAGGGTTTTTTTAATAACTAGATTGAGATAACTCAGGAAGTAGATAACATTTTACATAACGCTGTAATCTTAACAATGATGCATGCAATGGCTAAAACCTCTGTCATTTTATCAGTCTACCACTCCTCACTAGGGCCTGAAAAATGCAATGGATCCTCTCCATACCCATTAAATTTTGGAAATCTACCCATGGTAGCAATTGCGTGATAGAAAGAAAAAAAAAAAACACAACAGCTCTTGAATGAAGAATAACAATTGAGGTTACTCAAACCCCTCCTAACTTTAGAGTTCAGTATTTTTCATTTTATTGAGCAACACAACACTCAAGAATCATACAGGCCAGCCACTGGCCTGCTGTCTCATGAAGAGTTAGTCTGCAATTCAATGTGGTATAGCAGTCAAGCAGTCCTGACATACTACTCATCTGTTAAAATTGTCCCAAGAAACTGAAAATACCAAAACATCAGCCACTAGAGGGGGCGTTTGGTATCCTATTTAAATCATACTGATAAGAATGTAAATTAAAAAAAATTAAGGTAACAGAAATGCTGTAAAAGCCTATTTCCCACAGTACTTCAACTGCACGTTAGGTCCCATGCAAAGTTTTAGAAAGAACAATGCTTTCTTTGTGTATTACCAGACATATTGCAAAAGCAAACTCCACATCCCCCCTTCCAATTCCTAGGTCTGCCCCCACCAAACCCTATGATTTCTACAAGCAGAGAGATAGTTTTATACGCCAAGAAGATGGCTAAATTACCTCCTAGGTCTAATTTGCCTGTACAGTCAGACAGCTCTGAGCATGCCTAAACCTGAACCTTCCAGTCTGCCAACCTAGAGTCTGACATGCTCAGGCTCATGCTCAGGGTTGACCAACAAGCAAAAGAATGACCCACAAAATAATTCCTATTTACAACTGTCTGCCTCTTTACATATCCGCCATTACCAGATTTAGTGTTCCCAAAAGTCTCCAAAAGGACCTAAAACCAGCCATCGAGTCGGGTCCAACGGCAAGGAAAGCGGATGATCCTACTTGGCTCAAGCCACTCCGACAACTACTAATGTTAAAAACATGTCTAAAGAGAAATGAATACATATTGCAATTCCCAGATCAGGCATTCCTGTCTTGCACATGGATGTGTAATGAATAAAAAAATCATTAAAAATGAAGTAACATTAACTGGAGAAGGATACAGGATGGACTGTGCCAGTGTATTAGGGGCACTGGAGGTTCTACATACTTTGCTAAATCTCTTTGGTTTGGGACTGGTGAAGCTGCTGGCAGCACCTACAAAACTCATGACCCCCACCAAAATCTCTGTAAAAATAACTATAATTGGTGAATAGGCTTTAAAAAACCTTTTACTCCTCATAATCTGCCTTCAAAGATGTGGAGCTCGAAGGTTTTAGTGAAGCTGAATGCCTGCTTAGAGGAGTATTTTAAATATACAACCTATTCAGAACCAGCATGGCCATGTAATCGGGACAAAACAACCACGTAATTTTTAATTTTAATTTCCTCTGCCAAATGGATCTACTTAATGTGGACCAGTATTTTATTTACAACTGTGACTGAACAAATGGATAATATCCCGTGAAAGGCAGGATCAGCACAACCGCCTAACTTTGCAACAACTAGAACAGCTTCTGCAAAGGTTCAGGAGCAGACAATACTCAGTCGACTGGATTTTTTTCAGCAATATTTTGGCAAAGTGATTTAACACTTACTTGTATAAGATAAGAGCGCTGTCCCTTCCTCAAGTTCATACCTTTAACTGCACCAATTCTTTAAGTGACCAAAGAGGTCACTGAGTTCTGAAGAGACTGGCTTTACTGAACTACCACAATCCTGTGTTACCAATGGTAACATTAAAGATATTTTAAAATGTAACAGCAACCCTGCTCATTACTTTATTCAGCCTTGCAGCAGTCTAAATCCCTTCTCTCCTCCTTACCTTCTGCTAGGATAACTCAAGAAAGCATTCTGAAGTTCTGGGAAAGAAACTCACTGTATAAAACTAATCTCTAATATTTCAGTCATTCACATATCAGGCATGACTGTGGCCTCTCCACAAACTGGGTTTCAGACAAATGACCTCTTTTTTTATCATTAGAAATGGAAAACACAAGGCATCCCACATTAATATCATAAAAACAAGCACTACACATGGATATTTGTAAGTTGTCACTGTTTTATAGATGCCTGCCTTAGCTGTCGGACAATAAATCTCTGTTCTTCCCTCCCATGGTCAGACCTGTGTAGGTAAAAGCAGCAGCGGAGCCTCAGCAGCTCAGAATACATAACTGACACCTGTCTGCAATGATCTGTCCTCCACTTGGATCCATTGGCTTTGGTTAGAATTGAACTGAGTCGGAGAAAGAGCATAACAATGTGGCCAAACAATGGCTTGTAAGCCAGACTTACAGGTAACAAGCCATTTGACTACGCTTGCTTTCAGGCTGGATGGGTTTTCCTCCTGACCACGCGGTTCTGCAGTCTGGAATAAGAAAGTTTATTCTAGATAGGCATATAAGCAAAAATAAGGTGATGTAGGAGCTGGAAATTAAAAATAGTAATAATGAGCACACTGTAAAGGAATGTACTTTGAACTTCCTTTTGCTAGAATGACAGAATGGTTTGGGTTGGAAGGGATCTTCAAAGATCATCTAGTCCAACCCCTCTGCCGTGGGTGTGATGTTTCCCTTTTTCCAGTCACTGGGGACTCTGCCTGATTGCCATGACTTTTCAAATATGATGGAGAGTGACTTGGCAATTGCATCAGTTCTCCCTGCTCGTGATGATTCTCTTGATGAAAAAGGGCGTCTCTGTCAGCATGGCAGTATGAGATCCCAAAGGTGAAAGACGAAGAGCTGAAGCCTCATTTAGTAGTCATTTAACCAAAAGAAACTTAATCAGCACCTTAACGCTTCCTTAGGAGTTGGTAACTTAGCAGCATCTAGGATAGGAGGACTTCCCCTCCCATGTTTTAAAAACAGGAACATTGTGTTTCTGATATAACATGACATTTGATGCTGGGAAGATACCGGCCAGTTGATGGGGATGGTGCTAAGCTGCAGTGAACCAGCAGTTTTTCTGAAAGGTGCTCTCTCAACCTGAGTACATGAACATAAGAAAACTGACAACCATGAATTTGAAAAAAAAAAACAAACCCAAAACAACCAACCCAAAACCAAAAGTTCATCATTCATTTCCCTGGTGCAAAATTAGGCCTTCTTCAGAGACAGCAGGGAATAAAGACTGTGTTCTCCATTCCTGCCCCTCTTGAGAAAGCAGCATCCTTTCTGGTGGAGTCTTAACAGAAAAACTGGGCTCAGAGCAGCCAGAGAATTACGTTGCCGCGTTCCCTGCTCAGAGGGCAAGAAGAAAAAGGATGTGAAGCTCTTCCATTCCCTAAAAGAGAGGACCAGCTGCCATCAGGCCACTTTAAGCCCTGTTTATATTATCATACAATATGAATATTTTATGGTTCTTTTGCTGTGTTTTCATTGTGTCTACGTTGCAAATATTACTAGATCAGGCAGGTTATCACCAGGACCTATCCAGGAAGGACTGGGTTGGAAACACCTGTCAGAATACTGTTATTTTTAAGCTGTAAGCAGAGTCAGGCAAATGACCTACTTATTTGAAAAGATGTATTCAACAGCCCTTAGTCTTAAGGCCTCATTACAAATGCCAGGTATATGAGAACAGACAGTATGTCTTAACATTGTAAATACTGGGCTAAATGCAGGCCCAGTAGCTATTCCTGATATATATCCCGATAGCTATTCCACTTTACTATGCAAGTAAGTAAAGGTAAAATAGATTCCAAAAATCAAAGTTTTGCTCAGCTGTTGCCATTTGAGAAGATTACAAAGTCCAAATGAAAAACATGTTTCCTAGAGCAAACATGTCCAGCAGCCGCTGGTACTGGTTATGCTGACTTCTGGATGACGAACCTAAGACACCTCAGGGCTGTTTCTAACAAATACTGCCCTCCAGGTTGCTCAGACTGCAAATTCAAGTACTCCATACTTACGAAAGGACCAGGCCTACTCTGTCTCACACTGGACACCAAGAATGAAAGCGGACGAAGCCCATGGTCCCCTCCAATGCCAGAAGTGTACTACCCCAGCCTCATCACTTAACAGTCAATTGTAACCACTACAGAGTCCATCTTTATCCTTTCCTGCGAGCTCCTCACAGATTTCTGCCACTAGAGAATCATAGCTTTAGAAGAAGACAGAGGTCAGGAGTTAATCTTCCTTCTCCATCAAGATTTTATGAATCTGATTTAATGGGGACAAAAAGATCTCAACCCTTTATATATTTGTATCTGTCACAAAGACTAAACCTAGAGAGATCTACGCAAACATTCTGATCTCACTTCCAGCTGCACACAATTGTGCTATGCCTGAGAAAAATTAGCAAATTACTCCGAGACAAGTACGAGCAAGCCACGGCGGTCTCTAAATTCACCACCAAACAACAGACTAACCAGTCTTCTCTTGCTAATCTGTGTCAGAGCCTGCAAAAGACAGTAAATACTGACTAAAGGCCATTTCCCCTAGCAACAGAAAGGTTCACAAAGCTTTGCAGCTTCTAGCATAACTAAGAAACATCCACGGTGTTTCAGCTGGAATGACTGCGGTCTCAACTTTTCCCCTCACATCCTGTACCACTTCTTTCTCTTATTTAGGGACTATGGGATTATTTAATAATTCTATATTCTTTCTGGCAGCTTTCCTCTCCTCTCATTCACAGAACAAAGGTAATGACAAGACAATAAAGATTCCTTTCTGCCTACACATTTCACTAAGAGGGAAAGCTAATAAACACAGTAACATTACTTGAGCCGTGAGAGCAGCTTGCCTTATTAGCCAGTGTAGTGCAGCCTTTAATTTATCATTTAGGATAGTTACTATAACATAACAGGAATGCTAGTTGCCCTGAACAGGGTCTTTATAACTGGTTTATAATGCTATACTGAGAAGAAAGAAGGTGGGGGAAAAATAAATAGGAGAAATTTCTTTTGTGCTAACTGTTGAACTGATGTTGTTTAAGTGGCAGATTGCACTCACCTGGAATAACAGGATTAGCAAATGCATTTCCTTATCTTTCCCAGTCAGGTGTGTTTTCTGCGATGCCTTCTAAACAGCACAGTAGAGCTCTGTGTGGGTTGTAAACATTAGTCTAGGGGAAGGCTTAAGTTCAGTTAAACAAAAAGCCAAAGCTCTTTTTGTTTAGTAGAGAACAAACAGGTCAAATGTAGATTTATGTTTTTACTACAGTTACACCTATTTTATAAAGTTTCAAGATGTAAGCCCAACAGTTTGGCCTTACACATATAAGAAAACTTTCCACTGCTCAAGGCTAACTCCAGAGGAGAGGGACAGGCCCTCAGTAAACTTTGTTCTACTAAGTTACAACAGGGTATGTATACATTCATGGTTTGTTTGGGTTTTTTTTTTTTTTTTACTACAGGATTAAGCTGCCAAGTGCCTTGGCTTTCAGACTGTTTTTCTTCCCTAATCCCCGTTCCCTCCCCTCTGAGTGAAGTAACCTTTTTTAAGCCTTGCTTAATAAAGTGAAGTAGAAATATAATGTAAGTTCTTTTGCTACACTGTGGACTACCCACAAGCTTCATAAAGATCTATGGTTGCCTGAAAATTAGAGGTGAATGAGTTATCCCCACTCCTGCAGATGTTGACGCTCTACTGCTGTGTCAAACACAGGAACTCCTTTCCCGAGAAGTTATTCTCCCCCTGCAAATACTGCTTTATCACATCTATCCAAGCTCTTTCTGTTAGTTTTTCCACTTCTTTCCAGTTTTGGTTTGTTTTTATCTCTTGCTGCCTGGCTCGTGCTTACCTAGCCAAGGATGGCAGCACAGACAGAGCTTCAACGGACCACACCAGTGGTAATGGAAAACACCTAGTGAAGCTTCCTACAACAAATCTGCACAACATACAGTGCACTATCCTCTCTACAAGCCATATGAAACTGAGGAGACTTCAGAGTCATCATTAGATAGCAAAAATGCCAATGTGCATTCCACTCCTGCATCTTACTGGTGTCCTGACACTCAAGTGCAAGATAAGAAGTGATTCTAGTTTTAATTCAAAAACTGGTCAGTTAATTTACCATTCGTCTTCACTTGCCTTGACAAGGACGGTTCATTGTTAATGCAGAGATCAGTGGCCCTTCTCTCATCCTGTTCTCATCTGCTGAGTTAAGTTTCTGAAATCTGTGGATATGGCAGACATTCTTCATTAAAAAAAAAAAAGTTTGACCCTTTGACATTTAAAATTAAGTCTCTCAGAGCTGAATGTGGTGGTCTTTTGTGGTTGCTGGGTTTTTTTTTGAGGGGTGAGGAGTGGGTGATGAAACATCCAGTTAAAACTACAATTTGGAAAATAATGAGGACACTAAAAATAAGAAGTTGGAAACTACAAAGACTGAGTCCCCTTTTTAGCTATACAAAATAAGCATTGCCGTTCCTTTAAGGATAATACAAACCATACTTCATTGACTTAAACTCCAATTGCTCACAAACAGTAACTCAACTCACTGTGTAAAGAAACTCTGAGGTTGGTATTTGAAGAAAAGTTTGTTGACCATGTGCATGTAAACTCAAGAGGATGAGTCCAGAATCATCAGCCTTCCAGTATATGGGAAGTTCCCTAATCCAATAGTAAGAATCATGTCAATCATTAATATTTTACTAACAATTATTCAATATCTAAGTTGCGTGCACTGCTTGGGACAATACTTTTTATTAAGACTTTAACTAAGGCTTTCTTGTATGTGCTAAAAAGAATTATAAGTATTTACCTATTGCTCTTTATTTTGTGAAGATTAAACTTCAAGTTGGATTTATATTATTGAAACAGATTTGTCTTTATTTTCCCATTTATCGACACAAATGACAGGAAGATGCTCAAACACTATGTTATTGATTTTTGGCACGCTGTCATTCTGTGTTCACATCTGTAATCAGAAAACCAAGAGCTGAACGACTATCCTCATTCCAGGAAAATTAATTTGGCAAACCAATGCAAGGAGTTTGATAAAAATGATTTCACACAAAATTGGTTCAATAAACTGTTGCCCTAATTAACACTAGCTTGGTTTTTTGAACAAGCTCCAGCACAAAAGTTCAGCATGATGCCAGAAGAGTTATATAAAGGCGGAGCCTGTCTTTTCTCCGCATGCAGCCTGAGCCTTGGTGCATTTTTTTTTAATATAGTTAGAGATTGGTGGTCGCTGTGACGAGAGCATAATGTAATTATTAATAAAGTGTCAATGTGTTTTACACATTTACATCTATACTGCATCTGAGAAGCATCTTTCTCCCACCAAAGGCTGTCTGGAAAATGGCCCCACCACATTCCTTTACAAAAGGAGAATATTCTCATCTCCACTTTCCCCGTGGGTAAACTGAAGTACAGCAAAGTTAACGGTCTGCTGTTTCAGAAGGGGGTGTCAAACACCTGCAGTAAACACAGATTTTAACAGGCTTTGGAAGAAGCTCAGCACTTCTAAAAACAAGCCCAGAAGATGCTTTGTAGGAAAGGTTTTAAATGACCTTTCACACTCTCACCATGCAGTGCTCTGGCCACCCAATGATGCTACTTGGCTACTTCCACATCCCTTACAAGCTAATACTCTGCTTCACTGCACCTTGGACATCCTTCCAAACAAAGGGCTTTTCTCTGTTTTCTTTCTCACTGTTCCCTCCTTCTCCGAGTGCTGGCCTGTCCCCTCTAGCGTGGTGGGCATCTTTGGAGCAGCTAGGACAACGTGACTTGCAGGACTCCCCCCACTCCTCACAACCGNCAAATCCTAATTACAGTTAGCAGGGATTAAGCAATAGTCACTAACCTCTTCAGCTCACAGAGGAGAAACGTGATCCTGTTTAATTCTCCTCCGCTCCCTGCAGCTCCTTCTTACACAACACGCTGCAGCTCCAGCATATCAATGCACCGCTCGCCCCGCTGCTATCATTGCAGCAACACCCCCTTGGCCAGGAATCCAATAAGGACACTATAGGGGCGGGCTATAGCCAGAAGCAGCTGCAGCAGCAGGAAAGCTGGTACAGGCACTGAGGCCGGCAGCTTTCGCCTAGAAAACACCGAGCACATGGCTAGCAAGGGGCTGACACCTTCCCAGGGACCTGTGCAAGACCCCGGTTAAGCCCACGCAGCGGTCACCCCAGCCAGGTGCTCCCCAGAGCTCAGTCATGCAATGGCTTGCAGGCACTGGTGCATCAGCAGTGATTGTGTCCGCCCAGCTGCATCCACAGGGTGTAACGCTGCAGGCTGAGTCCCTGCTCAGGAAATTGGGAGTTTCAGCAGTGCCAAGCAGAAAAGAAATCATTCTGTGCCCGGCTTCCCCCAAGCAGGCAGTATACAGAAAGCAGCCACTAGGAGAGCCCAGGCCAGGTGTTACTCAAGTTCTTACTTAAGACTATTTTTCTCCCTTCCTACAGGGATTGCTTCCTGGCCCACCACGTACTGAGCTTAAGCACCAGTTGTTGCTTGGAGAGCCACTTTTTACCCAGATCTTACTCCCACCCTCTTTACTTGCCATTTCTTATCTATGGGCAACAGGCCTTTCAGCTGCTTCGTTCAGGACTTGGAAGATAAAAGCCTGGGAGGGTGCAGCTATTTTCCCCCAGGCCAGTAGTTCCTGCAATAAACAGCGCATTAAATAAGGATGGTCTGAATTCCACAGATCTTTCTATACCATGCTGATGTTGGGTATTTACAGACTATGATAGAACCTAAAACCGCATCACATTGGGACTACAGGTACAAATAATTAAATTCTGTACTCATTCACCTCAGATGTAAAGCAGAAATCAGTAACTATTCTTTTTGCACCCGACTGTGTTCAATTCACCCTGTTTCTGGCAAACCTTGGGGCACGCTATGTATGAGTAATAACACCATAAGTAGTCTGTCTTCTTCCTATAAAACTTTAAAATTCAACGCAGCTCTAGATTCCTTAAATTCTTTATTCCGAAACTCTGCAGGTTGGGATTGTAAGAGGGATACACCCTTCTTTCCACTTTTTCCCACTCGCTTCTTCTGACGAGTTAACTTCCTCACCAGCAAGACTTGAGGAACTCGCTTGGCCTCCTACCAGCTACATGTGCTTTTCCAGAATCCCATTTTCTGAGCCAGTTAGGGAGTTTTAACTCATGCAAAACTTTCGTGGTCTAACATAACTTCATCTGAACGTGGGTTTATACTGACATTACTATGCTGGATGTTTCAAATATGTCACAGGATGTTTCAAAACTCTTTCCTTCCCCTCTCAAACACATTGTATTACCACAGCCTAAAGCACAGATCTACGTATCATCAGTTCTTATTACAGTTATTACACAACTGCAATAAGGAGGAGCTCCAGAGTGTAACTGAAGAATTACATACAAGACTAACAAGCAGGAAGTTTAAAGTCCATCAAAGCATAAATGAAGGTCTGCAACATATTGTGTGGTATTGCATAAAGGAGGATCAGCATTTAAAAGATATACATCATGAGTTCAACATATGGGACTGCTAATGACTAGCATGTGACTGTATGCTTAGCATAAAGTAATGAATCAATTAGCACATGATAGGAAACCATAATGAATAGCAGAACATATGAAAGAATGCATATGGGAGTGATTAGAGGCAGATGTACCTCAGAGCCTTGGATTCACTAACAGTGCTCGCATTTGTTCAGCCACGTGTTCTACAGGATGCGGGAACCTGTCTGATCTCATAATTAACCTTGTAAAAAAAAAATAAAAAAGCCCTACTTTCCAGATGGATCAGCTCCCCAAACCAGGTGGGAATGGCAACACACAGCCAAAGAGGAGGGCACAACTGCCTCTTTCCACCACACTGTGGAGTTAGGTTACCTTAAACCAGTCAGCTAACTACATGCTGTTTGATCCCTGTATACAGCCTCATTTGTTTGTTTGNGAACAAGACATGAACTCTGGAGGAGCTGTTTGTGACCGTGAGACAAGCAGCCGGCACAGCAAGAGAAGCTAGGGTCCCCAGGGTGGTGACAGCAGGCAGGGGGAAACGCCAACCCTGGAAGAAGCAGCAGCAAATAGCCCCCAGTGTGGACGTAGCTCTGCTGTTGTACTGATGTCTTACACAGTCTGTTTCTCTTTCCATATGGAAACAGCGGAGAGAGTATCTATAAATAACGAGTACCTTTCAATACCAATAAATCTTCACCAAAGTTGGATGGATATGGTATAGCTTTCATCATTGCAAAATTACAAGGAGAAGGCCTGCAGCGGTAGTTAGGCCAACACAGGCATAGCTGGGAACCACAGACAAGCTTTTGGCACAAAATCCTTCTTCAGGTCTGAAAGGTATGAAATAGATTTTTCAGAGAGTAATTAGATATGTAGGAGTCAGACCACCCCTGAAGGTAAAGGCAACCGTTTCCCACAAAGAAGGGATGTTAGGGGAAAGACAGGAGAGAAAGAGAGCTTAAAAACCCTGCAGCTCTGCAGACAAACCAGCCTCTTAACAGGGCTCGTTAGGAGCACAGGAAGCATTCCCACTAAGCTAGGCCACCCACTCCCTTTTTTGTCCTGTATTTCTCATTGTCTATTTTTTGGTCATATCTGCACATCGGTTTGTTCTGCTGATTGTCTTTCCGTACTACGTTTCTCCTTACTCTCATCTCCCACAGCCTCACAACTGTTACAAGTCCTAGCAAGCAGATGTATTAATTAACTTCAGCTACAACCTAGAAACCTCTCACTTCTCAGTCTTGTCAGGAACAACTAAACAATGCAAAATAGCGTAATCATCATTCTGACCATAGGAGTTAACTAGCAACCACTGAAGCCCTCTACAGTAAGAAACAGTTTTATGTGGGAGAATTCAATAGCAGATAATATTCCACTAAATCGCAATGGTAAGCCAAACAGTGTAAATAAGAAGCAGGAAACTACTCGGATAAGAGAACAAACTGGCTTGGCAACAGCCTGGAGAAGAATGCCTGATTCAACTCCTCAGCCGGGAAGCGCATACAATAAATAACAGAGCAGGTACGATGCAGTAAGAAACAGCAGCGGAGCGCGCTCTGAAATTATTGGTCCAGTCATCATTTCATTTCAGATGAGTCAAAACTGCGAGCCAAGGCTCAGGATCCTGTAATCCAGCAGCACTCATGCACTTTATGCTACAAGCCCTAAGTGCTGAGCTCAGTGACAGCTCCGAACAGCCCGCTTAAATAAACTCCGACAGGGACAACAGCTTATGTGGTACAATGATGAGGGATAAATTTGGAATGAAAAAGATAAGCTAAAGACAGCAGTAATTAAGTTAAATATCAGTGTACGGAATCAGATCCTCAGATTAGATCCAGGGTTTTGTTCGGGGATTGCTGGAAGGCCGCTCACAGAAATTGTTTTTTTTTTTCCATTTTAAGGGCGTTTTTTTACGGTGCCCCTTCCTTTGCGGCATGGCCTAGAAAACAAACCACCGCAAAGACCTAATCCCGCCACAAAGCAACAAGTTGAGGTGTATTTTGGATTATCAGCTCGGAGCCGACGGGCTTTGGGTTCTGGGGAGGCCCGGGCCGCGGCATGGCAGCGGGCTGGCAACCGCCCTCTGCAACGTTTCGCCCCATTCACCCCCAAAACCGAGGCCATTGCGGTGCGGGACACCCGCTACCCCTGGCCAAAAGGGCGAGGCGCAGACCGAGGGACCCCCCCCCAGAAAACGTCCCCTGCTTTCAACACAACAAGGCGG
>VZSZ01006946.1:580436-666926 GCA_013398815.1 Ibidorhyncha struthersii | reverse complement strand
CGGCCCACGCGTGAGCCTTTCCGCCGACCGCCGCTGCCGTGAGTGGGGAGGGGCAGCCGAGCCCGGGGAGCGGTTAACGGCCGTTAGGGCGGGATCCCGCCGCCCCGTCCCCACGGGCGGTGCGGGACCCGAGTGAGCCCGTCCGCCTGTCCGCCGGCGGGCTGGGCGCTGCGCAAAATGGCGGCCGCGGCGTGGGACGGGGCTGCGGGGCCCCACGGGGGCGGGGAGGGAGCGCGGGGNGAGCGAGGTGGCGGCGGGCCTGCCAAGCGAGGAGTCTTAGACCCGTAAGAGGATGAACGAGTTGCAGTAATTATACACGCATCGTCTCACAGCGCGATTACCAGGACCTTGTTAATGGTAATTGCACTTTGAATACGCCTCACCCGCTTCTAGAAGCGGGACGCGAAGCACGTTTCTCTCGCAAGGCGCAAACAGAGCCTGGTACACAGAAAACATTGAAGCTGCTGTGAAGACCTGCTCCTCTAACGCTGTTTTTGCCCGTTTAACTGCCATTTCCAGAGGCCGTGCTGCCCGAGGGAGCGCTGCCAGCTCCCGCACGGGTGGAGGAGGCATGGGGTGCCGTGGCTCCCACCCCACCGCCGAGGGCAGGGAGGGCCGCCGAGGGCGAACCGTACCTCAGCCCAGGGCAGGGTAGAGCGGCCACAGGCCCGCAGTACTCTGCGCTGCGGGGAACCGCATGGCGGAGGCACGGCTTAGCAGAAATTCGAAGAAACGTGGCAGGCGTAAAGCCGGGCCGGTTGCAGTAACTGGTCCGCGTCGTAAGAAAACTGCAGCCAAATTTGCTTCGTCGTTTGGTACAACTTGAGAAGCCATCAAGTTGTCCTGAGCCTGTTTAATACTCCGACACCCTGAAGAAAAGGAATTGCTGTGTTCCTTTCTCTGAAAACCGAAACTCTCCAGGTTAGGATTGCTCCTGTAAACCAGACAAGGTTTTCCCCCCGTGCCTTTTTATTGGTGAGGCTAGTTCCTCCTGCCTCCCAGCCTCGTTGGTTTTGACTCAGTTACTTTCTGCTGATTTACACGAACTCTTAAAAGTGGGAGCATTGCTTCTTTCAGAGGTAGTTTTTAATAAACTGAAGCGTTGAGACAAAAAGTGAGCCTTTCCCCTTAGGCCAGCCTCACAGGCAGGAGTAATAGCAGGCTGTGACAGCAAGATGGCCCTATTCCACTGCCCAGCTGTAAGCGTGCTGTACCTCTTGTATCAGGTTTAGGGACCAGCTGGCTTTTTGAAAGTTGGTTTTCCAGTGCATCACGGCTTTCTGGACATGGCATACCCTGCAGCTGCACAGTCCTGCAGAAGGGAGGGAAAAGGGGCATGAGCACCCCTTCCAGCGGGAAGTTACAGCTGCACTTAAATGCAGTGTTAAACTGCACCTACTCTTTGTTTTGACTCTAAGCTTTGACTCAAATTTGAGCAGTAAACTGATGTTTCGTATCATGCAGTAGCCTGCATCGAGGGTTTTCAAACTTGAGTGGGGGTGTGGTAGAGAAAGATGCGTGCGTGTTGACAGATAACAAAATACTGCCTTTCTGGCGGCTCGGTGCCTAGAGGTTATTTTGTCTCAGTTAAGACTTGACAAGAATTGCTGCCCTCACTATCTCAACATAATAATTTAAGATGCTGAAATACCCCAAATCAACCAAATCCCATGAAACACAAAGTGCAAAGAAAAGTTATCTTAAACAAGCAACGCAGCAATTTTAAAGTTGTTGCATTTATTTCCCCTGAGGAAGAATGGCTTCTCATCAGGAGGGGGGTGAAGAGGTTAGTCAAACTTAACTTGTCATTTTTTTGTTAGATGTGCTTTAATTTAGGCTACTGTAAATTGAATGAAAAAACATGGAGAATGGAGATAAGGAGCTTTTGGGATTAAAAGAAAAAATAAACCCCAAACCCGTCATTACTATCTTACAGCTTTTTCCAAGTAGTACTTTGCTGTTGCAGCTCTGAAATTAATGAAGTGTGCATGGATTATTGCTACACGTATTTCACTTCAAAGCTGGTTATTCCCCAGAAGTCAGAGGCTTTGCATATCTCTTAATACAGTACTTTTCAGGCCACTTTTCTAATACAGACTTCTGGGTTTTGACTCAATGCCAGAGGAGCAAAATAACATCCTTACCTTTGCAGCTGTGACCACAACATGAAATCGAGCAGGAGGAGGAGCTGATGCTGGGGGTTGTTTTCACTACACTTAAGGCACCTTAAGTGTTGGAGCTCACACGAAGAGACAGGCCCAAGCATGCCTTCCCTAACAATGTGGCTGTTAGGGTACTTGACCTTTCTTTTATACCTGCAACAGTTTAGCCAGCACAGGTGAACGCAGCTTGTCTGTTACGTAGCTCTGTGTGAGTATTGTTATTGCACAGCAGTTTCTCTTATTTCCCTGTAATACCTTACCTAGTCTGCAGCGCAGCCCTCAGAGCAGCTCCAAGGATGATTTGGTGGCAACCCAACTTGTGGTGGTTCTGAGAATTGGGAGAGAGCTCTAGATGCAGATCTGAAGGCTGCATCAGCTCTAGCCTGCTTCTGTGCAGACACCTCACTGTTTGTCCAACTCCCAACTGCACAACTGCCACAGAAACAGAAGTCAGCAGCTGATGTGTGTGAACACTTGATCTTGAAATGCTTGCATATTCAAGCGAGGGGGAGGGAAAAGGGAGAAAAGGGACTTAGCTGGATTTTTCTATTTGTCTGTAGTGCTGCTAGTGACTCAGTCTACAGTTTTGAGCTGTGATTTTGCATAACTGAGGAGGCTGCAGAAAAAGGCTGTATTGTTTCTCAGTTTCTGGAAGTAAGCAGCAGTTAGATGACCATAAAGCTAGTGTGGAAGCTAACCTCTTGAAAATGCAGTCTTGCTTTTTTTTTTTTTCCTACTTGGCATATAAGGAATAGAAGCTATTTGAGGGTGTACTTCTGAAAAGATACCTGATACACAGGAAGACTTGCAATTTTACTAACACTGTTCCAGTTGTCATTTCAGCACTGCTTCTTAGTCTTTTCCCTGTTGTGAGCAACTTGAAAAACATCACCAGCTATTTACACTGACATGTGCTTTTAAGCATATGTCAGGGATGCTTTCTGATATTAGACTCTCTTTAGTTAAGTGAAAGAATACTTTCATCTGGTGGAGTGACAGTGGTGGGTTTTTTCTTTAAGAACAGCACAGCAGTAATAACAGTTATACTTAAACCCCCCTCTTCCCCCAAGGCAGGGTAATTTTCTTTTCTTGGTGTTTACATATTTTCATTAAGTGATTGCACAGCCTACCACCAGCTAAAATACATAGTCCCCATTTCCAAAGCTCTCTCAGAGTACTCTTTATATCCTCAGCTCATAATAGATAATTTGGCAGGTTTGGCCCCTTCCCTGCCTTTCTCACCCCTCCCTACACCCAATAAAAAGTCATTCCTGCTATTAATTTGATCAGTACAATAAACACTGTAAGCCAAATTATCCATTACCTAAAAATGTATTCTGCCATCATGTTATTAGACCTCTCATAGATCAAACTGGAGGCACGTGAACAGGGAATGTTTTCCTTATCTGTAGCTGTATCTGCTTTGAAGAATGGCTTTGTAAGCTTCTCCCATTAACTAACAAAGAGATAGAAATCTTCCACATGCCTGTGTGCCTTCTCCAGCTGTGGATAACTTCATTAATGGCAGCAATAATCTCCCAGTCTGTCTGGCAGGTGTTGATCTGTGCTCCAGCACTAGTGTAGATGCTCACTTTGATGATGTTAAATAAGTCAGAGCTAAGAGTGTGCTTTTGAAGCCAGTTGCCTCTATGTACCACACTTTGACTTGAATTTGAAGTTTCCAGGTGGACCACCAGAGGCTGCACCACAGGAGGATGCTCCGCACCCTCCACAACTCATAGGTGGGGAAGTCCATGGGAGCAGTCAGGAGCTAGTCTAAACAAACTACACACATAAAACCCACATAGTGGGAACACAGCCCTCAGCATCAGATGATTTGATTTACAGACCTGTACTTATTCCTGACATAGATATAGCCAGCAGTAATTATAAAAGAGATCTGTCTAGCATTAAAATAATCAGAAATTGATGTATTGAACTTGACCAGAAGGAAGACCCATAAGGAATGGGAGCATCCATAGGGAAGTTTGATCCAACAGAAGCCTAACAGAATCCAAAAGACCTCAAACCAGCGCTTTCCAGTCTTTCAGCACTCTACAGAAATCTCTACAACTGGTTGTGTGGTGTTGATGAACACCACAAATTGAAGGTGTAAACACAGGGTGGTACACGGAGATCTGGACTGCTTGAAAAGATATGCTCATCTGAACAAGATTCATTTTAATGTAACATGAAAAATCGTTCACCTGAGGCTCAGAAATGCACGTAGGGTACTTAGGAGGTAGGAGAAAATAAGAAGATACTCAGAATGCAGAAACATTTGTAGGTACAGGGTGACTAGACTGCCTAACAAGAGTTCACTTCCACAGGTTGTAGGTAGAAGGAACACAAGTCTTGTCAGAGACACAAATTAGCAGTAAAGCAGGGATTTGCATCCTGTTCATGGCATACGAGAACCATGAAAGTAGAGTTAACATTAAAACCAGGCACAGAAATGTAAGTTAGAAGATTAGAGAACTGAAAGAACCTACTCTGGAAAGCATGCTAGGTAAGAGTGATTAGGCTTGATTGGATGCACTCAGAGGCAATTCAGCTGCTGTCCATATAGGTGGCTTTTTTTAGAGATTGCTGCTGAGCTGCTCTTTAGACAACTGGGGAAAAAAGTCAGTAGGAGACAGTCAGAGCTAGCCAGGTAAAAAGGAGGGATAATGTAGATGGACACACAGTGAAGAGAACAAGCCATGAAATAGCTTATTTAGCAGCACTGTGTTTTTTCTGAAGTCTTAAAGCAAGGAACAGTATTGTCTTAAAGTCCTTCAGATTTTGTCATCTTGATACAGAAATGACTAAATAAGGGTCTTTGATACATATTCTGATGTATATATACACACATACATATATATTTTGACTTACATGCATACACACTCTGATGTATATATACACACATACATATATACTTTGACTTATATGCATACATACTCTGATCTCCTGTAACATTTTCTTCTGGTCCCTCCACAAGATTAGACCTCTCAAAACACATAGTAAGCATCTTTTCAGTGGCCTTCCCTGAAAGCAGCCTTGCCAAGCAGTAGACAGAATATTTTTTCCTCTGTGCTGGTGGCCCACATTATCTCCAGCCATAGCAAAAAGGCAGACTCCAGAGAAACATTTGCCATGTTTGATGGGACTGGTTGTCTAGCAAGTATATTATTAATGAATATTCAGAGGAAGGAGACAACAGCCCGTATGTCTAAACAAGTGACACAGCGCTGTTTTCAATGACTTAAAGTATCAGGTATTTAACTGGTAGTCAATAAAAGCTTTTTTTTGCCTTGACCCCTTACTGTCATTTCTCCTTGGGATTCAGAGAGCTGCAACATGATGTAGGTCATACACCAACCCATTTTGATTACTCAGTTTAGGTGGAAGAATGATGTTGCTTATTCCACTAGGACTGGAAAGCAACTATAAGCGCTTAGAGCTACAGCATGAGCTGCTGCAAGAAGTTTGTGAAAATCCCCTTTTAAATAGAAAGCAGAGAACTGCATATGAGATATTAGAGCTGCAGCTATCTAAGCTAATCCTGGCATCCAGGAACATTTGCTTGAGTTTTACTGGATATGTACATTTGTGGATGCAGCTGTACAAGCACTGAGAGAGAAAACTAAAAGCCTACATGCTTCAGAGCCTTCAGTACAGTTAGAAAGATACAGCATACTAGTACAAATGAAGAGGAAAGGTTGCTATGCATAACTTTATCATTACTTTTGGTCTAGGCAATTGCATAGACACAAAGGTGCTTTAAAAGTGCTGGTTTGCTGTAGTACAACATTTCTACATGTAGCATAGTTGGAAAGCCTACCTTAAGAGCTGGTTCACAGTAAGTAGTAACTCTAGATTCCCTGTGATGTATAGGAGTACACTAGTAGATACTCAGTGGAAGCCATCACATAACCACTTGGAAAAAGGCAAGTAATAACTTACCAGGAGCACCATATGCACCAAATAACAGGCCTCAATCCTTTTAAAAAAATAAAAATAAATCAAAACTTGTATCATAGCACACTTTCACTCAGTTTCTTACCTAAAGTACCTGTAGGCTCTTGCTGTAAGATGACTCCTCTTAATACTAGAAGCTCCCAGATACCTTCTCTCAAATGTTGATGTCTATCACCTGCTACTCTTCATAGCCTTTATCCTTCAAGCCTCCCAGGTGCAAAGCTTCTAGCTGAGAAATGTGCTCCTTAATTCTGCCTTACCCAGAAGTGGTGAGGAGCATGTTTCTCCTAATCTTTATCCTGCTAGGTATGGAGNAAAAAAAAAAAAAAAAAAAAGGTTGTCTGAATTTATGTTACTTCCTTTTTTTCCCGGTCAGGAATTAATTACAAATTCCACAGGCTTCTGAGTAAATTAATTGAACTCCAGGGGTATATATGAGTTACAACCACTGTTAAACACATGCTGTTTTCTTCCCATCCTTATTACAAAATCTGCAGTCATCTCCACACTGCTTCCATTTAATTGGAGTTTTGTCACCAACTTAAATAGGTAGCTCAGGTCCAAATTCATTAACAGAATGGAAAGATTTACTCCAAATGCGGAAAGACGATTAGAAGCTGAGCAGTTGCTTTTACATGGGGAGCATGCCCTAGCTTGATGAGGTTATTTCCTGAACCTAAACTGTAAACAAGCAACCGTGCAAAGTTGCAAAACTGCGTATGGGATGCTGGATGCATCTCGTGGAAATTGTGACAAAAGCTAACAAACTTCACCTCACTGAAGCTGGTGAAACATTTTCCATGTACTTGACTGGAGCCAGGATTTTGCTGTAGGCACTTACTCTCTTACTTTGCAGGAGTTAATCCACACTGCACAGTAAATTCCTCTGAAGACTGTTTTAGCTCCTCACCTCCCCAGTTCTCCCTTTTGCTTTAGGATAACTGAGTTTTAAAAGCTTTCCTAAACCTTCTTCATCTCCATTCCCCTTTCTAAATGAGAAACTGAATAAATATCCTTCCAGCATTCTGCTTGAGCAACACCATTGGCAGCACTTTTACACTGTATTAGTCATAATGCACACTAGTATGATGTCTTCCATCAGAATTTCAAAGCACTTAGCAAGTATTAATTAAGTATTGCGTGTCTGTGAGGTATGTAAGTAATTAATTTTATAAGCCAATGCCATATAAAGGAGAGAGAAGGGTGGATTCTAACAACAGTGCATAGCCTCTTTTCATTTACAGTTATTTTCTTCACAGGCGTCTAGACCTGAAGTAAGTTCCTTATGCGGCATTTGTAATGGCCGCAGTAAACAGGAACATTTGTGAGGCTGAACTTCTCATGTTTCCCTTATGTGACAGCATGTCCTCTCAAATTCTTTGTAAAATGGAGTTACGGTAAATCACGTCAGTAGAGAAGACAGGTGAAGAAGTTGAGATTTGAGCTCCAGTCCTGCCTTCAGTTCATCAGAACAGGAGTTCCTAAATTTCTGTTCTGTGTTTGCTTTTCTACAGGTAGCGAAGGGCTTTTGGGATGTTGCAGCCTTCCTTTTCCCGGACACGTTTACTCTTTCCACCTGGAAATGTGTTTAGGCAGATTTTTTGAGGACTTCATAAATTTGTCTGGGCTTTCCGGATGTCTGGTAGTTGTAGGGAGCAGGCACTTCTCAACTAGTTGCTGCACGTCTGGAAACTCTGGGCATTAGCACTGTGAGCATGCACTGCAGTTACGGAACGTGAAGCAGCCTAGCAGGAGCAGCTCTGTGTGTGTGCTGTGCTGTGCAGCGATGCGTAGTAAGTGCAAAACTCTTCAGAAACAGCGGACTTGATGTAGACAATCGTGCAGCTACTAAGACTGTGCAGTCAGCCCCCTGCTTTCATGGGGGAACTACACAGTTATTTGCGTATTGATTATACATCCCCTGGCTCCTGGGTGTGCTGCAGCTGCTGCATATACACATTGTATTTTTCTACCCATGAAATCCTCTGCAGACATATGGGATTCCTACCCCTCTAGTTTGCATCCTTGCATCCACGCTCCTCCAAAGCACAAATGACCAGTACTCATGGTGATTCCCTTTGATTCCCCCTTCCCATCTAATGACAAGTCCTTGCACTAAGACAGTGCTTCCGTGAGACACCTGGAGACAATTTCACAGTTTGCTACTGCCGGAAGAGAGAGGTGGCAGTCCCCAGTCCTTTCCCCGCCCAGCAGTCCTTGCTCTTGATCATTCTGCTGCTTACCTTGTGCCAGTTCTGGCATGGGTTGGATCCCGCCATTAGCCACTGTGACCTGTTCGCTTGGGAGCAAAATAGCAGAAAGATGGACAGCTTTCTCTGGAATAGCGAGGTAAATCAGCTGACTAAATGACAGCTTTAAGGTAAAGGATCAGAGGAGTACCTGAGCTGCTGCAAGTGCAGCTGGGAGGCTGGAAAAGAGATTGAGAGACTTGACCTCGCACTTCTGCAACACTGACTTGTTAGATCAGCTTAGCTGCCTCTGAAGCAGTAGTTCAATTTCTTTATTTTACAGAACAGAGGCCCTGCTTTACCTCCTTTTCTCTCCCCCTTCCCATTTATAGCTACGTTTTTCAATATGGGGAAATTTGGGTGGATTCACAGTTTTTGTCACACGACCACATAAGAATCATATTCTTGGAAGGGTTATCAAGGATTTTCTACATCATGGTCTTACAGGCAATCGCATACAAACTTTCTTTAATATGCTTCTGTGGCCTCAAACCAGTTGGGTTATTTGTTTTTCCTCAGCTATTCATATGTTGGAGCCTAAAAGCACTGTTATCATCATGTTCAGGAACCTCTATGCTTTTTAAGCATGCTTATTCTGATTCTAAGGTAGCCTCAACAAAAGCTTTGAATCCCTTGTCTTGCTCCCTTGAACTAGTTCTGAAATTGTACCTAAAGCTAAATACAGCGCCCATATTGCGTGGAAACTGCTTTGAAATTAAACAGAAATTTGAGAAGCTTCTGATGGCTGCCTCTGAAAGTGTCAAACACATGGGCTCTTTTTCCCAACCCTCTGGAAAATTAATAAATAACAATGAAAAATCATCAGTTTTTTTTCCCTACTGCATAACATCCAGCTAGATTTGAGCTGGATGAGCAGAAAACTAAAACGCGATGAAATTCTAATTATTCCTTCGGTATTGTTTGAGAAATGATGGAAGACTTCAGTGCATTAATAAAGCAATTTAGGCAGCCCTCTGCCACCATGGTGGAGACGTGTGGAGTGCAGGAGATCAAAAGAACAGTCTCATCTGCTTGACACACACCCCCAGTGTTCATTCATTAATGGCATACTTTTAGCGTAGGTTATAACTGTACACATCATACAACAAAGCAGTGCCATGAAGTCCCCTGTCCGTAAGGAACAGAGAGAGCAGAAAAAAAAAGTTTGGTCGATTAAAGCATTCCCAGCGGCTGAGAACATCACTAACTCTGACCCGGTTTGCTGTGAACTTTGAAAGGGTGGGAAGTGTAAGCACACACCACCATCTTCGTTTGATTGTATTGTTCAGAATGAATCCCCCCACTGATGAAATAATTCCTGATAAAACACGTAGCTTTCAGAAGTCGTGCACTCAAAGCATGCACAGTGTGTGTGTGTTGAAGTATCAGTGCTCTGTAAAATACGCACAGATTAGTGGTTTGGGGCTGCCCATCTGTTGTGAAGTGGAGGTCTAATTATGTGTATTTTAAACCAAATATGATCAGTTTCAGGTTCTGAAGAAGAAAGAGCGTCCATCCTTTCTTGACAGAGGAAAGAGACAAAACACATTGTGTTTGTCCTGATATTCTGTAGAGGTCTCTCTGTAAGGACCTAAACTTCAGCTGGAAAGCAGACAGCATTCGCTTATTGTTTTTGCATTTTTAGAAAATAAATTTCCTCACCTCCAGTTTAGGAAAGTCCCAGTTGTAATAAGTCTAGCTGGGCAGATTCCAGATCAAATTTGTTCCTGGCATGATGGCGTTGACTTAGTGGCAATGCACCAGAAACGAGCCTGGCCTTTTCTCTCTGTGAAAGCGAAAGTGTTAGCTGGTTGTTTCAGAAGCACGCAGAGTAATATGCCTTTGGATTGTACACAGCTAATCCTCTTTATACTTTGCTGACTATAACCTGCTTAGTCTTACATGAAATATATTCGCCGTCTTTTCGTGAGTCTGATCCAAAGCCTGTTGAAGTCAGTAGAGAGAGTCCAGATTTTTTTCAGTAGTTTTGGAGCCGACTCTGTACAAACAGCTGGTCTAGCACTGAGTCTTCTAGTTGAAAGACAAGGAAAATAAGCAGCACCCAACTGCATTGGACTCAGTGCTGTATTAAAGATATAAATGAAAGTAACGTGAAACTTGTAAAACCAGACTGGACAAAACACTCTGAAACATGCTGCAGGGAGCAGTCTAGTGCTAGCAGGGGAATAAGTTAGCTGTTTAATGATTTCTTTTCCATAGCTTTTACTTTTCCACATATTCTGTATTGTAACAGTACTTCTTTTTTTTTTCCTTAGGCAAATAGCTGCCAGACAGCAGCACTGGAATGAGAACATATGTAGTGTTTGCTTTTATCTTACATTACAAAAGAAGCGTGAATACCTTGTGTTATTCCAAGTATAAAATTACAGGTGTCAAATCATTTGGTGCTTTAAGTGCTGTGCCAGAAAAGTAATCCAGTAAAAATAGCTATATGTCCTGTCAAAGCTGAGCAGTTAGTATTGTTATTACAGTTCCTTACTTGCATGGCTCCAGCAGTATAAGATGGCACAAAACAAGTGTAAGAGACCAGCAAGAAACTTGCCTGGAATTGCCCAGAGCATAGAAAGACAGGAGGATCAAAACCAGATAAACCTAAGGGCCCAAAGTGAGGATCTGCCCGGTCTGCGTTACGGTTGGTTTGAACTTTTAAAATGCTGTTAAACAAAAGCTGTTTAACATCTTAAGGTGCGATTCTTATCCACAGATCCTAAAAAGAATTAAAGCAAAGGATGATTTGTGCTTGGTTCTTGGTAAGTATGCGGTTGACCTTCTGTCCTAAGGAGCACACCATTTAAAAAATAGAAAAATACTTAGCTGGTAAGGTGAAAGAATTTTTTCATCTCCATGTTACAAACAAAAGCGCAAAACAGGGATTGAGGTGGCTTGGCTGGGTTAGATGGTCAGTGGCTGCGTTGCCTGTGGCAGAGAACCCCTGTCTCTGTCAAGTGCCTTACAAGGGAGTCATCCTTACGGAGCTGAACAAGCCTTGAGGGAGAAGCTTGCTGTGGACCTGAACTAAAGCGGGAGGTATGAGAACAGGACATAGCAGAGCACAGCACGTGGTTTTGGTATGTGAATTTCTCCTCAATAGAGCATGAAGAGCCACACAAACTTTGTGCGGCTCCTGGAAATTAAGTTAATACTTTTATTATCCATTACGCAAAAGCTGGGTCTGAAGAAAATCTATTTAGTAGATTGTTTCCCTAAAGGGGGCAGAAGACTCACTGCATTTAATACTTTTTCCAGGCCTCCAGATCCTCAGTGAAACCTGGACAGAGATAGCCTGGTTTGCTAAATTGGGGACACGCTGCTTCTGTCAATATAGATATTAAGAAGCTTATTAAAGGGCATAGCAGCTGACAAGTGACTCTTTAATCCCTGTTAAATCCCTTAAGTTTATGATCAGTGTAAAGCAGTGCATGTAAAAAAAAAACGCAAGCTTTTACTCCTCGTCAATTCATGTGTGTTTCCTGATGAGATGTGTGTATTTGCATGGTGATAATCAGAACACATTTTACTTGTAATTTTCAGGATGAATTTTGGCTGCCTTGAAAAACACTCCCAAAAAGCCAGCTCTCTTCCCCTACTTCTTGAAAACCACAGGAGTCATTCATTGTGCATACTGGTATTTTAAGTAAGTGGCACACCCTAGTGTGGCAGACTACACAGTATGCCACTGAACAGCGGGCCAAATCCTCACGCTGAGGGGCTGCAGTTGTGTAAAAAGGTCAGAAACGACAAGGGCGTGTAGTACACCAAAGCGTGCTTGTCCTCACAGAGATACGAGTAAGGGGTTAACAGTCACACACGTCAATTTAAAGAAAAACTTTTAATTTGGTTGCTCTTTTTTTCTTTGCAAGCCGCATGCTCACACTGAACGTAAATATCTCATGCTGCAATGAGTAAGTCCATTTTAGGTTCCTTTTTCATACAAGTTTCATTCTACAAAACACAGAACTAGCTGTGAAGGATAAATTGGAGTTTTTTTGATTGCTGAAGAATGGAACACTGCAGTAGGTCTGTCCGTCAGTAGATCAAAGGAGGCATCTAGTGTACCTCGGTATGCTGTAACCTAAGCTATTTGTTCAGTAGTTAGCTCTAGTTAACTAACATGACTATTCATTCTAAAATAAGCACTCTGGCAGTGTTTGCTCGCAGGCAAATACTTGTTCTGCTACAGTTCTTTCTCAGCTCAGCTGCCTCTGATCCCCTTTGCAAGTGCCGAAGTTGTCAGCCTTTGTAGTCATGAGAGTTAATTACCACTCGTTTTGTTCGCTTCTCTGCACGGCCGAAAGCTTTTATGTCCTTTACATGGTTCGGGAGTGGAAAGACTAGCCTGCGTTAAGGGACTGTTTCTTATGCAATATATGATTAATAGTGGCCAAGAAGTGGTCTGCCACATGCGTACTGGCAGGTTGGTGGCTGTGCAGCTGCACTGCTAATTACATAGCTGGACGGGCTGAGCGCGGTGCATCTGACAGTGGACATAGGCTCCAGGGCCCAGCAGGAGATCAAGGTTAGGTAAAGCGGGCCGCCTGGGAAGTGGTGGCTAGATGTGGCATCTGGGGACAGATGGGATGGATCTGCTGGGGGTGGAAGCTGGACATGTGGAGAGTACAGCCACTAGCCGTGATACAGGGCAGTGAGTAGGAGCAGAGGAAGAAGTTAATAGCAGGCTACAGCA
The DNA here is from genome assembly GCA_013398815.1 of Ibidorhyncha struthersii. Classification (NCBI taxonomy): domain Eukaryota; kingdom Metazoa; phylum Chordata; class Aves; order Charadriiformes; family Charadriidae; genus Ibidorhyncha; species Ibidorhyncha struthersii. Next base: position 653,850 of record VZSZ01006946.1, on the reverse strand, counting down.
ATACGTGTAGCAACCAGCTGTTGCTCAGCATGGCCCTTTGCTGTTGGGCTGGACTCCCTTAGCTTTGGGAGTGGTTGTGGTAGTAGGAGAGGAGCATTATTGTTTAGCTTTCATATCAGTCCAAGAAAACTAGGTTTATCTCCCGGCCCAAAAGCGTTGTCCCCACCAAAGCGGATCTTCAAACACACTGCTCTTCAGAGGTTGTGGCTTGCAGTAGCAGGAAGCTCAGCAGAGCCCACATACTTTTAGCATCTCTAATCTCTGGGGTTTTTTACTTGAATTATGTTCTTCCTTTTCAGCTAAATAAACATAGCAAAAAGCTTTTCACTGTGTGCTAAGATATTCTTAAGTGCTCTTGTTTCCAAGGGTGACTTTACCAGGGGCAGCGATGTAGTCTCACAACAGAGTTCTTACGTGTCCCAGTTACAGATTTACTTCCCATGCTGCTGACAGCTTGATTTGTGAAAGAAGAAAGGACAAAATAGCAAAACAAAACTCAACCCGCAGCCCATGCGAGAGAGAAAAACACAGACTTGCTGTGCTACAGAGGAAGTGTCAAACACAAATATTTCAAAGGAGGAAAAGTCTTCATGTACATGATAATAATCCTTTTACAAGAATAAGTCACATAACTAACTATTTTTAAAGTTTCCTGTTTAATACCTGTGGGATAAGTCTGTGCAGCTAGCTGGAGGCCAATTTTAACCTTGGACCATTGAAATCTGTTGACCTGTGGTTGGTACAGAGCTGGCCATTGTTTTTTTTCCTGCTTTGAAAGAAGGGATATCTGGGAAACCTCTAGCACACCACACCCCCGCCCCCCAAAAATCACATGACTTACTCTGCACTAGACCTGTTTTACATAGCTGCCTAGTTTTGCAAAGTAGCCAGATGTTAAAAATGTTGCTTAATTAAGCAGATGTCAGACTTAGAAACTCACCGTGATGCTTTTGTACTGAATCTGGTAGATACTAAGAGGACATTAAGCGCATGTGTAATTCCAGAACTGTTTCACTCTCGTTTGAGACTAAGCAGCAGTTGTGGAAAGAGAAGGCTGAACTAGAGTGTTCTGCTGTTGAACAAACAATTTTATTTCTAAAGCAAAGTCTCATGGCAATGCACTGCAGGGCTTATGATTCATAAGGCTGGTCAAGTGCTGAAGGGAGCTGTGTCTTGGTTTGCGGCTTATAAAAACAGGAGTTTGTTAATAAATGCGTTCTTCAGAATCCCAGCCCAGCACATTCTTAACAGTGGAGTTCATGGCTTTGTCTTGAACAGTAGCCTCCTATGATTACTGCATACTGTGCTTTTATGATAGGTGGGACGAATTCCTCTGGCCACTTAGTTATGTCACCATTAAATGGAGAAAAAGGATTGGGATGACCTAGTCTAAAAGGGGTAAAGCAAACAGCAGAACACTACCATTGATGAAACAAACTTGCTTTAAGCGCATTCTCTAGTTAGTCTGAGTCATCAGTCCTCAAATATGTTTATTCTCTTCTTCCTCCTCCATCATTCCCTAAGCCGTATTACAAAGCAGTGCTTTGACTTGAAGCTGGGGTGAGTTACTGGGGCAGTCCTGAGAGCAGGCGGGAATGGAGACTGTGGGGAGGGACTGAGCCAAGGTACTGAGAAGGATGACCAGAGCCCAGGTTGCAAGACCGGCTTGAGTCAAGTGTTGCTTCGTAAGGTGGGCTCTGGAAGGACATATCCAGCCATGCATTAGTTTGGCAACTTCCTTGGTGCCTGTTCCCTGTACTGCCTGGTTTGCCTTCTATCCCTGGAGTTGTCCCTGTTACTTCCTCCTGATATGCAGGCTTTGGTCTTAAGGAGTCCCAGGCTGGGTGTTCCTCTTCCTGTTATCTCCCCATCTTCAATGATGGGAATTTCAGTTTTTAAACCAGAATCTTGAGAGGAAAAAAGCGTTCCCTGGTTATGAAATGGAGTGAGTCCAACATACCTGTAAATTGCTGCATGTGTTTCTGGCAAGAGGATCTGAAACCTGCAGAGCAGAGACAAGTGCAGTGAATAGTGACCATCCACAGAAACCAAACTGAATATGGCCACCCAAATGGTTATCTTTTAAAACTAAGTAGTACAGGTGAGCAGATGTATTTTGGAAAGGCTTAAGAGAGACACAGAGGAATTGATTTTCCAGAAATACTAAACTAGGAAGCGTTGCTTAGTTGTTCACAGTGCACAATTTTTCCTAAAGTCAGCCAAATACACAGTTCTGGGGATGTACTCCTAGTATGTGTAGAGCTCAGGAATCGGCCTTCACCAATTTAATTCCCTTATCAGAACATGTCAAAAAAGTTTTCTTCTCTTAGCATGTCTGTATATGCATGTGTGTTTGTATATGTAATCATGTGTGTGTCCCATTATTAACAGTTAGCATTAACTGTAGGCATCAGGGATGAAACGGACTGTAAAATTTCCATGCCATCTGCCCAAACAGCAGACTGGCTTCAAAAAGAATACTCAGATGTTTATGAAAGCTAGACTGGATGATGTAGGATGATGAAGTCTCTGTGTGAGAAAAAAACTCATCTTTCAACTGGCAAACTCCTTTCGAAAATCAGAAATTTCTGCTGTCTGATAAGCTGTCTTTCAAGTGCAGGATTTCAGTTTTCTGCTTCGTAAGAACTGTGTTAGAAAAGCACGTAGATTGAGCAAAACAAAGTTGATGGTATGACAAAATGTTTTGATATGTTGTCCTAATTTGAGAAGATTTCTTACCCCTCCATGGAAGAGAGCTGCTTGTCAGCATGGGCTGAGGCTACAGTGAGCCCAGCTTTGGTAGCAGCAGCTGTGTCACTGGTTTTGCTCTTCCGCCAGAACCACGGGGTGACAGCAGCACCAGGGGCAGCATTAGGGTGGCAAATTTGTAGATGAAGGAATACAAATTTGGTTACAGTATTGGTTATGCTGTTAGCCAAGTTCAGCCAATTGCATTTATGTTGAGCAACTCTCAGAGCCTGCTGAAGCCAGTGGGAGTTTTGCCATCAGCTTCCCTAGGGGGTGAGAATTTGCTCATCATTTAAATTAGCCTATCTTCACGGGAGCATATGGGAGCAAATGCAAAGGTTTTGAATTGAAGGAGCCAGTAAACAGCTTTACGCGTTTGCTTTGTTACACAGGTAGAAGCTGAGACAGCAAAACCCATCTGCTAGACCTTCAACGCATCTCTGTAAAACCCGTGTTAGAGTCATAGCATTCTTTTCTATTTTATTTATGGCCCTGGCTGCCTGAATGAGTGCATCTGGAGCTCAGATGCCTTTTGCCCTTATTGTAAATTAGTTAACTTGAAAAACTGCACAAACTGTCAGATCTTTGCTGTGGAAGTGCCAGGCTCTGAAGTTGAGGTGCTTTTGTGAGTATGTTTTTTACGTGAAAAGGCTGTCAAACTTTATGCATAAACGCTGTTCTCTGTCTCTTTTTTTTCCCCTCCCTCTTTTGTTACAGACTGTGGACTAGCATTGAATACTCAGGAAAAGCTCCCCAGAGAGATTAGGGACATGGACAGATTTTAAACAGGGCCTTAATGCATGGACACGAAAGGACAAACGTTCTACTGGGAATACTAATGCAAATACCGTGCTTTTGGGTCAAAATGCATTAAACAGCTGCTTGCATGCTAAAGATGCTTTTAAAATCAATACAGACCGGAAATTATAAAATTTATAAATAGATACCTTGCTACTTCATCAGTGCAGCAGCCAAAGAGAGTAAAAGTACTTCACTGACTGCCTTTGTTGTAAAGCATACAACGCTGTCAAGTACCAGTGCTAGAGAGAAGCACATCTATGAATCCTTTTCTGCAGGGCTCAGAATCCCAGATCCTGCTGAAACTCACTTCAGAAAGGAAGTCCGTGTCCGTCCTGGAGACCTCTGGGAACTAAGACTTAACAGCAGTAGGAATTAGATGCTTTGACTTGAATAAACTGCCGTTATCGTCAGTTACGCTGATACACCATTGTGGAAGATAGCCTGTTGCTATTTTTAATAAGTCTACATTAAAAGAAATCCAATGAAGCCATTGCACAACTAAGCAGTAACAGTACAGATATTTGGGCCAGCTATGCAGCAGCTAAACTCAAGCGGAGTCCAACTGGAAAAACTGACTACCTAGGTGGGTCAGCGTCTGCAACTGGCTTGCATAATAGCAACACGGCACTATCAAAGCTGTGGTGCGGCTTTAATTGCCACACGGTTGGTATTTATCATGCTATGTGTGTCTTAAAAGAAGGCTTGACAGATTTAAAATAAATGTAATGGAAAAATATTTCAAGTACCTTATGTTTCTGAAATAAATATATGTTGCCCTGTTATTGCTGTATGTTTGCCTTATGGGTCCTTCAGCCTGACTCCACGTCACTGCTGAGCCCTGGGTTCTGAAATGGAAGCAAGTCTCATTTGTGGTATAGAAGTACAGCAGTGTCCATGTAATATTTAGATCATTTAAGTCCCCATTGTGGACCACATTTCGTTACCCTGCGCGCTTCATATGACCCATTGTCTCTATTGCCACTGCCTTACATTATGGTAATCCCTAAAAAATCTGCCACTAAATTGAGGCCCTTTGTTTTAGATGCTGCAAGCATTTGGCAGCTTCAAACCCCACATTTCTTAAGCTCCATCTTGGTTTGGGGCAGAAGAACAAGTCTTCAGTGAGGAGCCCTGCAGCGCTGTGCCCTGCAGCCTGCAGCTTTTCGTTGCTGCCTGCCTTCTGCGTCGTCCCCGTAGCTCTTCCTTTTGGCTCCTTTTCGCTTTCTACCGATTCAGATGTATCTTACCAAGCTCACAGCTGTTCCTGGTCTGCTACCCCTGATTGTGCTCTTTAAACCATTCCTTGGAGACATGCTCTCTGCAGTAAAAGTTGTTCCCAAGCTTGTTCTGCGAGCCGGTTTTGGGGCTCTGTTGGGTGTATGCATCCTGTTTGCCGCTTGGAAGACAGTGGTCGAGTCCTATTCTGCAGCTATAAGAAATAGGTAGAACTGCAGCTGCTGTCCACAGGAGACAGAATTTCGGATTCTTTCAGAATGAGTTGGCCTCTCTAACCTTAGCCTTGCTCTCAGTAATGCCTGTGGAGTAACCACGCTCAACAGTTTGTGGTTTGGATGTTAAAGAGAAGAGTTCCCTTTGAGAACATGACTGCCGTTGACATAAACGGCAAGACTTCATGATGTCTGCGTTCACACGTGGCCGTTAAAGCTAATCGGACAGCAAGACCAGTCAGACCACTCTTTGCAGGCTAGTCCTTGCTGAAATTAATACGCTTGTGAGCCCCTGAGATGGTGCCGCTAGTGTTAACCAGGGTGCCCTTGCATGCCCCTGCTCTTCCTCCCTGGCCTAAAACGCACAGGTGTCTCTTAAGACGAGTGCCGCTGCCTTACCTCTACTTCTCCCGTGCTTGGCTGTTTCTCAGAGGTGCGTGGAGAAGAGGGAATGCTAAAGGGAGGGAGCATTCTTCCAACCTTCCAGTACGTGCTTTCCCACAGAAGGCGGGATTGCGCTGCGCAGCCGCCTTGGGTCCTGCCGCTGCCGCCCCGCCGGGGCTGCTCCCCCGACTTATGTGATACATGGTGCTGGATTAAAAGNTCCAGGAGGTGGCACCGGCAGCCCGAGCCTGCCGGCAGCGCTCCCGCCCCGGCCCCGGCGGGCACCGCCGCCCCGGCTGGAAACAGCTTGGCTAATCGGGGGTCTCAGCCTCCCTAAAGGCTCTCAGCCCTTTAAACCTGCAACCAAGCCTGTGCCCTCCTTGCCTGGCCTCTGAGCCCACGGGTGACCGGCACGGGGTTGGGCGGGGGGGGACACACCAGTGGTCATTGGCGTGACTGGGATTTTGCGACTTGAATAAGCAACTGACCCTCGGGAGGAGCAAAAGCGTTAAGCAGCGGGATCTTTACCTGCTCGTTACAAAATTAGGTTTGCTGTTGAAGTGGGGAAAAGCCCGTCTCAGGACACCATTCAGGGTTTGGGTTTTTTTTTAAAGGACGTCTTGCAGCAGCTGCTGCCGCTCTGTTAGTAGATGTGCATGTGTTGGTACAAGCAGTTGAGTTCTCACATGCGCTGGCAAGCACTTCTCAGGTGACACAATTCTAAATACTAAAAGAAAAGAGGGTGCTTTATCTGCTCCGTTTTGGGGGAATCGCTGTGGCTGCGAAAGGTAGACCCCGGAGCAGGGGTTTGGCGCTGTAATCCCAGGCTTTCAGCCAAAGTGTGGGGTGAGGAGACACCTTGGTGCTGGCGAGCCCTCAGCTCAGCGCCCCTGGGCAGTGAAACCGTTTCGCCGCAAAGGAGAGAGGATAAAATTTTCAATCACGCTTGAGGAGCCGGACGAGTTAGGCTTTTCTGCAAGAGCGAATCTGGCTTTTATGTTTCCTTTCTTGAGATGGAAGATAGCTCTCTTAATTTAGGCAATGGTTTTCCAACCTCAGAAACCACAGGGACCCATGCTGGGTTTTGGGGATATCCTGCTCTCCCTGTCGGCCAGTCTATCCCCATGTTCCCTTACTAGCATTCTTGCTTTTGGTTACAAAATATCTTTTTTCCCCTCTTTTCTTTAGCCTGTCTCACCTCAGCAGGAGCCAAAACCAGGCTCCTGTGCTTGCTACGCGGCGCCAGCTGCTCTGGTGGGAAGGGGAAGGCCGGCACCAGGCCATCTGCAGCATCGCTGCCAGTCCTCATCCTCCAGCCGCTGCCCTCTGCTCCCTCCGTGGCGGCCACTCGGGTTCAGTCACGAATACTAGCAGGCAGGACAAGATAACTTGAGGGAAGGCATTGGGCTGTCCGTTGATCGCTTTTGCAAAAGACCCCAACAAAACAACATCCAGAATAACCCCCAAACTCCCAAAGCTGTCTTCTGTGCTGGTTCTTAGGTGCTATTATTTTGCATCTGGTGGCATGAAATTGAAAAGCAGGCTGGAATAAACGCCCGTTATCTGGGCACAGTGAGTTTACTGTGTGCCTTTAGTTTAACAGTGTCCTGAAAGGACCCTTTCTCTTTAGAACTATACACTGAGTGGCTAAAAGTAACTGGTTTAAAATACGGATAATTAAGTCCATTTAAATTTTAAAAAGGTTTTACCACTAAGGAGGAAACGTGTAGGTTGAAAATAAGGAGTAGAGGAGAAATTATTCCGAGTTGCGCAGCTGACTTTGTGCTGGAACAGCCTGCTTTTTCCCCGGTGCTTGTCTGCTGTTGATCGCTCTTGGCGTTATGCATATGCAGGAAGGCAGGACACGCAGCTGGACAAGAGGGCTGCATATGGAGAGAAGAATTTTGACCTTGCAGCAACTTCAGGTGTTGCTGTTCCTTCTTCTTTCTGTCCATGTCCTTTGTTTCTTCTGTAGTCCCCTTGCTAGACGGTGTTAGGAGCTGGGCCTTTCATTTTCTTCCTTTTTTTTATTGCATTATTGGTTTACACCACTTCTGATAGATTCTTTATCATCTGCTCCCTACAAGACACACTGCAGGCCTGCTCCCCTTCTGTAGCAGCTGTGCTGGAGAACTGCTGATGAGGAACAAAATGGGAGCTACTGAGCAATCATTTGGAGACTGGCTATTAAAAAAAAAAACCCAGCTAATTAGAGCTTAGCGGAAGAGGCAACACTTTGTGCAAAAACACCAGAAGGTAGGCCCTCCAAATCCCATGCACTCCCTGCAAATAGCTGTAATTAACCCCACAGTGTTCAATTTATTAATTAAAATTTAATTAATATTTTCTGTCCTTGACAATCATCTTCGAGGCGGTCAGGAAAATATAGTGGCAGCTGGGTTTCCACAAAGCAGCAGTGACATTCAAGAGGGCAGAGGCACGGGAGACTGCTCTGAGTCTCCCAGTTGTACCTGTGATAAAACAGAACTGAAACTGGTCACTAGATCGCTGGCAAAGGAGGGGAGGATGGGAGACAGTGCAAGTCCCAGTCTTCTGCACGCTTCCAGGTATTATGCTACAAATACATCACCCACCTGGGTCATTCGAAAGTGTGAGAGGGAGGAATAGCGAGAACACCAACTGAGGGCTGCTGTAAAGCACTGTGTTTTACCTGGGTTTGATGTTCTGCTTGCCGCTTTGTCTGGGTAGAGTGACTTCAGCAGAGATACCTCTCCTGAGCTTCATGGGCCCCATCAAAGTAGAACAGTTATTGCTTAAACATGCTGTGTCTGTACTACCGGTTTGGCGCAGTCCTGTTTTGCTCCAGGGATGCGTTTCCTGGTCATTCGTACTACCCATGGTCAGTGTGTCAGACACCTGTCAGTGTCTGAGCTCTCTTCTGGAACAAATCCGTTGGTATCCCCAAGGGGAAATGTAAGTGTCATCAACCGTGTAGTTCACTCCAAGGTTTGCTCCAGACAGACAGGATAGATGTGGAAGACGCCAAATGTATTTCTCTCAACAAGGACAGTGCTTCAGCATTATTCCAGGTTAGGCAAGAGCATAATTTGTGGCCTCACTCATCTTTTTCCTGGAGCACGCAACAGTTTTTTCTGGCATTGTAATGATTTTGACGCAGCACTGCTCTGCTGGCCTGCAGCATACACCTGTTAGTATTCTCCATACTTTGAACTGAAAAAAAACCCCGCCAAGGCCATGCACAGAAAATAACAACTACTAGCTACAGGGTCATGAGCGGAGATGTGAGCTGAGCACTATTGCAGCATGGCTGCAGCCAGCCCACTCGGTAGGGAGCAAACTCTTGACAGTGTGGACCTGAGCCGTCCTGCAGAAACTGGTCTGTGGGCAAAGGTCTGCAGTACAGGCCGGGTGAGGATGGCCATGAGGTAAAGTCAGTCTTTTATTCCCCATTTAACAGAAAGGTGCAGGCTGACTCAGCAAGAGAACATGCTTACAGCATGTTGAAACCACATCTCCCAGGTCATAGGGAAAAAGCTTTCAGTACAAAACTGTTAGATAGAAGTAAGTGGGGAAAGGAGATGGGACACAATCACTATCATCACCACCATCTTGTCTTCTCTCCGCTCCTCTGGATGAAACGTGGTGGGTTAGGCAGGTTTTTGATACACCTAGTGAATCAGGCCATTCTGGGAGTGAAGTGGCATGCCGTTTCTCAATCCTAGGGAGGCAGCCACCAAGCTGTTCAGTGCTATGAGGTCAGAAGTGCTTCTGAGCACACCCAGATGGAGAACTGGAGCTTCCTGGTGAACGTCAGCATTAGAAAAGATGAGTGTCACAATTTGGAGTCCCTTTGGCCTCCAGGCTTTGGTGCAGAACTGTGACTTTAGGACCATCACAGACCCTGCGTTTACTGTCTTTCCTATGGTCGCACAAGAAACCAACCTGAGGCCCACCAGACCGTGAGTTACATCTCCCATTAGTTGTGTGCTCCCAGGCATGGCCAACACTGAGGGTCAGTGGGAGGGACAGTATGAGCAAGTTCTCTGCCTTGGTGGGAAAAGAAGTGTTTCTGATGCTCTGCAAAGGTGCTCATGCAGGGCTGTCCCCAGTCTTCCAGCAGCAAGGCCAGAAGGGTGGAGATGAAGATGCCATTGCTATTGCAATGGTTCTGTTGGCTTCAGGCTGGGACACCCGATATGGCAATGTTGAGTCACAGCAGTGTTTAATCTTGTGTTGCCACATGTGATGAAACAGGTCTGATCCGTTCTTATACTGTTGGTAATTCCAGGTAGATTTCAGTGGAACTGAGGGAGATGGAGATAGATGCTGAGACTCGCTGCACCCTTTGGAACTCCAAACGAGCAGAGTAACTGTCCAACAACTAGTGCAACTACTGCCTGACTTTGCATGCATCATTTAGCCTTTTCTAACTTTTTTTCTTTCTTCTAATCAAGGAAATTATTTTAACTGCATTTTTAGAAACATACTTCCTGCACCTCTCCAAAATTCACCAGCTTCTCTGACTTTATAAGAAGAAGAGCGAGGAAAAAACCCCAAACCCCAGGCAACTCACTGCTAAGTTTTGAATTTGACATTCATAACAACAAATACATCCAAACGATTTTTGCTTTACTGTTAGTCATTTGTACTAACCTGCAATTAAAAGGCTCAACATTTGTTCTCATCTCTTTCTGAAATTACATTTTCCACTTCCTAGGCCCTGGCCTCAGGCAGTGGATTTTTGAAGCAATCATGCCTTGATAATTAATGTTTAAAGATGAATGTTGCAACTTTTAACACAGTGTGTCGCTGAGTAAGCATCCAGCAATGCCTGGTACCAAAAAAGAATACAAAAAATACAAGGCTTTTACTGGAAGCTGCAGGTTTTGCGGACGTTATCCTTAGAGCTCCCAGCTGCAGTATGTTTGATTACCCCTTCCTCTATGCTTGTGGATGGGGGAGACTGCCGTGCTTATAAAAAGCAGAAGAAAATAAATACCACATCTAATCTGTCAGTTCTTTGTGCCACTGACTCATCAACCCAGAAAGCTTGCTGGGAACGATTAGCTCATGCAGAGCGGGAGGTGACAAATCTTTGACAAATGATCTGTAGTTGTAACACAACCAGTGCCATTTTGGATTTTTGCAAAAGGGNATGGTCAGAAGTTCCCTTTCCGTTTCGTGTCCCTTTGTCCTGAGTCTGCCTCTTCTCTGTAGAAGCCACAGCTTCCAGTCTGTTACTAACCCAGTTGGGTTTACCTGCGATAGCAGCCCAGCCTATGTGGGTGCCCCTCAGTGGCATCATCTGAATCTCTCATTGCAGCATTTTTTGGTGCTTTAGAAATTAAGCTAATGTATCTTCCCTTTCTAACAGAAATCCGTAGTAACTGAAAAAGCAAGTGGGAAAATCAGCAACTTTGGCATTTCAGGAAGGGGAAAGGGTAGTCTGAATTGAGACTGCCTCCTTAATTTAGGCATCTGACTTGAGCATTGCAATCCTGATTCAGACCTTTTGGAAGACACACCTCATGCCTAACATTTCCCAATCGGCTGGCACGAGGCAGCTGCCTCTTCACCTGAGACTCCTAAGACAGGAAAAGTGGGAAAGTACTCCTGCGGTCTTGTGAGTGGTTTCTGTCAAAAGGGGCAGGGGAGTCATACTGTACCGTGGGAGGGGTCTGGCCATGCCAGGGACCCCATTCTGCATCCACTAGTTTGGTACATCCCCTTCCAGTCTGGTCTCTTAGTGTCATACACTGAAGCCTTTCCTGGTCTGGCAGAGGCCAGTGACAAAATCCTAAATAGATCAGCTGGAACAAGATTAGAATGCTACTTTGGGCTAGTTTTCCTTCTCCCCCACCCCACCGGCTCTTCTTTTCTACCTTCCAGAAAAGAGAAGAAATTCCCAATCCAACACGCAACTGGCAGGTCAGCAAAGGAAGTTTGGAGCAGGTGCTTTGGGCTTTGTTACACTTTGATGTTCTTTCTACTCAGAAGAAACCAAAACCCAGAGAGCTCCTGGAAGAGCTCCATGCGTCTGATTCTGCAATTAAGTGTGAAAACGGAACCTCCCAAATAATCTTGCCTTTCTGGAAGTGAAGAAGTGAAGTTCAGGCTCTAAGAAAGATTAGTAAGAGAAACATTCAGCACTAGTCATACTCATTTGGGTAACAGGCAAGTTTCTGCCTGTGCTCACTTCTAGTATTCATTATGACTGTGTATTAGTGGCTTCCTAAGCAGTAATCCCAGCTGAATAGTAAATGAAGTATTGCCTTCTGCTTTAATAATTTCCTGTTCTTTTGGCATTGTTTACATACCATCAACAACATGCTAATACATTAACTGGGTACCCAGTGCTTGGCTATTTTATTATCCATTGCTTTAGTTATCTGACCAGATTGCCGATCCTAAAAGGATTAAGCTAATTTCTGGATGATTTTACTGTTGAAGCACAGTGGTTTGGAATTCTTTTTTGTTTGTTTGTTTTTTCAGCTCCTTTAAAAGTTTTCCAGTAAAGATGAGGAGCTATTTGTACTGAATTTAAGCCTGCTCAAAATAGCTTGCTTGCATTTTTCTGTTGATTTTTCACAGATCCCTTAAAAAACAGAGGTCCAGAGAGGACTACTGTAGGGTACAGGGTGCTTCGGTTACACTTCATGTTAAACATGACAAAGATCATTTGGCATTTTGCTAAACTGAGGCATTATCAAGTCCCATGGAATGGAAAAGGCTTTGAGAGTAAAAGCGGTGTGTTTTTCGAGAAATGCTTAATCCTAAACAGATAATTCAAATGGATTGTAAAAAAGACTCTATTACAGCTAATGAAAAGATTTTGTTCAACCTTAGCGGGCTCTCAGACAGGCAGAGATAAAATGCTTGCCCTTGCTAACAGCATTCATTTAGCTGTGTTTCCTTTCCTAGACTGGGAATTAGATTTCCTTCTCCATCGTTTGTACAGAAAGACTCAAACTACTCAAGAACATCATGTGGTAGCCACTGTGTTTAGAAGAAGGAGCTGCACGTGAATAGAAGATACCTCCCAACTTCATGTTCAGCCATTTAGCTTTAGTCAAAGTAAGCATCCTTACCATGCTTTTGAGCCGATGCCCTCCAACGGACCGGACCGGACCAGTCTACTGCACACACTGTCTTGCTGCAATGAGGGGCTGTAAAAGAGCCCGCGTAATCAAACAGCAAGCAGCTGCCTCACGTACCAGCTCACACACCTGCGTGCATGTGTTTGCACTGGTGACCATGCATATTAAGCCATCCAAGTTTATACACCTAAGGTTGGAAATACTTATCTTTATTTTTCAGAGGCTCCATTTGCAGCCTATTCCAAATCCTGTCCCCAGACTTAACATACTTCATTCTTACATTGCCAGCTTTGAAGTCTGTGCACCTGAATTGGGCAGGCACACAGCACCTTCAGTTGTCTCTGGACCAGACTTCAATTGGTACATGTTATCTAGAGAACATTTTGAAAGATGTATGACTGTTGACTTCCAAGGCCACTTCATAAGGACCAGGACTCGTAAAGAAGAAAGCTGAGGCACAGAGCAATTTGATCAAGGGCACAGCCACCTAACTATCAACGATGAGGGTAAAATTTAGGGATCTAGATTTCTACGCGCACCAGAGCATAGTTTGCTGTCTTTGTTTTGTTTTGACTTTTGCTCGTTCTCGTCCTTACTTCTTCACTGTTAGAATTAAAATTTATGCTCCAAATTCCTTTTCTTGTTCTGAAACCAGCAATGAATGCTGTAGGTTTTTTTTTTCTGAAGGAAACTCTTTCTCTAAAGGTGCCACACGCTACAGTTTTCTCTCTAGGAGCATGAGATAGGGAGGAAAAATCTCCATTAATGACCCTTTTGCTATGTAACCTTTCCTTAAAATGCCAGCAACTGAGCTTCCACAGCGAGAACAGCAAATATTGAAAGAGGAATGTGAAGGACACTATGAAAGAAGAAAGCAAGAAAAGGGATCTGCTCAGACAAGTTTCTCAGGAAAGGTGATGTAATATGTACTGTAGAAAATCCTAGTGGTTGACATAACTTACTCTCTTTTAAAGTAGCTGTGGCTGCCAGCAGGCTGTGAGAAACAAAACATACAGCTGGGAATGCAGCTGAGCAGATTGTTTTGTCCAAAAGCAATACAGTAGGTGTAAAACTTGTTTTCAAAAGATGTCATTGAAGTTTAATTGAAAAGTGTCCTATTAATTAAGGCTGAGCGACCAATGGATGAAAGTCTCATTTCTGTTGGGGCTGTTCATGGTGATACTGTAACGTTAACTCCTGCATGCTGGGAGTCCTCAAGAGGCTGCTGTTGGGATGCAGTGGTATGCAGTTCTGTTACAAGCACGCAGACCCGTTCCTAGAGGTTAGCAAATGTTTAACAAGTTTTTTAACAGCTGTCTTGAAAATTGCCTGGCTTTGTATTGAATGACTTGTACATATTTCAGCCTGGTTTCCTGCGGAAATGACTGTTCTCGGCATGTGTGTTGTGCATGTGTCCGCGTCTGTGTATATACAGTTTGGGAACCTCCTTCCGTGTTGTAACAGACGTGACAGAGAGGTACAGGGTCTTTGAGATACTGAAAATACTAGAATTTTGTGGAAACAGGTGGTTGGATACCGAAGACAGCCTGGACCTTCTCCACAGGGGAGAGGCTGCAGGGAACTGTGTTCTCAGTCAGCCTTGGAGACTCCAAGATGCCCAAAACTGGAGGATCCCAGGTTTTCATACGCCTCTTCTTACAGAGCTAACTAGTTTAAAGGTCTTGGCTGCAGCCTGAAGTGTTTAATCTTTAAAAAAACTAGCACTTTATTTCTCCTGGCACATGTACAGAGTAAAATGGTGCAGATGCAGAGACTCGTAAACATGAAGTGCCATTAGAAGAATCCATGTATCCGTTTGCAGGTAGGCTAGTTCATAAAAATTGGATAAACTGGTAAACAGAAAGTCCCAGCAGATGGGCTATTGTGGACCTATTCGTTATTGACAACAGAAGAAGAGCTGTACAGGAGGAATGTCTATTATGAAAATTATATTTAGTTGTAGGAGTGAAATACGTGGTCTTTTACCTCCTTTTTACAAATACTGCTGGCACTGTTCGGACAGCCAGCAGGCATGGTTTCATGCAGAAGAATGTGTAGTTATTCTCATAAGGCTTTTGTGAATAAGGCTGGACAAAGCTGCAGGAGATCCCTGATGTTTTTGATGGGACTGCTGTCATGTCAAAACGTCACGTGCTAACTTCTCGCTTTACTGGAAATTGGTTACAAGGAAAACACAGGCAGTAGGACTCACAGTACTAGATGTTGTCTTGGAGTGGGACGTTGAGGGACCTGTTGAATCCGTAGGAATGTCTGAATATTCTTCCTCTGCTACATACCCATTCCTTTGCGTTTTCTCTTTTGTTCTAGGTGGAGTCTGGGTAAGAGCTGTCAGGAGAGCTTTTCAGCTGGATTGGGGCTACCGAGTGATAGTGATCTTGAACCAGTGTTTTTGAGGAGTGGCACCAAAAAGCCTGCTGTTACGCCAAGTGCTTTATGGGACAAATAACACTCCCTTCTTCCTCAGCTGCCTAAAAATCAAGCCACAGATACTGAGCTTCAATCTGAATACGGTAAGCCTGCATCCATTGCACAATTGACTTTAAAATAATTATAGTTATCGGCCTATCATACAACTGTTTTAAACCAAGCCCGGGGAAGAATCACTAGCGCACAATGCTGTGCAGCTGACTGCAACTGCAGTTCTCTCCCTGTTGTACTAAATCTACAGCAAATGAGGTCTTGTCGGTACACCCGAGCACTGTGCTGATGTTGGGTTGCATTTCAAGAACTCCCTCAGTTGCAGCAGTGCTGAGGCTGGAAAACCACAGTGGATCACTGGAAAAGCGCTGCCCGCTGCCAAGAACAGTCTTGCTTCTTGGCCATGACAAAAGCTCAAGATTTCTTCGTGCAACTTAAGTTTACTTCCTAAACTGGAAAGTGCAAAAGACATCTTCTAAGCTGGCCAGTTACTTAAGCGAATAAAGTGGCAGTCTGCTTTTTTTTAATTAGGGATAGAACAACAAGGAACAGCAAAGGATGTTACCTACCAAAGTGACAACTCGCTATCCCTAAAGATACAGTATCCCTCAAGGTTACGGTATCCCTAAAGAGACAGTAACTTTTCAAAAACCTCTCTATCCAGGATACAGTATCCCTAAAGTCTGCCTTATGGTTAGGGTATCCCTAAAGATCCAGCAACCTTTCAAAAACCTCATCTTGGGTTTTCCTTGCAATTTGCTGGGCTCCGTTTAAGAGAAAGTTTCCCCCAACTAAAACCTCGGTGGCTAAAGAGGTGGGGAGGAAGGGCAGTGTAACAGACCACTCTCCTTTTGCATAGAGGTGAAAACCAGCTGGTCGCTCCAGTTGGCCGTTACGCAAGCATTTGATAAAAATTTGTTCCTTTGCTGTTCCCACTAAATCCTTTCTGGTGTCACACTCACATATGCAGCCCTTTGCCATTCCCACATAACTCCCATGCATACTCTTGCTTCTTTATGGGAGTTCATTTGTGGCTTGAAAAGCTCGTATCAGAAACAAAGCTATTTAAATGTCTCGTGGTTTCTTACGTTTATTCTTTTGGAGTCTGAGCAGAGTTGCTAAAAGTCTGAGAATGGTTGCTGCTCCGGTTTGAATTTCTTCCCTTCCCCACCCCTAAACCAGGTGACATTTTTAGCTTCAGATTGTATAGCAGGGAGCACGTTAAACATCAAGTCAGAGAGAAATGGGAAACAACATGATGGGGCTGCAGTTTTTGGTGCTGCAAACGGCCCAACTCTGCATATTAAAAATCAACTATTTTTTTGTTTTAAAGTGTGAACAGTCCATCAAAAAGCTACATGAAATCCATTTTCTGGGTGATGGAATGTATGCCTGCCTAGTTTGCTTCCTATTAGGTTATTAACACTTACTGCATCTGTAACTGCTGGTTACTGAAGGAAGGACTTAACTTTCTACCAGAACCCTGGGACTAATTAAAACATTGCCATTAACATTTAATGAGAAAGTTGTTACTTTCACCAGTAAACTGGCTTAGACTGTTAGTCCCATAAAGCACAAATGGCACGTACCGAATCATAGTTAACAAGCGGATTTGGGGAAAAACGCAGTCAGAGGAGTGCAGCTTATTGCGTAAGTTAAAAATGATTGGTTGCTTTCTTCTCACTTTCCCCATCAGTACTGGATATTATACATGCTAACTAATATTCATCTCTCAGCAGGGCATCCAGACCTTGTAGGGCCAGTTCTTTCTTCCAGTAAGACCTTTGCATCATAAAATGGCCCAGACAAAACATCCCTAGGGGATAATCCCATGCTTATAGGAACTGCTAAGCCAGGGTATAGCACCATTTGCTCGCCTCGCTGCTTGTCTGGGGTGGAGGAGAATGGCCTGTTAGAAAGGAATGGCCAACGCAAATGGAGAACAGCTAAGACACTTGAGGGTGTGTCTAATGGAGCCGAATATCGAGGGCAGGAAAGGAGGAAGTTTTGCTTCTCTTCTGTGCTGGTCTTGGGCAGAGGAACAGATCTGGTAAATTTTAGCCCTGTATGTCTGTTAGCCAATTCTGCTGTCTTATTGTTTGTACATACACACAGTAAGCTAACCAGTAGCATCTTCTCTGGTACCAAGTTATACCTCAAAGTGATTGGATTTACACTGAAGTGTCACATGAGGAGAGTAACATTTGGAGACTATGGGTCCTAATTGCTAATGTTATAAAGGTTATAAAAAAACCCCAAACACCACAATACGCTTCACAACACATTTACAGAGAGGATGATAAGAGCAGTGAATAGTGCGTTTTATTCCAAGTGTTTCATTTAGCAATGATTAAATACATATCTGAACTCTGTCACTTTGAGGTACGTTCCTAATCTGGCTTTGCTCTTGCTTATAGCAGTATAAATCAAGAATTACTCTACTGAAGTAGGCAAAGTCACTACCCTGTATTAAACTCAAAAGAGAAGGAGTCTTGCTTTTTACCTCTACAGCAAATACCATTCAATTCAGTACAAATACAGCAGTATGTTTAAATGCAATGCAAGAACAGAGCCAATTGGTAAATCCGTACCCTAAATTCAGTACAGAGTTCTTGAGCTGAATTTCCATCTGAGTACTCTTGAACACTGCAGCACTAAATCTCCTGTTCCAGCAGAGTAATCTAGTTTCTTTTCCCCAGAAAGAATTATATTTTCCTTTTTGTAAACAGAGGCCACATGAAACACATGGTTGTCTTCTGACCCAAAACCTCAAAGGCCTTAGCTTATATATATATTATAAAAACAAAAACCCACAAACTTCTGTCTTAAAGCCAAATGCAGTTTTTGAGTCTATCAGCATTTTTTATTCCATACCAGTTTTCTGCATAGTGGAAAATATACACCCTTAGGAGGGTAACAACTATGATAAGTCGTTGAAAAACAAATTATCTAGAAAAGTAATTTTTTCCATTATGAAAGTGGCTTGTCGTGTATTAGTGAAACGAATTAGTCACATAGCACACCTTTCACAACCTCAGAAGAATTAGATTATGGCCCGTACATTCCCATGTGTAATGGGAGCAGCTCTCCTCTTTGTACATACACCACTATCACTCCACAGTTTCTGATTACGTTTTATTCATGTGTAATCATAAATCACTCACAAATCACTCCAAAGCCTAAAACTAACCAAACAAGTTCATATTTCTGGCATGAGCTATTCTATTTGCAGATCTTTCCAGAGTAAAACATTTCTTGTGAGACGGAAAGATTCCAGGTACATGGTGTTCAGTGGGAAAAGGTGACAGCATGACATTTAGGAGATGTATGCATGGGGAAGGGAGGAAAAGCAACAGGGAAAGAAAGGCATTTTCACTTTTGACCCACTCAGTAGAAGAAACTCAACTGAGCTGTAGCTCCCCAATTCATCCTTCAATTTAGCACTCTGCTTTCTGTGACTGTTCAGAGTAGAGGAAGCTTGAGAGGGATCTCGCCGATGTATGCAAGTACCTGAAGAGAGAGTATGAAGAAGGAGCCAGGCTCTTTCCAGTGGTGCCCAGTGATGGGACCCAGAGGCAACGGGCACAAACTGAAACACAGGAGGTTCCCTCTGAACATCAGGAAACACTTTTTCACTGTGAGGGTGGCTAAGTGCTGACACAGGTTGCCCAGGGAGGTTTTGGAGTCTCCATCCTTAGAGATACTCAAAAGTCATCTGGGCAACTGGCTGTAGGTGACCCCGCTTGAGCATGGGGATCGGACAAAGTGAGCGCCAGAGGCCCCTTTTGACCTCAGCCTTTCTGTGGTACTGTGATGCTGCTTTGGTCTCTTGTCAACGAGAAAGTGAGGCACTTCATTTTCTTGGTGGCTCCCTTCAGTCTGGGACAGCAAATTTTAGAAATGCAGAGTGCTCTGTCAGGCAGGAGCTCTGGAAGGGACCCCAACAAGCATGTTGATTTTGCAGTGGGAAGGAATGAAATGCTTGTGGGGTCAGGATGGGCAACCTTACAGCTGACAAATTAATAGAAACAAAGCAGGAGTGCAAGAATTACATATTACTTCCACTTCAATCACTCTGAGTGACATTCCTGTCCTTTCGTTTCAGGGAGGGAGAGCTGTGACATAACTAATAAATATACTTCAAGTATCACCTGATGACTACAGCTTTGTGCCAGTGGCATTGGGAGCACAGGAGGGATGCTGAGATCCACTGTGAAAGGACTGGTCACGGGCAAAAGCAAAGGAGAGAAATCTGGATGCCTGAATTTTATGACATTTAATTTCAGTGCAGACTACTGAGGCCTTGGTGGTTTCTGGGGTTATAATCATGTTTTTCAGACTGATTTACCATGTCATTCTCCTGCATGGGATGAAGATAAGCACATCAAGGGGTGCTTAGGTCCAGGAGCTTTACAGTGCCAGTTGCCGGTGCTGCAAGCTGCAGCAGTCAGCTCTGGCTGTAGGCAAGAATCCTAGACTTTACGGCTGCACTGTGATCACACTGGGGAAAACATAGGAAAAAGGGACACACACCTGCTCCATCTCCCGTGACGTGCTTTTCTTCTTGAATGCCAGTTCTCCTACGTGCTAAGAAATAACTGAGCTGGACTTAATGCAGTGGTGGGCAGTAGAAAAAGTTAGAAGGCAAGTTCAGCGCCAGCCTCTACACTGCCTTTTCTCAGAATGTCACCATGCTGGAATGGCTTCCCATCAGCATGGCAGGACAAGGTGGCAATTTGTTTTTTCTTCCGTAAGTGCATTTAGCAAAAAGGCAAGATAGAAGAGGCTGAAACTTTCACAAACGTGTACTCTGTAAATGCTGAGTTCAAGCAAAGGTGCAGCACTTTCAAACCATACCTGGCACGTAAGGGCAACCCTGACAAGCAAGATACAAAAGTGCAACTGCAGCTTTAATGTAGAGGTAGCAAGTTTCTGTCTGTCATACTGAAAATACATCATCTTGCCAAGTTACAAAGAAAGCATTTTTTCATACTCTGCAGCAGACAACGGTGTTATCAAATAATAGTGCCTTCATCTTTTGATGGTGCTGTTGGAAGTGGAGAAGGAGCTGTTTTCACATCTTGCTCTATTCTGCTTCCGCTTCCAATAAATACAAGTGCCTGCAGCTGAAAAGCTCTATGCTAAAGTGCCCATCTTTCTCTAACCGAGACCTTAGAGAAGCACTGCTGGGGTTAACATATTGTTTTGCCCAGGCATATACAAGTGTATTGCAGGAGGCACTATGCAAATAGTGTTCACAGAGTTTATAATTTCCTGTTGGAACAGCAAAGAAAAGAAGGTCATTGATTTAAACCAGAGAATACAAATGATTTCCTGCCCACAAAGCTGCCAAATGCTTGGAGTTATTGATTTTTTTCCCTCCCTGCTGCTAACCAAACACTTCTAGTCCTGTCATGGGCATCATCAGCTTATTGACTAAGTAAACATAACCCGTTAAGCTGAACATTTTAAAAATAATAGAAAATTACAGTGGCTATAGTTAAAAAAAAAACAACCTACATTCCAAAAAAAAAAAACTAAAGAGGAGAGGAAAAACAGTTACTGAAGTTAATTAACTTTTATGTAGATTCAAATTTCTGGAATTTAGGTTTGCATCCAAAAGAGAGAGAAAGGAATAAATTGAAAGAAGTCTGGGGGGGGAAAAAAAGGCCTTTCCTGAAGAAGCCAAAAGGCGGGGGTGGGGGTGGGTTGTTCAGTCGTTCAGAGAAGTGGGTGCTTCAAATTTTAGGAGTCCCAGGAAAAGAAAAAAAATGATTGCAAAATTGAGATTGAAAGGGTAAAAAGGTGTGGCAGCAGCATGGTAAAGGCATGGTTTTATTTATTTATTTGCTTATTAGCAGCAGGAGGTCTGTGCTGTTGTCTGAATATTTTGTTTTTGAAGCCAGAACTGAGCACAGCTGATGCCTGGCCTTGGAACACGTCAGTTTGAAGATAGCACGTACGGTATTAATAAATGTAGAACAATAGTTGCTGTCAAGTTGGTTACAAGGCAGTAGTTCACTGAAGGGGGCCTGACAACGTCAAAAAGCATTAGACCAGAGCCAGCAAATGCTTTATACGCTACAGCTGAACCCAAAAGATGAATTGATGCCCTGGATCGGACTTTAAGGCATCTGTCTGCTCTGGAGAGCGTGTGTTTGTCTGACAAAGCAGGGAAACAAGTTGCTTTTCTCTCCTCCTCCAACCATCTGCCTGCACGCGGAAGACGAGGAGCAAGACGCGAGAGAACACATCTTAGTGTGTTGTGAATGGGCAGGGGTGCCATGCAGCCGAAATAATCTTCAAAAGTAGGAGCGCACGCTCAGGAGAGGTGCTTAGAGGCACCTCAGCAGCAGGGAGAGCGCTACCAGGCTGGGACGCCGCAGAGAGGGCTGCTTTTCCCCTGCGGCTGGCTGTTGCAGGTGCAGCTGCTGGATTCCCTGGCCAAGAGCCTTGCGGTCCTTTGGTGTGAGAGCTAACAGCCAGGGAAGAGCCAGTCAGAAGGGACACCAGGAGGGAAGTAAACAAGCAGATTACAAAGCGATGAAAAAGAAGGGTATATCAGCCTTCTACAGTGACTTAGAAGAAGGTGTGACCGTTTCCTCCACCCCCTCACCCTCATGCCTGTCGACTGAAGAATACTATTAAGGCAGGTAGTCACAGATTATTAATGACCTGTTAACAGCTGCTTTAATTTTCTGATAAGTGCCAACTGCGGCTGCTGTAATTATTCTGCTGGTCCTACAACACGCCCTGTGCCAGGCTGCAAAATACATGTAGGTTTTTTTCTTCTGGAACACATTGTCATGCCTCTTAACACGTGTGTACTGCACACGGGCCATTTCATACCAAAGTAAAGTTACATCTTAGGCTGTCAGAGCATTTTGCAGCCATTAAATGTCACTATCTTCCAGCGAAGTAGGAACCAGGAAGTGTTTAGTCACTTATTTTCACGTGTGAATTGAGACACCCAAAGTTTATGGTTTTAGCCACAGTGATACAGTGAGTCAATCCCTGAGCTCCTTGTGAAACCTGGGAGCGCCGTCTTCTGCTTTGCCTGCTCTGGTGTTGTATGAACTGCAAAAGCCACAGATAAATTGGAAGTAACACCGAGTAGGGGCTTTTTCTGTCTAAGCAGAGGTCCCTGCAAGTAACACTGTATAAAAGTGACGGTATCTCTTTATCGCTTTTCCCAGTTCCCACAAAAAGAGAGCTGAGTAGCATGCGATGAGAAAAGAAAACAAAATCAAATGGAAAATTGCGTGCGTTGTGGTCGAAGGCAAAGTCCGTCCTCTGCAGCCTTCAATTTAAGAAATCTGTGGGCATGGATCCCTGCCAGCATCATTAGCAGCAGTGATTCCCCGCTAACTGGTCCCGTTTCATTTTCTAATGGATCACAGCACACTTACGTGTTATGTATGCCACGTTTGTCAAATTTCATTGTATTTAGCCCTTGGTAATCTAGCATTTGATCAACAAACCCTACAAACAAGTAATTGAAGAATGCGGTAGCGATAAATTTATGAGGAAATAATGTACGTTGTTAGCAGCCCTGTTTGAAAGCTACACGTGAGGGTGAGTCTTGGAAGTGCCATAAAGCAGCCTAATTTTAATCCCAGCGCTTTTAGAAAACAGCGGTCCTATAGAGGTATCTCCTGTTGAACACACACAAAGCACCCAATGTTTTGAAAAATCTCACCCACATAGAAAAATGTGGTTTGTGCTTTTGTCCATCTCTTGGACCGTCGCACCTCCTCGTTGGACAAAGCGCTGTGCTGTAGCTCCGTAGGAAAAGCTTGTCCCTGTGTCCCTAAAGGCAAGTTCACTGTGGGAAACAGCCCTGGAGTTGTGCTGAACTTGTCTAGGCTGGTATGTTTTAGCCTAAGAGAAGGGATGGTGCATGGTCCCATCTCTGGAAACCAAATGCCTGACCTGGCACAGGCCTCCTGTAAAGTTGTTCCATGTTTTTCTGTCACAGCTCTGCAAAATGAAAAAAAAAAATCCCTGCCTTCCCTAACAGGACCTGTAGAAGGACCTAAGATTTAGAGAATAAGGGAGAGACATCGTCTAAAGCATTAAACAGAGATATTCCCCCCCCCCCCCAATCTTTTCCCACACGTGTTCTGAGGAGGAAAATATGGATTGCAGTCAGCTGTTCTCTGAAATTCCTCTTACCCTGACTCATTTTTGGAAGAGAAGCTGATTCACGTCCAGCTATCTTGTGAGCATCCAGCATATCTTTTCCTTTTTCCAAGGGTGGATGGATAAATCGGGAGCTGCTCCTCAAGTCAAGTTAAAGGTCTGACTCCAGATGCTGCATGTGCAAACGGTGTGGCAGGTTCTACCACTGTCCTTCGCCCTTTTGCTCTCATCTCCATCTCGCACAGCTCTATGCACAAGTTAACGAGCTGGATCTGTCTGAACGGAAATCTTCAAGTATTATTGGAGTTTCTTTCTTTTTTTCTAAATGGTTCCCATCACAACTTTTTTTTCCCCGTTTTTGTCTTTCTGAGAATAGAATGTTTCTAGGTCAGAATCCCTGTTGGTCTTGTGCTGTTTTTGGTGTTCAGTGCTTATTAAAAAGTCACGAGTCTTTGAGGTTATTTTTCTCCCAGATCCTAATTTGTGTTAACAGATTTAGCTGATACTGAACCAGTTCTGCTCATATGGGAAAGGACCAACTTCTGGAAATTATCCAGGTGTCCAAGATGTTCAAAAGTAATTAGTTTTCCTCAAAGCCTTAGGCTTGAAGTGTTGATCTGATGTATTTCAAAGGGACTTGACTTTCAGAAGAAGGGTAGGGTCAGCATTTTCTGAAGGAGGGGCCCTTCTGGGGAGGGTGTAAAGATGGGCACTTGAAATAAACTTACCACATCTGAGAATCTGGGGGAATTTAGGGTAGCATTCTATTTATTTTTGATTTTCAGTAGGACGTATGAATAAGAGCAAGGTGTTTGGGAAGTGCCAAAAGTATGTACTGCTATAGCACTGTATAATAAGTGGCATTGTATCAGCAAGATGTTTGGCCTTAGGGCCGCAAACCTTCCCGTCTCTGGTGATGTCTTTAAAGGCTTTGTAAATCAGGCTCCGTGCTGATCACAGCAGAGTAGATCACATCTTTTACCCCCTCATTTCCGGAAGCAGACACATTACAAGGGAACAAGCATCATATGATTTACACTATGTTCCTGCCTTAAACATTTTTTACCTGTGACTGCCTCCCCTGGCATTCAGTTCCTTTAGGTCACTGTCTACTGAGTGCCTATTTAATGCATGCGTGTGGATCGTATTATTGAAGTTAGTAAGACTACAGACAAGCATAAGCCTTATCAGGAGACTGTTAGAAACTGTAAACTTCCAGGCAGGTGCTAACTTTTAACATAGCCACATACAGTTCCTAGCCCAATGACACACGCAGTACTTCTGTGAACTTTTGGGACCCTTTTCTTTTCTCTTTACGAGGTAAAAGGTGAGCTGCTAGCCAAGAAGGTTATTACGGACTCCTCGTGTTTCCTGACTTTTTTTTCCCCCCATCTCAGGATTTAGTAAGTTGACTTAAAGCTACATAGGTCATTGGTTTTGGCTTTGAGAACTTGTCAGTGTCTTTGGCATAATTAATGTATTGGATGCAGATAAATACCCACAGCTTGGCAAGAAAGCTAAGTAGTTCCCAGTGCACGGAAAGCAATGCAAGCTCTTTGATCTTTCCGTGAGAAGTGGTTTGGTACTCTTCACTGATCACTTATTTTGTAGGTTCAGTGAACCTGTTCTAGGAAGCTATATAGAGAAAAACAGTCCACTTCTACTAAGCTCCTGCTAAGCACAGAGTGCTATTCCCTCTCATCCTGACAGCACGAGACAGTCAGAGGACTGTATTTGCTATTTCTCCATGTGATTCTTTTGTTTTAACGTGCCCATTCGGAAGCTGGGCTGTGACACGTGCTGTGGGGAGGCACAGGTACAGCGTAGAGCAGTTCTTTTGAACCTTGGATTGCAGCGCCCGTGACCTCACTCCCAGCGGCAGGGAAGCCAAGAAGCTGTCCTATAGTTTTCTCAGGTAAACCGCTCACTGTTAAAAATCATAAACGCCACTGATCTTTTCTTCCTGCACCTTGGATGCAACTTTTTCATTTACCCTACTTATGAATTCTTACTCTTAAATCCTTTGCAATTCACCTCTAAAACACAAAAGGTGAACATTCACACCTTCCCCCCCCATCCATGGTGTCCAATTACTGAAACGTACAATTAGGGGTGTTAATGATAGATTATGAGGCATTAACTGTGCTCCAGTAACAGCAAAAATGGGTCACACCGTAGGTATAATTATCCTGCTTCTCCAGTAACATGACCTAGTCTTTTCTGCGATATCCCTCGTATTTCAGTACAAAGCGTGGGCAGCTCTGGTTGTCTTGGAGGATAATCTGGAGCGGGTTGTTGAACTGGCTGGCACACCAGCCTGGCCTTCAAACAGACCGAACAAACTAGGTTGTAGCATCTTTGCGACTTGGGAGAAAAGCCAAAAAGGATTTAGGCACCCTCCTTCCTTACTTGCAGTTAGGAAGACAGACTCCATTTCACAGAGGGATAAGCTGAGGGATGGCAGGAGAAGGCTCCTCAAGACAATGGGAGCGGTGGCCCCACCGTTACTGTCTGGCCGGCACTGGGGTGGTGCAATAGTCTGCAGGGGAAAAGGGCAAATAGAGGGGTGAAGGTGGGCAGAAGGAAAAAAAAAAAACCCGCAGTATGGGTGAGCCCACCGGATGAGACTGTGTAGTTTAAGAGCACGTGAGGAAGTAGGCTGTGACAGCAGAGTACAGAAGGTGTATGAAGATACATAAATATATATAAACATGCAAATGGGAGCACCCAAGAGAGGAGAAAAAGGAAATTGAACTAAAATATCTGTAGGTGCCATGTCAGGCTTTGTACTAACTGAGCAAGCCACCTGTGTTGTAGTGTGTGCCCCAGGAGATGTGATACAACTGCAAGAATGAGGTGGTGGTTTAGAGTCCTTAATCGCTCTATTGACTACTTGCACTTTCCTTGTTAATTAGTTAGCTGCAAAGGCAGAAAATAAACTTGATGCAGTTTCCTGGCTTGCCAGTAATCTTCCTCATACCTCAAGCTGTCCCTTCAAAGCAGTTTAACCAGCGTAAGTTACACATTTCTAGGAACCAATCCACAAGGAGACCCTGGAAGGGACCATTTCAAAGCCAGCGGAAAAGATGTTTTCCCTCCCTAGATGCCAAAGTATGCCTTTTCAGAGCGTCTGGAGAAGAACCACTGAGGAAAAGAAAAAGTATTACTGCTGCTTTTGGTTTGTGAATTAAGCAAACTTATTTCCTACAAGCTGCTGAGGTTTTGGTGAAGGCAGATCGTACATGCAAAGTCTTTGGTATTTCTGAGCACGCTGGCAGGGGGCACAATTTTTGTGGTTACTTCTCAGAAATGAGGTAAATAGTATGTCGATACTATTTCCGTGAAAAGGGGAAAAATAATATCCTGAAATGATGATCCTGTTGAAGCACTTCTTCTGTGCTGTCCTCTCTTTGGTGACAGTACCAATGGTGGAGGTATTTTGTAGATAGTGAATGTCAAGAAGCTGTCTCTCAAAATGTTGTCCTGGCATGTTATTAGTATAGAAATTGGCTCCCATCCAGATGCCTTATGGTTCTCACAAGATCAATGGATGGGTAAGAGAGCAAGAATGTGAAATACAAGTGTGTGCTTGTGTGTGGTTTGCCTGACATTACCTTCATCTCCTGTGACTTCCATTACTACCTGCGTGGCTTGCAGAAAAGCTGGACCTGAGACCGACTCAAATCCCACCAGCCCAAGGGAGAGTTTTGTTGCAACAGTTCCGTCCTTAACGTTAGATGCTCAGGTCTGTGTTCGGGCCTATTGATAAGTTTTAATTTAGTTGTAGTCTTTTGCCACACATACTTCACGTGTCATGCCAACACCTCGGGACTACAGTGGTTCAAAGTGGTTTAAAGGCTCCCTCCCAGCTGCTTGTATTGGTGGCCTGGCAGTATATTGTCTTGGCCAGGTGGGTAAGCAGTGGCCCAAACTGAGATAACCAGCAGTGGTCACACAGGGTGTACATAGATCAAGTCGCTTCTCTCTGATTTCAGAGCAGTATTACCGTTAACTGTTTGGTCTGCGATAGCACCCAGTAGCTGGAGGTGCTGGTGGAGCTTGGTAGTGCCAGGAGGCAGAGAAGAAAGAGGAGGAGGAGGAAGAAATGCCTTCCCCAAAGCACCTGCAGCCCCAGCTCCCTCACTCGGGTCTGAGGCAAATAAAATGAATGTTCGTGGCTTGCTGAAAATGCCCTTACCTCACCGCTCCTGCCGTTGGCGAAGGTGCCTGAGACCAACCTCTGCCACACAGATTTCAGAGACCAAACCAGAAAACGTGAATTCGCTGAAAGAAGGGAGAATCTCTTAAGCCCAGCCTATTTTTAGAAGATCCTCCGTGGAGAAAACAAAGTGTAATTAAAAACAGGCTTTATTGTTGCAGCAACCCACCATTTCACATGTGACCCTGGGAGTCTTCCACCTCTCTGGGTTTGTTAAATCTTGTTGTTAACTGCCCGAGTCTTGCTTAGTTTCAAAGACAAGCTTGAGTACTGCCTTCTCCCCCATATCTTACTATTTTCAAGGCACAAAATGAACATCACCCTTATTAGGAAGCTCTGCTCTTTAATATTTATTTTTAGAGAACACTACTTCTAATGATTTAACGTCTCTCCTTTTGGTAACTGTAGGCTTGGTGGTTTTCTTTGTGCTAATCTCCACTTAATCTTTCTTACCGCTGCAGATAGCACGGGGGGAAAGATGTTTTTGCAGAACAGCGTAGCTTGGAAATTGTGCTTTTTTAATTACCGGCTGTGAAGAAATCAGTTTTTCCACCAGTTGACTTGCATACTTTTTAGTGGTATAACAGGTTCTGAGGGGAGATCTCTGCCACAGATAGCAACGTGAACTTCTCTCCTTCGGAGGCAATTGCACGTTGTATCTCTAAGATTCTCCTAAACACATTGTCTTACAGTTACGCCCTTCCTGGTGAATGAGGTTGGGGGGGGTTCGGTCCTTCCCTTTAATAGCCTCTACGCTTTGCAGGCTGTAAGTAATTTTCAGAAAGGCTCGGGACAGGAGGCATGCATCTGGGCATGTCTCTGCTTCCCTTCCCTAGCCAGCCACCTCCGTGGCACTTCAGCAGAGCAGCAGATGGGTGCAGCAAACACAATTGGCCGGAGGGCAGAAGTCCCTGCCACGAGTCCTCACAGACAACAGCTCCTTACTATTGTTTCGGTCTTCCACAAGCTGCCACCGTTAATATCTCCAGTGTCATCATTCAGAAGTCAGCAGCAGCTACATGCTGAGGGACGTTCAAGGGTTTGGATGCAGATATCCGTGCCTCCAGGGATCACGATGGCAGGAAAGGGGAGTGGCAGTCCCCCTCTGAGGGATGCACTGGGCTCCAAGGACACTTCTGTCCTTGCCTTCGGAAGCTGACAGGGAACTGTGGGATCAAAGAGAAGGTTTGCAAGGTCTTGAGAGGCTTTTTAAAACACATAGCTCTGAACCTCTTCCTGCAACATGCTGTCATAGGACCGGCTTGGGAAAACAGCGGAGAAATAAGTAGGAAAGAGTCAAGGGCTAGCCTGGGGTCGGGGTGGTCCAGCCTGCGGGCTTCCCACTGCAACTGAAAGCAAGCCATGGAGATACCCTCCCTGTTACGGCAATCGGGACCTTTGCAGAGCTGGTGAGGGATGTGCAACTTGGGGGCACCTCAGCCCCCCACGTCGCTGCCTCACCAGGACCAGCAACAGGCGATGGCTGCAGGCAGGGGCGGTGCACCAGGAGCCGCCGGGAGCGCTGCATGAGGCAGCGGCGCTTTTGGGCATCACCCTTTTCTCAACCGCCAGGCTCCCTTGCCAGATGGCACTGTCTCAGCACGGCACCATTGGGGCACCTGCGGCCACTGACCTGCTGCAAACGGAGGTGGTGATGAGAGCGTGTGGGAGCACGTGACAGATCGGCACAAAGTTCCTCTTACTTTCCATCCCCCTTGTTTGGGTGCGAGCAGACCGTGAGACCTAACAAACCTCAAACCCGCTGACAGCAAGTTGCAGAGCTTCTAATTTCCGCCCTTTGCTAGGCAGGTCCCCTGAGCCTCGGTCAAAACCTCCTCGCTGCTGCAAGACCTGTGCACCAATTCCCACTTTTACTCAGCAAACTGCCGACAGCACCTCCCCCGCCCCCAGACATTAGCGTTCGATTACCCTGAATTTCATCACAGAAAGCAAATTTTGCCTGGCCGCAACTTTGAAAGGGGCAAAAAACAAATCCCGCGGGTCACAGCCCGTTATTTCTGATCCACTCTCCACATTTACCACCTTTTTTTTCCCCCCCCCCTGTTATGTGGTGTTGGTGTCAGATCCTCCTCCTGCCCAGATGGATCTTACGTAAAACTCAGTTATTAATCAGATTTTGCAGATGGCGGGGAAGGGGGGGAATACTGTTATGAACTGCAGTAGAAGGAAAGTTGCAAACACAAGTGGGTGAGGAGAAAGCTCTCGCTGTCCTCGTGAAACGACTGCCGCCATTTCGCTGTAAAAACACACTCGTACTTCCTCTGCTGCAACTTCCCACACCATTCAAGTTCCCCAGGGGAAGCGAAGAAGAAAACTCATCAGAGAAACAGCTCAGGAGAGAGATATGACGACTGACTGTACCAATGGCACAATTTGGGGATTTTGGGGCATAAAACAGACCTAAAGCCCATGTGCTTCTCTGGATTGCTACCATTACTAGCCATCCATAAATCTGAAGTAAATTAAACAGTAAACTTAAATATCAAGAGCTCTTAAAACTCAAGGGAACTAGTTAACGAGGAAGGCCTTCGACTAAGGGATAGGATGCATTACAATTGAACGCTAGGGCCAACAGGGCAGTAGATGAAAGCTGTACCTGGGTTGCATTCACAGTTTCCCTCGGGCTAGAGGACGCAAGAGATGGCGTACGGGGATGTGAACAGAGCTGTGAGCCGAGGGAGGCTGCCCGTGTCACCCTGACCCAGCCACGACTGGAAGGAGTCCTGACATTAGCCCCTCCACCCTCTCTAAACTGTGGTTGTCGGCTGAGCTATACCTGACTAAGGCATACCTGAGGGATGCTAGAGGTGGTTTTCACAACAGGACTCAAACGGCCGTGCCCAGGTCGCATTTCCGCAACTGGTTTGGGCCTTGGTTTTTTAACCGGCTCTCACTGAGCCTAACGCTTAAGTCACACCATCATAGCACAAGGATCACGGTGCGAAGCCCTTGGGATTAGAAATCCCATGCAGCTTCCCCAGGTATTCAGATGTCCACCTGCCTACTTCAAAAAGGGCAGCCTTTTACTAATTTTTTTCTATTATTTTTTTTTTTTTAAATTGCTGTCAAGACCGTTCCCTCCCTACCATCCCAGCTGCGAGAGAAGCAAGAGTGTAAGCCGATACTCGGGTGCT
The DNA here is from genome assembly GCA_013398815.1 of Ibidorhyncha struthersii. Classification (NCBI taxonomy): domain Eukaryota; kingdom Metazoa; phylum Chordata; class Aves; order Charadriiformes; family Charadriidae; genus Ibidorhyncha; species Ibidorhyncha struthersii. The sequence goes on along the minus strand of VZSZ01006946.1, from coordinate 623,435 downwards.
CGGTCAAGTCCCGTCCTGCCACAGCCTGGAGCAACCACTGACGACTCAGCTCGACTCCTACTGACCTGTTGTGGGCAGGAGTGGTAGCTTAGGCTCTTGAGGCCACACAGTCCCCCTCTTACCCAAACCGTGGAAGCGTTTAGTAGATTGACTTTCTCAGAGGTGTTTCTTATTCTGCTGGGTCATTCATTCAAATGCCCAAATTGTGACTCATTAAAAGGGCAAGCTTGGGCTGCAGGGGGAGGGGTGCAGGAAGGAAGAAAAACAGCCTGCGAGAGCCTTCCTGTTTATCCATGGCTTGGGAAAAAAAACAACACAACGGAACACACACACCCTGGCTCCATTATCTTTGCTGGCACAGCGCTGGCTTGGCTCTGTCTCTTACCACTCCAGGCCAAATCCAGCCCCGCCGCGAGCGTGTTTACTTTAGAGGAGTTTACTCAAGAGAGAAATCCGGCCCCCGGAGCCTGAATGCTCGCAGTGTGCGAGCGGGGGCACGGGCACCCGGGAGCCCCCCCCGTGACAACGTGCCGCGGCGCTGGCCCCCCGCCACACCGGGGAGGTCATTTTCTTCTCGGCAATTAGCAAAGTGGTGGCATGGCTAAAAGAAGTTGAATAAACACATTCAACCCCGGTGGGTCCCCAGGTTTGCTCTGTTCTCACCACCCTTCCTTCTGGGCGCGCGGTGGGGCCCCAGCGAGCGAGAGCCCGGTGCCAGCGCGCTGCGCTTTCATTCAGGCCTGGTTGGAAAGGGCTTTTAGGAAAGAGGAGGAGGGGGGGAATAGCCCTTTAGTTTTCTTCTTCGACAACAAATGTCTTCCCTTTTTCTTTTCAGGGAGGAAAAATGCCAGCGTCTCTAAGAAAACTGCAGCAAATGGCTGTTTTCATGGGAGTGTTCAGCGGCGGGGGATGCATCGTGATGTATAATCTCATGCAGAGTAAGCCTTGGCGCTGTTAGCAACCTTATTTCCCCTCTGCCCCTTTCATTTGCTTCTGCGTTAGCGGGGAAAATAGCAGCATGCAAGATGTGGAGAGCAGATAAAGTTAAGGGAAGTGCGGCTGAGCCTCTGGGTTCTGCCTCCGTGGGCTCCCGCTTTGTTCAGCCGCAGGGCTGCTGCTCTCCCAAGCGCTGCCGCGTGCGTTTCCAGAGGTGGATACTGCATAGGAAGCAGGCTGCTGTGGTCAGGAGAAAGTCTGGTTTCTAGGGGGTTGCCTAAGGGTAAGGGCGAAATGAAAGCTTAGGCAGTAACGCAGGTTTCGTTTCTTACTGCCATTTTACAAACGGGTAAGAAAAGAGAACCGTCTGTGAGAAGGCATTAATAGTCCAGTGGCTTTCTCTGTAAACCTCTCTGCGGTGCTGGCCCTTAAACACAACACACCTGTGGAGCGCTAAGACATTAGTTTCTCCTGAATGAAGGCAGATAAGAGCACTCAGCATTGAGAAGACCGGGACAAGGAGAGAAAAGCTAGACAGGTGCCATTGCTCTTCATAGACAGCTCTGGTTGCTACGTGTCTTTGGCCAAGAATCCAAGTTATTAGTCCAAATGACAGATGTTTACCTTTTCTAAAATTGTTTCTAGGTGTTTAGCATGAGGGCAGAAATAGGCTTTGCCTCTCTCTCGGGGGGTGCTACAGGCCTCTCGGCCCGATGTCTCTCCCTTGCTGGTACCATCAAATGATACTGCTTTTCACCTACCCTTGTGTCAGAGGATGCTGCCAGAAAAGTGTAGTCAAGCCTGTTTCTCAAGCCCTCAGATAAGCTCTGAAACCTTGCCTTCATTTTACACATATTAATATCAAATCAGACGAGGCTGGAAAGCAGGCTTTAATTTTAGGCAGCTCATGCCCTCAAGCTCCGGAGTACATGACAGATATATGATCCTCTTATGCTTTAAAATATTGCATCTGGCTTTAACAAGGACATTAGCATTTTTTTAATTTTCAGCTTCAGCATTGTTGTCTAGAAATCTCTTGGGGGTGGGGGTAGTCACCCCTGTGCTATACAGAAAGTCAAAGTCATTCCCCACATCACTTAACTGTGCGATCAAGTGGCGCAACGAACGCGATGGCTACTTCTTTCTCTGTTGCAATATTGGTGGCCACCGAGTAGCTGTCTGATAACTCGGTGACAAGACAACCAGACTGTTGAAAGGACACTTCTGCTGCAGTGCATGTACTTCTGAGGCCTCCAACAGACAGGGGAGCCATACTGGGACCTGTGAGGAGCAAGTGTCTTCCATAGTGGTGGGAGCAGGGGGAGAGGGGCGTTTCCCTCCCCTTCCTTCAGCCTGAAGTGAAGTTTGCATGCTTATGGTCTCCATGAAAGCTTGTACAAACACTCAGGTAATCCTATTTCTACTCACTCTCTTCACCTCCACACCCTCCTTACGGGAGCAGTCTCCCCAGCACCCTTTCAGCTCTCCTACTGAAAATGCATGGACAAATGGATTAGTTGGGGGTTTAACGTCCAATACACAAGATGCTAACAAGAAACAATTGAGAAGGAGCACCAGGAAACTTGAACCTGTTTCCCCGCCAACCTGCGGGATGAGCACAGCATACTTTTAACATGGTCTGGGTGGCTGCTTGCTGTGGTCCGTAGGCACCCAAGGGCTGGCATGCTGCAATCTCTTTTGCTGGCGCTCCTGAGGATGGCCCAGGGGGCCGGGGAGGACCAGCGCAGGCTGCAGCCTAGCAAAGCTGTTTCTATGCCAACTGGATGCTGCCTGCTCGCAGGGGATGCCTCTAATTAGGGAGAGGGGGCAGCATCCTTCTGCCTCAGGGTCCAAGAATAATAGTGACAGGCAAGGGACCAGGAAACATACCTTACACCTTGTTTTAAACTCTTTGGAAGACGGGAGCAAAGTTGCCAGAGTAAGATTTTCATGCATGCACACTCTTAGCTTAACCCTGCCCTTCTCGGTGTCAAGAGGGCAAAGTTAGGCTGGCGTGAAGCACAACTAGAGACCTCAGCAGGCAAGCCTTAAAACTATTTATAAGCAAATCTCTGCTTCCATAAGGAGGGTCGGCACATTTCCAGCCTCACAGCTTTGCACCGTGCAGTGGTCACCAATGGACAGCATCTCCCAGCTATACATAGCAACTAGGCATTGATAAATAGCCATTTACTACAATTGTCCTCCATATGCCAACGCTGCAGCATCCAGTCTACGGTGCTATTGTTGCTGCTTGACCATTAACTCTAATCGCGCTTCTTTGTGCCTCCCTTTTAACGCGTCCGTCAGAGTTGCAGCTTCGTGGCTGCCCCTTGAAAAGCTGTATCGAGACCACAGCAAGACTTTCACAGCAGCAGCTGTTCTGGTCTCACACCAATGTCTGCAAAATATTCTCCATTCTTAAAGTATTTTCTGTACCTCCTTTAAAAAAAAAAAAATGGAATTACATTCAGAACTTTTTCAGATATTCATCCTTACACTTTTTTTTCCCTTCTTTTTTTTGTGTGTGTGTTCCTTTTAGATGACATACAAATGTATGAAAAGCAGGGAGACACAGCCATAAACTGAACAGTACGGAACAGGCTATATTCAGAGCCCTCTTCACTTAAGTGAGCTGAATAACATTACAGCTCAGCCCTGCTTCTCTGATGCAAGGGTGTTTTTCCTCGTTTAGCCAGATTTTTCCTAATTAAGAGTTTCAGAGTGTTTTTCACAGAGGGTGTNGAGTGGACGGTCTCCTCACTACCCTGTTTCTCTCACCTAGAGAGTTTTGCCAGGACCCAGTATTATCAGCAGGCTTTGGAGCAACTGAACAGCAATCCCGATGCCCTGGAAGCCCTGGGCGCTCCCCCACTTAAGGTTCACAACATCCGACTGACGGATGGGAGTAACCGCGTGGATACGGAAAGAGCACAGGTAACGCTGGGGAGGTGGCGTCACAGGGTGGCTTCCCAAGGCACCGCGTGACAAGAGATCAGATAGAGGATTTTCAGTAGGTCACGAGTGACTTGGGGGCACTGGAAGGCAGTAGGGTGGGATGCCAGTTGATTCGGAAGAGGAATGGATTTCCAGAGCATAAATCGATGCTCTAACATGAGGGACTAGAAACAGTATGAGCTGCATCTTCATGTTGCGTTGTATGGACGCAGCACAGAACGCCAAGGTACCTCTCAAGTCAGTCGAGCCCCCTCCTGCTACTGTAAGCCACAAAATCATTTTCAGACACGTATCAAGATCCATCTTTAATATAGCAGCTGCCTCCCTCTTCTCCCTGGATACATCCCATGCTAGTTTTTACAGCTTTATTCAGAAGAGAGTTTTATAGCTGCTCACCGGCTACGCTGTGGTACAGCACAAATGGTGTGGTTTTTAAAAGCACCTGTAAATCTGTGCCACAGAGGATGGCTGTCCTGCATGGCGCTGAGCGCTGGGGTTACCTAGTGGCTGGGGAATGCTGCGCTGGGTGCTGAAGTGTTGCACAAGGCTGCCTTGCATCAGCCCAGGGTTGGGGCGAGGCAAACCTTGCAAACACAAGACCACTGCCACTCTGGGTTGCTGCCTGAAGAGGACTTTCCATCAGTACTTCTACCCTTTAATCCAGGCTGCTCTTCCCTGGTTTTGCTGGCGACACAAAACATCCCCAGTGACCTCTCCAGGCAACTCACTGAGGGAATCTCATCACATTTGAATAATTTTATTCCTCCTGGTGGCTAGCTTTGAGTCCTGGGCACCAAGCAAGGGCAGTAAGGAATGGGGCAGATGGTGTAGTGAAGGAAGGGGGCTGTCAGGGCAAGAAAAAAAAAAGCAGTCTTTAACCAACTCTCACGGAATTCGACTTTGCATCTTGCTCCAGCCAGGCTTCAGCCAAGTGGTACCCTGTGCAAAACATTTCCCAGTTTCCCAGGTTTTAGAGATTCTACAAGGCAACACATCTAAGGCCAAAAATGTGGGAAAAAGCACGACCGCTTATGCTGATTGAAAAGAAGCAGCGAACCTTTCCCACTGATGTTTTCCTGTGTCACCTTTTAAGAACGCTGGTTGCTTGGGTGACTCAGGGTGAAGTCAAACCCTGCCTTCTGCCGACCTCACCCAGGACACAAACCACCAACTTTCTTCTCTGCTTTTTCATCCTCATGAACGTTTATGTTCTCGTGAAATAAACTAGTTAGTCATCATTAGTGATTATATGATGGATCAATTTACTGACTCCACAGCATCTCTGGCTCCTTCCTACTGGGCCAATTGGAGAACCCCCAGCATTTTCCCTTTGTGATTGCAGCACCACCAGCAAACACTACACTTCAAACGTTTCTTTTATTCAAACGTTAGGCTGAGGGCAATTAGCTGTGGTCGGTGCTGCAGCTCCTAGCTTTGTTTATTAAACAACTGAGCAGTAGAATTTGCGACACTGAGAAAAATCATTGGACATCTCATTGCCTCGATGCACCTTAACGGACCCGTCTGTAGAGGATCGCAACCTGCAGGCTTGTTACGGTTATGGGAAGCTCTAGCACAGTGCAGGTCACCTCTGGATCACCATTCATTCTGGTAAGGAAAGGTGTTTGCTCATAAATATTTCAGAGAGCGAGTGGTTTTCCCTGGGGGCTGCAGCTGTAACACGGTACATTCTTTCAGCAGAGAGAGATTAATGTATGGCAGAACGGGCATACTTGCATAGCCGTGCACACGTTAGACAGTTGAAAGGCTTAGTGAAACTCTGAAATACGTTAAAAAAAAAAAATAATTAGGGTTTAAGTTAAAAGCGAGGTGTTGCGTCTTTGACGGTAGAAGGAGTAAACGTCCGCTTCAGTAACATGCTTCACTGAATCTTTAACATACTTTTACATCTGCAGATAAAGTTACCAGTATCTGGAACAAAGTCAGCGGGGTACCTCTATATCAACTCAGAGATGGACCACTCCCGTCAATGGTGCGTACTGGGAGAAACGTATAGACGCTGGGAGAGAAGTGATAGGAAAAAAAGAGTGGAGCAGGGTATTTGCTTTAGTCATCCGTGTTGCTGAGATCATGCACACAAAGGAAGAGGAAGTTCACGTCTGAAGGTCTTGCGAAAAGTTATTACCGTCATTACGATGAAAATGTAAATTAGTTGAGAAATATACCGAATTCATCCCATGAATGCAAACAGAACGACATGAGCCATTCACTTGTGCGAAATGTGTTCTACAAACTAGAGCTCAGTATATGTACAAGTACTGCGAGCCAAGGTGATGCATCGTCCCCTTCCAGCCCTCCTCCCCAGGAAGGTTCAAGGCTGTTGAACAGCAGTCCTAACTGTAGTCTAGGATCATATATTACAGCAGGGAAATTGTCTTACACGTTACATCAGAGCCTGTCAAGGCGAGCGAAAAATCACGCAGGATTTTTCTCAAGCTATCCAATAAACACAGGCTTTGTAGTTAAAAGAGTACTAGAACAGCTATAGTGCAGTAGAAGGATGCTCTGACTCCACATCGCATAGTAGCGACTTCGCATTTTTGTAATACGGAAGCCTGAAAGCCTCTCTTATGAAGGGTAAGCTGATTCCTAGAACTGAGCAAAGAATTACTACGTGAATTCAAAGCCCATCTTCCATTGCAGAAGAGGAAGTTTCATTAGATGCAAACCTCCTCACGTGTACCGGTTCTCAGAGACTGTTAGGCATTTCTGATAGCTTTGTTTAGAAACCCAAAGCTACATTTCTGCTCAGCTGCCACCAGCCATATGGTAACGTTTTCCTTCCATAATTAGATGAGCACGACTTACTGTATTTCTCTTTGGAATAGCTATGGGAAGTAAGGTGTAAAACGAGGGGAGGAAGGCATTAGGCTGGGACTTGAGAGGCTCAGGGCCGGACCCGGCCTCCTCCCTAATAACCAGAGATACCCCCAGAGGTCCCCAGCCACCTTTCTTGCACACCTGCACTTCCCAGGGCACCTGGATTCTGTTCTCCTCCCTCCTCCGCATCCCCTCCTCCCAGACGGAGGGAAATAACAGTTCCCTCCTGTTTCATCGAGTTACTGTGAGGATAACCGAAGGTTGCAAGATGTTAAACTACAGCAGTAATTGAAGTGCATACATCTCTGAGTTTTGTTTTAAAATAAGCTCTCCACGCATTTCCATCTGCAAGCTTAAGAGGGGAAAAAAAATAAAATGCATCTTCTGTAAAAGGGTTTGTGGCAGACAGATCTGTCGGACTCGACCGTCTTGGCTTACACGTGAGGTCCTGGGCACAGTGCCACTTGGGGCTAGGCAGGACTTAGCGGCCTTGCACCCAGCTGAGGAACTAAGAGTAAAGATGGCTTGTTCCCATCTGCTCCGCAAAAAGGAGCTCCTGAAGTCCCCGAGAGAAATAACAAACACGTAAGCGGGCCATCCTGGCGGGGCTCCGCGGGGCCTGCACGTGGGCCCTTGCAGTGGAGCCCCAGGAGGCAGCGGGTACAGACACAGTAATACGGCAGCGGGAGGAGAGGTCTCCCTGCAAAAGTAGTTGAGGCTCCCAAGCCACCGAAATGCTTCAGACTCTGCGTGAGCAGCCTGTTCATCTGGGATTATGTANAAAGAGGAAAACTGAAAAGAAGGGAAATTAGGAGCGCGTGAGCAGGTTTGGACCTGGGAGGGAACATTTACTCGGGTGCAGGCAGTTTAGGGACGGGGAGGGCGGCGAAGGCACCCGCCCTGCAAAGCGACACTTGCCCGCCCCGAAGCGAGCGGAAGGGGCCAGGACCTCAAGCCATGCTGAAGGGAGCGACCAGTCGCTCCTTCAAGCCCTGCTTTAAATGAGGCAGTTGCTTGTGCCGGGTCGGATGGAGGTGGAGGGCTGGTGAGGGAAGAGCGCTGCCGCAGACCCATCGCACAGAGGTGCGGCAGCCTAATTACCTAATTATATGTACTCGGCACTCACTCCAACAAAAGCAGGGCTGGGTGAGCACCAGGAGCTTTTGAAAAAAATCCTATTTTAGTACCCTGAAACAACGGCCCTTGCCAGCTGGAAAAGCAGCACGAGCAGTCGCACAGAAGTGGGTTTGGAGCGCTTGGAGGAAGGAAAACGCTTCCCCTCAGCCTCCCAACAAACGCAGTTTCCCCCTCTGCTTTGAGCAGCCGTCTTCATACCCCGTCAGGGTTTCAGCAGTCACATTGAGTGATCACACAGTGTTCAGACTCCTCCAAGCCAGCATAATTCCTTAGCAACACAGTCTGGCTCAAAGGCTGGAGAGTAGCACGGCAAGGAATGCACCCGCAGGATGGAGAGGAAGAAAGGCACCGGGTCGGGGCTGGGAGGAATGTCCTGTCTAAAAATAGCTGGCAGGATTTTATTTGCGTTGCAACAAATAGGAACACACATCCCAGACCTTGAAACCTGGGCTGCGCAACGCTGTTAGGGAAAACAGCTTTCAGAAACCGGCACTCGCAAATGAGGTTTTAAAACACTTGAGAGAATTTTTAAGAGCAATGACTGCACAGACCGATTTGTTTCTCCATGCCAGCTGTTTCTACACCAACTTTACTACTATATTAAAAGTGATTGAAACAAGTTAAAAATCTCTTTTGGTTTGTGTCAGCTGGTGCCTTCAGGATGTCACCTTGAAACTGCGGGATGGTCAGAATATTCCAGTTTACCGCTCCCCAATGGAAAGCATCGGTGTGCAAGAAGGCTAAAAATCAAAGGCAGCTGCTTCTCCACCTCCCGTTGAGCTGCAGGAGCCATTAATCGATTGAGTCCCGCTGTGTGTGTGAATGTACACAGTTGTCACAAGTGACAATTTCGCTTAAGTGGGTGCTCTCAAGATAATTTTCTCTCTAAGGCCGACCTCATAATTGTCATAATTGTAATTTTTTTTTCTTTTACTGGTTTATTCACGTGTTCAGCAGAAGCCTAAAATAAATATCTTGCAAAAGACTTGCTGTTCCAGAGAAGTCATGTGTTATGCCCTGTATTAGGAATTTGAAATAAACAAACAAACTGCTGGGAAACTAAGCTTTTTACAATTGCAGACTAAAATCAGGACAGTTGGGTTGCTCTGTCATGGCAAGAGGACTAAGTCAGCTTCTCAAAGTAATTCCCTTGCTGCTTCGGTTTCCCCCCGTTTCTCAACAAGGTGTTACCTAAAGCAGGAGGGACAAAGCAGCGAAGGTGAAGCTCAGCAGCAGCCCCCTCCAATGCTAATGAATAAGTCATGTATCAGGTAGATTTACACCCCCACAGTTGTCATTAAAAAGCTCATGAGATAGCAGAGGCCGTTTATTGCAATTTATGAATTCCAGGAACAGGCTTGCTACTTGCACTGAAGGTCGATATAACAGAAGAAGCCGCTGTTACACACCAGCACTGCCCGACACGAGTTTGGGAGAGGACCTTCGCTCTCCCACTTCTACTTAGGGAGGAAAACGCTCAGGAGGTGCAGAATGGGTAAAATACTGCCACGGTTCAGTCAGACTACAACAAGATGCTTTGATTGTGCCTTGATTTTGTCAATGCAGCAGCTCAACCAACAGGGCTAGAGAACTGCCTGTCACCAGGAGAAAGTTGAGGAATAAGCAAAAAAAAAAAAACCAACCCCAATTCCCCTTAGCACCACCCCCAACTGCACATTCTAGCAAATTACAAAGCCTAAAGCAGTCTGAGACAGTGAGGAGGCACAAGTAACAGTCCTGCCTTCGTGCCTTGAAGAAACACGCAAGCTGCTAAGAATGTTCAGAAGAGAGAGTATCCTGGATTTATTGTAACAGAGCAGGTTAATCGAGACGCAACTGGTGAAAGCCAAGAGTTTACACCACTCAGTTCATGCCCCTGCCCTCCCCCCCCCCAACATCCAAATTTGAGTCCTAGAAATCCACCAAAGGCACAGACAATGCAAAGCTTTTCAAGAGTAATGAGTATTAAACAGAGAAGGGAGAGCTGGAGCAAAGAATCATTAAAGACCAGTGAGCATTTTCTTGCTGAACAAGAACCAAACAAACTGGGCAAGGTGGCTTTTGAACAAGTCTGAAGAGAAAATGCCAGAGCAAGTGGAAGGAGATACTAAAGGACCACAGCAAAAGCATCTGTGACAAGCTGTTTTAGAAGGAAATAACACACATGAGCTTTAGTTTGGGATTCGCAAAGAGGTGCCAGAATGAACAGCACCTGTGAGAACTCATCCAAGCCATATGAATGCCCACCACATCAGGGGAAGGATCAAGGACAAATCAAGGAGAGATAGTGTGTCCCAGCTTTAAGATTGAAATCATTGCTATTTGTTTTCACAAAACAGCATACAAACCGTGTAGTTTAAAAACATTAGCAATGCACTGTTGCAGCCCACGTAGCAAGAAAACCACCAGGGAGATGTGAAGATCTCCTGGCTACCAGTGTCTCGGAGCTTGGTCAGCTGCAGCTTTTGGTCACTGAAGAAGTTTGGTGGGAAATCAAACAGTTGCCCAGGAAAAGCCAAATAAACCACTTCGCGTCCATCAATTATCACTTCCCTGGCTGCGGCTTTGACTCATTACCAGTCTCCAAAGAAACTGTGGTGAGTGACCCCATCCCGTCCAGTCCCTCCCTCTGTCTGTGCTGGGAGCACCCAGCGCGCACTGCCATACACCTGCCTGTTGTCACCGCTGTGCGCTTAGGAAGCCTGGGACCTGCATGGGCCGTAAGGAGTACACGTATCCAGGAAACCTGCCCACAGCCAGGCCAGCCTGCAACACGATGCTGGCTCACCACCCCCCCCAGTCTCGTGAACTGGCACGCACGATGCCCCTGGTCTGGCTTCACAAATAGCTGCACCGTGATACCACCGCCTGACCCGTCTCTAACCCTGGTTTTCCAAAGCCTGAGGGAGATATCCCCACCCAAACCTTACCAGCAACACTGGAGATTTTATTACCTTGCCTGGAGGAAGCAGAGCTTGCAAAGAGGTTCTGTTTCCCATTTTCCCCCCGAGACCTAGCAAAGCACCCCTTTAACTTTAGGCACTCCTGAGCATCCTAACCAACCCATGAGTTCATCAAAGCTATGACAATGGGCAATGTTTCTCCAAGTCAAACCTTTAAACCTGGAGAAGGAAAAAAGCAACGGGTGGAGCTGGAAGCCAGCAGATCACTGGCGTGGGACAAGAGAAAAGTCACATTGAAATCCCTACTTTCATTTTTCCACTTAATAGTCAGTAAACACAGAATTTCTTACCTGTTGACCATGAAGAGCCTCAGAAGCTGCTTCCTTGCTGTGTTTGAGCTCTTATAAGATGCACGCGTTCAAAGAGGGGGGGGGGAAAGGCAGCAAGCTGGTGCACTCAACAACAAGCTGCTTTGGCCATGTGGCTCCTATTAAATACACCACCTCCCAGAGCAGCTGCTTTCAGAGAGGACACAGGTGCAGCCAAGAGAGCTGGAGCATGCCAGGAAAATGGGGAATGCAAAGGTCTCAAAACCACCAGCAGCTGCTGAAAGCCCAAATCACTTCAAGAGGGCACCTGGGCACCCCTCTTCCCCTTGCAGTCTTTTCCACTAAGGCACACTGGCACAGATTAGGTCGCATTTAACTTTCTTAGGTCATTGAAGCACTAGTTAACTGTAGTTATATAGCGTTGCATGTCACTAAATACCAGTCTGGACAATAATTTCATTTTTATGGAGAAAATATTCATCTTTTGATAGAAGACCCTAAAAACCCTGTTAAACCCCTTTAGAAAGCCACTCCTTTCTAATCACAGAACGGTTAAGGAGGGTCCAGGAGGAGCCTCTGGAGACCATCTAGTCCAACTGCCTCACTCACAACAGGGTCACCTACAGCAGATTGCCTGGGACTGAGTCCAGTCAGGTTTTGAAGATGACCAAGGATGGAGTCTCCACAACTTGACAAGCTGTACCAGTGTTCAACCGTTCTCACAGTATAAAAACCTTTTTTTTTATGTTTAAACGTAATTCCCTTTGTTTCAGTGTGTGCCCGTCGCCTCTTGTCCTGCCACTGGGCACCAATGAGAAGAACCTGGCTCCATCCTCTTTACTCTTCCCCCGCAGGTCTTTACACACACTGATAACAAGATCCCTCCCAAGCCTTCTTTTCTCCGGGCTGAAGTCCCAGGTCTCTCAGCCTTGTTGACAGCTGCTGCAATCCTTTAATCATCTTAATAATTTTCACTATGTTAAATTCTTTTAAATTGGATTGAAAATTTGCGTAGTTCCTTTTGCAGTTGCTGGTGTGGCTAAAACGACGTCTTCATGACCTTCGCTGGGTTGCTTGTTTGTTTCTTAGTCTCTAGTTTGATTTTAATAGCTTCTGCCAGGCAGTCGTCACTCTCAAGAAAACCATCAAGGCTGCAGGCTGTTGCAGGCAAGAACTTAATTTACAACTGAGGAACAACAAATACCGCTTAGCAGACTGTTACAATGCTTGCACCTACTGGAGTTGGACCTGACTAGCACACAGGAGCTATATAAAACCAGATGTTTTAAAAGCACGAGCTTCATAAAGGCTAAGCGGGCTGATGCGTTCCCTTTTGGGCATGTTTCTCCAGGTAGTAATACGGTTTTGGCCAACTGTTGGGCCTGTCAGTTCACTTCCTGGCTTGGGCAGATGTCTTGTGTTCAACAGGGAACTTAAGCATTTGGATTCACCTCCCGTTTAGAAATCCAGTTCTTTCCCACCGTTTGCCTGCATCTTGTCAAAGCAAAAACATTTTCCTGCATGATTTCTGCAAAATTTGCTACAAAGTTCCCTGCAGCATGGCCCAGGCAGTCCTGTAACACCAGTACCGCTGGAGACCTGTCACATTCTTGGTGTTACTTTGGAAGACAGGTCACACCCGGCTAAACACCTTTGATCCATTTTGTGTACCATCAAAAATATTAAACCCGTGTCATTTCTTGACTAATCAAATGCAGTTTGTGTTAATTGGCTTTCCTAGAAGATTTAGAATCACGCACCTTTATTCAACAACTTGACAGCCTTTGCCTCTCTTTGCTTAGTAAGGCCCATGACAAGAACTTCCATCCAGCAACCAGACCGGCTGCATCTACTGGAAGGCAGCAATCGGTAAGATTTTCCTGTAAGGATTTGTTAAAAGGCACCTGTGTAATCCAGTCTGCACACTGGGATTACAAATTAATTGAAGAGATGGGGTGCACTGATTTCAACACATCACCAGCTTAGCTGTGACTGATTGCACGAGCAAGCAAAGACTCCACGCAATTAAGTTCTCTGCGTTTACAGGAAAAAGGCAGTCCCTCCAGGTAGTTAAGTTCCCTTTCCTTCCTAATTTTGCAGTAACTGTTGGGGTCCTAACGCTCTGCTTCACTTTGACAAATCCTAACTTCTTAATTAAGGGAGATTTTTATCACACTCTTATGGACTTAATTTTTTCTGTTTTATAAAGCTCCCGGGTTGTATTTTTATGGAACTAAAATGTTTTACTTTTACAGAGCTATACAGTTCTCAGCTGTCTTCTAACAGGAACAATTAATGAAACTAAACAGTGTTAGAAGAAGAAATACTTTTCCCCAGAAGAGGAAATACTGTTCTCACCCAGCATCTAGTCGATGCTCTGACTTTCCCCCCAGGAAGTCACATCAGGCAAACAACACAGTTCCGGGCGCAGTGCACCTTGGAAGAGATATTCAGGTTTCACTGCTTTGGAGCACACATTTCAGCATGATTTGTTAAACCTGGATTTAATGCTGATTTGCATCTGCTCCACCCTGTCCCGGATACACAGCTGTCCTACATTGCACATCATTCTTTGGCACCTAAACACCATCTTTCCAACCCCACAGCTTCAGGCAGGTCATTTCCCACCTGTCAGACATCTAAAATAACAGGCCTGAGTTTAACGGCAATGTATTTCTAGGTTTAGTATACCTCAAGAAAAAAAACTCTGGAAGATTTACATAGTGTAACTATATTTATTAATCCCAATGACAGCTTAATCCAACATCTGTAAAAGCTGTATCGTCAAGATGTCTATGTGCAAGCGTGTTGCTTTAGAGTGGCAAAGATTATTAGTGCATTTGGTATTTGTTGCACAAATTGAACAGATGTGTAAGTCAGAAAACAAGTATCAGTAATCTGGCTATATGGGTGTTGAGAATTATAACTTTACAGAAGTCCTTGGAGAAAAGCAAAGGTATTTGAACAGGAGACTCCATTTAACATATTAGAACCCAGTTCCAGCAATATATTTCTAGGTAGCATTCAAAGCCAAGCATGAAGGTGTACAGTCACCAACCACAGAATTTAAGTTGCAGTAGTTTGCAATGCAGCACTGTACTTTAGCTTTACTATTAATTCCAGCCATCGTGCTGTCAATCCCGCACCAGACAAACGAGCGTAACTTTTGGAATTCTGTTTCAAATCAGTAGCGCTCTCTTGAAGAACGATTGTTTCCTTTTTTAAAAAAAAAAAAAATAATGTTTTAAAGTGTTTCCCAATGCGTGAAGAACAAAAGACCCATCAGCTGTTCAGAAAACAGTATTTCATTTATTGTAAAGTTCCTGAAACAGAAAACACCTTATCAGAAGTACAATGAACTGGCACTATTTCTTTAAAATGTTGACCTGTCTTCCAGGAACAGCACCTGGAATATTCAAGAGACCTTAAGCCATGAAATAACTTGGTGCAAGGCCCACCTTCCTCCCTGTGCCCTGCCAGCACCACCAGCGGAGAATGGGCAGTTAATTTTTATTTGCTTTTCCCACCTAACAGCTCTCAAGATTCACCTGGTAGAGCGCAAGCTGGAATTCAACCTTTCATATTTGGGAACCCTCAAATGACATATGTAAGAAATGAGACCAATCACAATGCAAAGTCAGCTTTGGATAAAAAAAAAAAGATTATTTTATAGAACTTTTAGTTTAATGATTATAAAATCTATAGCCTCTTGCTTAACGAGGTGAACGTAGCAAGAAGACAAGAGGAGGCAAGGCTTTGCCTTCAACTGGATGTTTACTGTTTATTCCAATAACTGCAGAGGCATAGGCCTCTGTGGCACCCCCACCTATGGATTGCCTTCCTGTCTCTTGCATCGGAACCACAGAAATAACAATTCTCCAGCAATTTCTAAGAACACCTGCCCTTCCGTTCCTTTCAGCTTCCTGCATTCAAGCAGCCACGCTCCCAGCCTTACAAAGGCAGCCAGCAGGGGCCCAGTTTGGAGAGGGCGAGCGTTTCCCACAGGGGCCAAGGAGGCAATTCCTTCTCTGCAACCACCCCCTTTTCCCCACAAACACTTTAAGGCATAAGCAGCTTTTTTTTCAGATGAACTGCGTATGTACATGCAGTCTTCTGTATTCACGGAGCTTCAGAAAAATCAGCTCTTCTCCACAAGCTAGCGATTTGTTCCCAGTCTCAATGTGTTACTTCACAAGTAACTAAGCCTCTCAAAAACATTAACCCCCTTTCTGCAGCGTAGGTTAAGAATTCCTCATTTACAGCTTTACCCACACTTACAGTGGAACAGAAATAGCTTCAAGTGTGTGGGACTGGGCTGATAGTCCTCCAGTTAAATGTTAATAGATTTTTTTTTCCTATTATAGGGCCAATCTAAGATGCCTTGTTTATAACTTATACTATCAAGCTTTCACAACTTTATACAAACTCTTAATGATGTTAAAAAACACTGTACAAAACGACCTTAAGGCACAAAAAGTTAAACAGAAATGCAGCCCACTCGAAGTCTCAAAGCAGCCAACTCAAAAGAAACTGGCCTTGTACTAAGTACATAGTTCATTTATACATGTTAAGCTTCATTGCCATACATTAAAAACAGTAAATATAGGACAAAATGTATGCTGCTCAGCATCTACTCTTTTTCTTCAGTACTGACTCCCTCTGAGTCATGATCTGTGGTTACAAATAGGAATTGAAACAGCTTATAGGTCCCTCAAATGATTTGCTTTGAGCAACCATGAGCTATTACACTTCTAGGTATGCGGATATGGCAACATAAATTTGTTTTGCAAGGGTGGGATGTGAACATGCTTCAACCTCAGTGCTTTGCTCAACTCTATAAAAGCAAGGAAGTGTGGATGTGGAAAAAAAAAAAAAAGCCAAAATGGCAGAGAAACTGGGAGAAATTTTTATCTTGCAGAAATGAATTTCGCAAGTTGATGTCCTTCCCCCAAGCAAATTGCCTTGGACAAATAACTGATCAGTAAAATAAAGATGCCCACAAAGAGTACTGTCATGCTAAAAAACTCTGAAACAGATCAGCATTGTAGGTAGTAACGCAGCTACC
Organism: Ibidorhyncha struthersii; assembly: GCA_013398815.1. Classification (NCBI taxonomy): domain Eukaryota; kingdom Metazoa; phylum Chordata; class Aves; order Charadriiformes; family Charadriidae; genus Ibidorhyncha; species Ibidorhyncha struthersii. Next base: position 607,266 of record VZSZ01006946.1, on the reverse strand, counting down.
ATCCACCTCCAGAGATGCCCAACAACTATTCTGTTGGCTCAGAGATTGTCATTTAACTTCTACTAATGGCCAGCCAGAGCTAGGCAAGAAAATCTTGCATGGCAGTTTCTCTGTAGCAGTCTGTAGGTTATTGTCTACAGGAGGGGAAAAAACAGCAAATGACTCATTTCTTCAGAGTATGAAAGGCATCTCTGCATTACAATATAACACACATCCAAACTCAATTATTCAAGTATATTGGATGTTTTCTTATATGAAGGTCTTCAGGGAGTGAGAAGTTGCCCTAACTGCATCAATATTCAATATGCAATTCCATAGGGGAAGAACCCTGATAGAAGAGTTTAATTCAGGTGCAATTTTTCTGATGTGGCTTCGAGTGAAGGCAACCAGACCGCTGGCAATAAAGCCTTATGGAAAAATGCTCACTGCCCCACTCGGTGTCACACCGCTGCTTTTCAGTTTGCTTCTTTACTAGCGTTTTTTCCTCCCACCCTTACAGCAGCGCCAGTCAGATCACCCCAGCACCACTTGTGTTATTAATAAGCCATTTACCTTTTGTGTGAAGGAGGAACTGTAACATTAACACAGAGCACTGAACTCCTGTTCACTCAAAAGATTAAGAACATTCTTGGTACAACGGAAATTAGGAAAGCCTGTAGCAACATGGAAAAAATGAAAAACTAGCTTAACAGTTTCTATTCATTGTTTTATAGCAAGAAAACTTTTGTCAGGGTTTATTATAAAGGAACAGCATAAGGAAACCAAATAAATAGTTGAATAGTTAACAGTATGCAATATAATAGTACTAAACTTCAATTACATAAAAATTGAACTTTGGAACAGCATCAATATGAAAGATTTCTTAGAAAACCAGGACTCAGTCCAAGACCCTCAGACCTGTACACTGCAAAAACCGGTCAATTTGATACCCAGTTGGTCCCAGCTTTGTCCTCTGAGGGACTGTGTCCATTGAGAACTATGACCCATCCGTACGGCTCCCTAATCCCACTCTGCCCCATCATACACATGCTGTTTTTCCAAGTGTCTAAGGGAGAGTGATTGGGCAGCACGAGGTATGAGTTATGCTTCATTGTTTCAGAGGAAGCAGTATCTCCTTCCTCATCTGACAGCTATATTGAACAAGGTTATGCAATTTAGCCTAAGGATGCTTCTTTCTTCCTTAAAGCAGCAGTTAGAGGAACAGAAAGAAGGCAGCAATGACCTCATGCTCCCAGTAAAACCCCAGCTGGGTTCTGGGGGGTTGTGTGTGTGTGTAATCAAGGGCTGATTTATCATTAGTTGGACAAACTGTCTGATCTAACACGGTGAAGTCAGTGGAGAGAACTTGAACAGAGCTACATCAGACCCTCTATCATTTTCTTTGTTCCACTCATCAACACTATGCAGTCACTGAACTGGATTCTGTTAGCACATCTCACCCAACACAGGAAGGGAAGGGTGTGATCTCTGCTGGCTCTCAGGAGTGACTGACTAAAGCGAATTCATCACCCTCTGGAGCGGGACTTAACTGTGCTCCCAAATAAGTGTCACCACTGTCATCTGGAATTGTTCACTGATACAGATTTCTTCACTTGTGGGACACGTGCACCTCTTGCTAGAGAAGCACAGCTCACTTTGGCTATACGCCAGGTGAGTCTGGGTCTTTGTCTTGATGTAAACTTAAAGAAATATATACAAACTATAACTTCGAAATCTGTATGTCAAACCAGTTGATCAAATTCTCCTCTCATACAATTTTTAGATCAGTAGATAGTTCCACTGAAGTCAGGAGTGCTAAAAGGTGTTTGAGGAAAACCCAGCACTAAATATTTGCATTAAATGCCAAAACATATCCTAAAATATTCCTCTTGACATCTGTCACTGAAACACTTCCAATGTCAACTTCTCCAGAACACTGGAACAATTAACAAAAAACTCTTCTATCAAGCAACAACAAAAAAGAAATAAAAGTTACAAACAAAAATAAGCTTTTTATCTTCGTTAAATTCCTGTCAGCCACTTGAAATCTTGTTTATCTGTTCCATGAAATTAAAAACTTGGCACATTTTCCTTGGATGCCATTTATCAACATTTCTTTTACCTAGAACATTTATTGCATATCAGAAATTCACTTGGCTAGGATATTTGTTTAGTAGAAAACACTGCCTTCCAGTTAGAGCTACAAAGCTCCACACAGTTCAGTAAATGAATTCTCCTGGTATTTCTTGCAGCAATGGTTCTTCAAATTTGAATCGTTTGGAAATGGCTTTCTGCTCAGTTACTTTTTCTTTTTCTGACTGCCTACATTGTCCCAGTGTATATGAAGCCACTACAATTAGTTCTTCTGTGACTATGGATTCTTCCTCTTCAGTCTTCTCAGCATCTACTGATTTTTCAGAGACAGAATCTGCATCTTTCTGGGTGACGTCACTGGTCTCCCCTCCTGTACTCTTATTCCAGGCCTTGCAAGCAGGATTATCACTTTGTTCCAACCATGGATGTTGAAGACATTCTTCAGCAGTTGCCCGGTCCCTGCAGAGGAAGGAAAGCATTAAAGTAAGTGTCTAAATGAATTTGAAATCCAGTACTTTGCAGAAGAGATCCATATAAATTATTCCAAGGATATGACTGTATTAAAGATGGATTGATAGAACTCCTAAAAAAAGTGCTGATAGCTACCTTTTACCAAAAAAGACCAACAGCAGCCTAAGGAGATGAACTGCCAACATTTAAATTAAAGGGGTTCATAGATCCTTAAATATTACAGTTTATGCTCCCAATGTTTCCAACAAACTTTCAAAGTTTATACAGATGATTTTTTTCCATATAGGAAAGTTATCCAATCCTTACATCCTTAAAGAATTCCCATAGACAAGCAGTAGACATTTTCAATAGTTGACATGCCTCATGAAGAACTGGAAGTTCCACAGAAAACACCTCTTCTATTTTGAGACCTGGAATTTCCAATTTGCTCCCCATTGAAAAAAGCATACTAATGAACCAGAAAAGAGTAAGGTACTCCACTAACTCATCAAAAGTAAAAGGCTCAAAGCACAGTTCATTTAAGACATCAGCAAGGTACCTGTAAAGAAAGTCAGTATACTGTACCACGTGCCACAATTCACATACAGTTTTCTGAAATTAGTTTGAGTTTTAATTACTAACACTTGGACACATGCAGAACATGCAAGTTGAGGGAAATGGAGAACTTCTCTTTTCATATACATGAAAAGTAATAGTACAATGAAATATGAATAATCAAAGTTCTCTTATACTTTAAAAATGAAAATGCCAGCACTTGCTACATTTAAGACAAATCCAGTCAGACATATTAGCATATACAATCATGTATTTTACTTACTCAGGTTTCTTCACCAGCAGAGTTTTGATGAAATCCACGGCAGACTCTGATATGAGGTCAAAGTCTTCCCCAGAGTAACTTACGTTCATTTGAGATATATTTAAGAACGTTTCTTGTTTATCATCCCCTAAGAAAGGCGATATCCCTGTTAGCATGACATATGCCAGTACTCCAATGCTCCTAAATTAAAAGTAAAGAACAGAAAAGCATTTTTTTTAGTTTTTTTCTTTAAAAAAAAAAAAAAACACAACACCCTTTACTGAAAAGTAAGTTATGACAACCATTAATTTGTTCAACTTACCACATGTCAGTTGCTGTACTGATTGGGTCATAACTCAGAATTTCAGGAGCTATTCAGGGAAAAAAAAAGTTCTGTTTTTGTCATATGTAGACATAATATTGTAGTTATATAGTGCAATAACGGGCATGTGGTAAAATTTATTATAAGCCATTTGAAGCATGACAGTCTTTTGAAGTAGAAATATTTCTAGTCAAGTTATTTAAGTGATTACTATCATTCATTGGTTTTACACAAAACCAATTATTTTCCTTTTATTGTCCTCTTCAGAAGCCAGGCCAGTCTCCTTCCCAGTTAAGGAAGCTGTATACAAATTTCTTATGGAAAAATGAGAAATATCCAACAGTCCATATTCCAGCACCGAAACCAATACCCATATATACTATACAACTTAAAGATATTTTCAAATACATTTTCAAGGCCTGGAATGATTTGCTTTGTAAAAAAAGGTATATAAACCTTTACAAACTAAACTATTCATATTCAGAGACTGAATATGTATTTCTGAACTTTTAATCGAAGTAATACTTGTTATCACTGCTGGTAAGAATTAAAGTGCATACTCATCTTCAACACAAGCACCCAATCATCACTCATTAGACTGGCAAGGGTTGTCAGTTCTAGCTTTTACAGCAGTACCACATCCAAGTATTAACCTGATCTTTCAACACAGTAACTACACAGCCAGCCTGGCACTCACTAAGTTGAGACAGTTTCTCTTTTCACTCTCCCAAAGCCTGGACGGTCCCCTCCCTCAGGGCCACATCACTTGTATAGTAACAACTTACCTACATATTCTGGAGTTCCCATAATTTCTCTTAGTTCCTCACTGCTCTTCATTATTCTGGAAAGGCCAAAATCTACTATCTTAATGTCTCCCAGAGGAGACTTACTGGTTAGGAGAATATTTTGGGGCTGAAAAACAGGAGGAGGAGACTTTCAGGATCACCTAAATTATATGTCTGACACCATATTGCATAATTATTTTAGATCATGAGTAGCAATATTGTATTCCATAACAAGTACGATACCCAGGATCATTTATTTATTTGTGAGGTTTCCCCGCCTTCAAGATGAACTTGAAGAGACACATAGGCTGGAAGGAGTGGCAAGATTTTCTGTTTATAACAGAATCAAACATCTACCTTTATTAGCTTAGAACATACACAAAAGACATGCCAGTAGCTATCATTTAACAATAGTATATAAATATCTCCACATTGTACTTTTAGTCCTTCATATCACCTCTTTACTCCTCTTTTCTCCTTGCTTCCTTCCAACAGATGGTGTAAAATACCTCCTGTGGAAGTGCGTCCAAAAACACCCAATCATTTTAAAAGACCTGAACACGTAAAACTATTTCGACTACACCTGTTTAAAGAAAGTCTGTTGCAACTGACCTCAATCTTGTTCAAAGTACAAATAATTGTATTACAAAATACTAACTGAAGAACAGTTTAAAAAGAATACAGCAGCCTGAAAAACAGGTTTTTAAGAGCATCACCTTTGGATAAACTTGTTTGCTCTGATGTCACTAGATCTTGGCTGTCATCCTTCAAAGCAACTTTGTGGTCATTAAGAAGTTCCTTACCATCTACTTTGAATGCTAGCTTGGTTTAAAAAAAGAAAATCTGAAAACTAACTTTAGACAACAGGTCTTAGAGATTTTTTTTNNNNCCCCCCCCCCCCCCCAAAAGTGTAATCCTCCCTGCCCCCAGGCCAGTGATCACATTGCGTTCTAACATTAACTTCTCCGAATGGTAACACTGACAGTTGGCACTATTCATGCCTCAGATGAGCACAAGTTCCATGAAAGGGAAGCCTTTCTTTATTGAGAACCTGGATCATCTTGCATCAGGGGTGGCTGAAAAGGAAGGAGGGCAAAAGAGTAAGAACATCGAGGCAACCACTGACTGATAATCCAACTGGATTAACTCCAACATTTAGACATTTTCCCTCCTCGCTGGGCTGTACTCTCCTCTTCCCCTAGTCAATCACAAAGGCGTGCTTTCACATGAACAGCCTTGCTTTTGAACACAGAAATAAAACTGTGCAAGAATCTTTTAGAAACCTTGGACTAGTTCTCCTTCCTGCAAGACCTAAATATAGTCACAAGTTCTTTCATTCCTGCAAAGCTAAACCATAATATTTCAAACTAACTCCATGATGTTGGCCATCTATTTTCTGTTTGTAAATCTATGTACTAAGAACAGCTTTTTGTTTTTTTGCTTACAAACTGAGATCTGGTGGCTGTACAAAGGCTTTTGGAGCTGCACATTACCATACACTTTATAGTTCACATTTGTTATTTTGTATTTGTATTAGAAAAGCAAACATCCAAAAATGCTGACCATGCCTCCCTAATTAGCCCTCAGATGTTCTTCCCAGTGGGAAATTTAGTTACTTTCTGAAGAGGCAAATAGAAAGCATGAGAAAAGCATTTGTTCTCTATATTTAAACAAGGAAGAGTTTTCAATGGAAACATTTCATGAAACCCTTGAACCCTGTATTATAATATTTTAGTAGGTAATGTAGCTGCCAGAAGTCTTTGTCTTTTTTTTTAAAAAACGATCTTCTTATTCAAAACACACCTATGCAGAAAAAAAAACCTGTCTACAGTATGAATTGAGCTGTAAACCTAAATCAATTCATAATGAAATATCAGTCGTTTTCTTCTTTTAAGGAACCATTATGGGGTTCAAGCGGAATGACAGTCTAAACACAAGCATGAAGCCTTAAAGAAGCTGTAGCTTTGAACTTACCATAGTTCAGCTCAACACAATTACTCTAAAGCTGTAAGAAAAGGAAGATCACTTTCCCCCATCTGTACAGCTTTTTCTCTTTTGTTTTGTTGGTTTTTTTTTGTTTTTTTTTTGTTTTTTTTCTTCCTGNTTTTTTTTTTTTTTTTTTTTCACTGCTATAATACATCTAGGTTTGCCTAATGGCCATTAGCCCACAAAGGCAAGACAGACACAGGCCACAGGCTCTCCTGGTAGCCCTTCTGAAAATGGCCTTTCACTTTTACCATCAAGCATTAATGAAACGGCAACTGTCAAATGGCAACATTTAAAAGCCTCCCCCTCTATGGCAGTAAGGCTTAAAGGTTCCAATTTAGATCCTCTTATGTTGTGCACTGAACAAAAACATACAAAGAAAAAAATTCCTGCCTAAATGGGCAATCTGAATGGAAGTACTTTACTACAAGATTGGTATGTGCACAGAAACCACATGATGTGGCCACAAGAGTCCAATGTCACATTCGCATAGCCTGAAACAGGTACCTTTGGAAACATGGTAAAAAACAAGAAAAAAGTTGTATTTTTCCAGGCATACTGTCAGCAATCAGAAATTTGGGTTTTAGGAATTTAAGATTTTGGTTATACCTGTATTATCTTGCTAGATTAACAGCAGTGAAAAGCATCATTTGCCAATGCAAATTCTAACCAGTCTTACATTTTCCACTTAAGTTGGACTAAAAAGAGTGTAGCTTTCTTGGCACTATGAACTTCAGTGCAAAGGCTGAAATAAAGGCAAGGTATACAAAGATCTGTTCTCATCTAGAAACTTATTCTGCAAATCACACAGTTTGTAGTAAGTGTATATAGTAAAATGGGATACCTACCCTTCAACCCTACACTGCCAGCTGGTTTTGGAATCTTGTAAACAGACTATACAATGGCAAAATCCATATATTGCAAATTTGCTATTATTTCAGAAGTTTCTATGAACCTATGGCCCTATGTATCTTTAGTTGGTTTCAGGAAGAATATGACTAAGGAGGCAAAATAAAAGTCATGTTTTGAAACTGATCAATGCCTCACCTTTACCTGCAACATTAAGTATCTAATTTTATAATACTGTAAAAAAAGAAAAATCAGATCCCTAGAAGACAAGACAAGGGTTATCCAAGGAATAATGGGCAGAAACAGGAAAACACAAGCTACCCAGGATACACCACCTACACTGTGTGTAAAGATACCAGAAAGGGCTCCCGTATCTTTAAGCAATTGAAATGTAACAGCAGAATTTGTTTGGGGGTTGGGTTGTTTTGGTCCATGCATACAAGCAGAAAAAAATGCAACAGTCACTAAAAGAGTACACATATTAGACTGGCATCACACTTTATTCCACAGGATAAGCAATGCAAGTCCCTATGAAATAAGGCTACAATCAAAATAGGTTCCGTAGAACCTGGATACTCTATACCTGCCTGTTAATAAACAGCTTTGCTCTAATAGCTATAAAGGTTTGAACTCCAGGTTAAACTGTTCTTTTGCTTCGAAGAATTGATATTTTCATTTTTAACTCTTTTCTTAGTTTCTTGGGTGTTCCTTTAGACAAGGAATACTATGCTTCTATTGATACTACACTTGTGTAATAAACATTCCACCTTAATCTACCTGGAAAACTCAGTTGAGAAAATTAATTTTTTTTTAAGACACCACTTTTGTAATTGCATTACTTGCTTTCTGAATATTCGTGTGAAATGACACTCCAAACAATTTCAAACAATGATTTTGCTAGTTGTCCTCACTTACACATCTTGAAAACAATATAGAAAGAAAGGAAAAGTTGTCTGTTGGATAACCAGTGTAATATATACTGTAGGAGAGTGCTGCTTGGAGCAGGCATTCTCCCAGACCCGAGGGCTATAAGGCTCTTTACCTACCCCCACTGTACACAAGAGACAGCTAGTCCTTCCTCAAACCCCACGCCTTTTTAGATTCTCTTCCATTCCAAACTACTCCAAGTTTTTACCAAACACCACTTCAAGACCAAGTCAAACAGCAAAAACACAGAGAAAGGAGTCTTCCCTTACTCTGCAGCTTTTACATACCATTAAGAGGAGATGAAAGACTCCTGACTACAGTCTATGCACACCCTGCAAATTAAATAGCATCAACACAATACTGTTGAGTGATATTTAATTTGCACACAATAGCATTATATTTGCTCTTTCTCCAAGTCAAAACTGGATTACATGATTTATTTTGCTATTAAAAACAAGCCATTTTTCAACCACCTTTCAGGAGAACCATAGTTTGGGAAAGAAATGATCAGGTGGCAACCCTGCTAGGCCACATCAAAATACCCCATTTTGCTGCAGTGTTTAGTCTCATAGGAAAAATCTTGTCTCTATTAAGGGAGCAGACAGAAGCTACAGCAAGCTAGCTGTCAGTGTCACAGATCTGGTTGATTAGATTTGTAATACAAAACTACAACAACAAGCTGACAATCACATACTGACATCCACTTTGACAAGTTCTTCTGGGCATGGAGCCTGACTTTTTTTGAAGGTGCAATAACAGAAAAATTGGATAGTCCTTTCCAAAGGTATTTATACCAGACAAATGAAAGGGAAACTTTTAGATACCCAAATGTGAAACCAATAGCACAAGGAAAACATTTTAGCAAGTATTTGTAAACTTTTTGGTATTGGCAAACACCTTGCTTACCAGCAGTACACTGTGCACAAGTCTTCCAAACATGGCCCCACAAAATGAAGTATTTAGTAAATTCTATACTGCTGTAAGCAATAGGTAAAGCAGCATGAGCCATACTATACAACAGAAGATGGTTTGAGGCCAGTGGGTTAAGAAACATACAGCCAAAACCAGCACCCACCTTCAAATTTTAGTTCCTTGAAAAAATGGGTCTTTTTTTAAAAAAAAGTCCTGCAAGGCATGTGGGCCAATCAATATTTGCAAGTCATTGTTTTTAATCCTACAGTTGCCAGTATTTTGAAGACTTCCCTAAACCTTATTTTGCAAAAGACCAATAGTCATATATTACAAAAGTAATCACACTGCAATTAAGACTCCTTTTAAGATCCACTTTTCAAAAAACACATTGCGCACTGCAGTAATGTATAAACATATTAAACTCAAACACTAGACAATTTGCTCTGCTAATTAAGTTGTTTAAGCCAGCAAAGCAATGCTGCATCTTTCACTGAGAACTGGAGATGCTCACTTTTATAACTTAAGTTTTATGATCAGTTAGAAAGAGTTTGTAAGTGAGCTTTTCCTGAACTTTGAAAAAGCTACCTGTCAGCAAGCTGTAATCAACACCCCAGTCTACTTTTGCCATTAAGAAAAGTACTGTAGTCAAATAAAGCACAATGCATTTCTGATTATAGACACCCAGCTGATAGTGATCAGGAACACCACAGCTTTAACTACAAACATGTATGAATATATACTGTCCACAAAAGACACATTCTAATTTTACACACTTTGCTTCAAGGAAATTCAATGAAGTATTTTTGGCCAATTCAGTAGAGACACCAAGTATCCTGTGTAAGCATACTGGAACTTTAAGGAATTCTAACTGCTCATTTTTAATCCTTCTTAACACTTACTCTCACATCACTTGCTAAAAAATTTCCATTAATTATTTTAGTACAATTATTAATATTGTATGTGTATGACTAAATCAATGGGCTACAGAAAGTTTAAGGATACCAGAAATAATTTGAATAAATGGTTGGAAAACCAGGCAGGTGAGATACTTGTGTGCAAATATTACTCATCATCTGCTTTACCTGATGAATGGTGCATGACACGCTAGGTTATATATTAAGTATGTACAGCTTGATACTGGAATCTACTGGTAGCTTTGTACTACTGCCAAAATGCAATTAAGTGCAAGTAAGGCTCTCAGAAACAGAACAGAAAGCGCATGTAGCGGCTTACTACATACTTTGTATATATAGGAATTGGACATGTAAAAGAGAATTTGAAAATTTTAATGCAAGATTATTACTACTAAGCATGGCATTATAGAAAGTAAGTTGTTCAACCTCAAAATGAGATAAAATTGCATCTTCCATATAAGTATGAATGGAAGCCAGTTAAAATTAATTGCAGCTTGCTGCCAATGGGAGATGATCCCTCTTACAACTCCCTCCTTAATCATAAGCGATACTCTGGATTTTGGATGACAGCAACTGTACTTTTCTCTTGATTTGAGTCAAAACTATTTTTCAGTAAGAAAAAATATTTACTCCAGTAAATCATGATAATTGATATACCAATAGGGTAGTGGCCAACTCTTTAGCAGTAAACGACAAATATTTAAATTAAGTTTTACAGTAATTTAAAGAATACTGATGTTACAAATATATTTAACACATTAATACACTGTTTATCAGTCCTATATGAACACTTCATTCTGAAACATTACACTTTTTACTACTAGTGTCTCTGCCATCCTTCTGCTTCATTAAAATTCAAGTCAATACAAAAAACAACCTATTTTTAATGACCATATAATACCCATTTTTACTGCACTTTAAAATGAGCCAGGTCTTACCCAAAGTACTCACTCACAGTTTAAGGTGCAATGCAAATCCACTTTTAACTTCACTACATTTCACTTAATCAAATGAAGTTTAAATCTAACACAATCACAGAAACTCCCCAAAAGGATTGCAACCCTGGTGCCTACTGCATCTCAAAGTTGAATTTTATCATCCAAGGAATAAATAACAATTGTGTTATTTACAAATTAGCATTAGTATGACATATAACCAATTAGAACATCAGCAGATAAGAAATAAGTGAGAAAAATACAGTGACAATCTTACCTTTAAGTCAAGATGAACCACATTGTTTCTGTGCAAGAATGAAACTCCTTCTAAGATCTGCTTCATAAGTCGTTTAACATCTTTTTCTTTAAAGGCTTCCTCTCTTTCAGCCACACACTGGTCAAAGATTTCACCTCCAGCAGCACTATGGAACAATATGAATTTTATTATTTCAAAGACTAAGGTATAGCACCCATTTTGTTCTACTTGCAAGATCAGCAGGCAGTAGCATCCAATAGTGACATTTTCAGTTATTAAACATTTGGCAAGCTTTTACTGCCTAGGAATACTTCTCTGCAGTATGGCAGCTTTGGAGAGAAGTGAAGATCTTAGTCATTTACGCTAGAGAATATGAATACTACAGAAACTTTTGGACTATTTTGGAAATACTACTGACTATGCTTTAAGATGAATGTCACATTTGTTTCAGGGCAGTGTTTACAGAAAAGGTGTGCCTTTTGCCATTCTTATGAAACTACATGGAAATTTGGCCAAGGTAAGCCTTTGTAAACAAAAAGCAAAACCACCCAACTCCCAATTATGCCCAAAACACTTTGCACATACTCAACAGACTAAATGTAACATTTATAATTGAATTGTTTGTGAAGTCTCTGGTATACAGGAATGCATTAAGTTTCTAAATGGCTTTCATATAAAAATACGTCTGAAAATTTTAGCGCTCAGCTTGCTTCCTTATCTTTTGTTTGTATATGTTTAAATAAATAACAAAGTAAGAAAAAATATAAGAATAACTACAGATGATTTTATTTAAAGTATTCTGAGGCTACATGCAGCTGCAACATGTAGAATATAACTATGTAGCACCAAAAGTAGAACAAGGAGAGCAAAGGCTCCATCTTAGAACAGGAATGGGCACAAGAACATCAGAACAGAACCATTTTGCATATGGATTGTTGAATTACTACTTAGCAACATAAGTGAAACACATACACACTTTTTTTCTGCATGAAACGATCAGCCCTTCTTAGTGAGAGATGGTGAAACCCCTGAGGGCAGTATCTTCTCCAGTTACCCCAAACTGGGACTTGCCAAACCTGACTTTGCACAAGCGTTAATCTTTATTGATGCATAGCCATCTATTCTGCCTCTGCTTGCTCTTTTCTAGTAAGTTGTATTATCTAGGCAATGCAGAAGACAGAGAGGCACATTCAACAAGGGTATAACAGCAAATTGGAGTTCTAGAGAAATGGTGCATTTCGATTATGTACATTCATAAAAAGAACATTTAAATATACTTAAATTTTCATTTTGCCTATACTAACTTAGATGCTACAGTCCTAGTATCTTAAAATGCCTCATGGTTTATAAAAAAGGTTTTCACCTTCCCCAATATTCTCATTACTGTTGTTTAACATTCTCCCCACAGATTAAAATTCTTTTTTCTTGTAAGACAAAGAGGGTTACATCTTAACTTTTTTTAAAGAGTTTTATATTTCTGTTCTATATGCTTGCTAATCAGTACATAAGTACAATTTATTTATTAAACTAAGATTTTCTTTTAAAAAAAGAGAAGTCCATTAAATAATTATTTTTCTTCACCCCGTATCAAAGATGATAGAGTTCAGGAATAAAATTAGTTTTCATCAAAGGAGTATTAATACTTTAATTCCTCTAAAACATTGCATATGCCTGACACTTTCACATCTTTCCTCAGCACATTTTTATTTGGAAAAAGATAGTAATATTTCAGCTTTGAACAGATTCTAGTATTAATGGCATTTTTTAAATGGACACAGGATAGCATATTCTAATATTCTAAAACAAATTCCTTCAAAAAGCAACATTAATTGTTTCTATCCCTTCAAGATAGGCATAGAAAAACATCTACTGTAATCAACAAATTACACTCTCTACTTTAGGAATGCCATATGTTACAATGCACATACAGTGATAAGATCTACCACCAAAATTACTAACACGACATATTTTACAGCAACAACACTGGGATTTTGCTGGTATAGTTCTGCCACTTAAAATAAGCAAAACAATACTTCTGCTACTTAGTTCTGTGAAATAGGATTTATGCCCCAAAACTGCTGTTGTCAACCAGGAATCACACTTTCTTTAAGACTCACACTTAGACCCAGCCAAAAAATTGGCAAAGGGGGAACCTTATAAAGCCCTGTTTGCTATGTCTGCTTGTAACATCTGTTACAGTTATGTTACACTAATAAGTTAACATTGAAGTAGGCACCAAGCTAAAATATAAGCTACCTAGAATTTTAGTACTACATATAAAGAACTTTGAATTAAATGTGTTAAAAGTCAAGGCAAGAGAAGTTGAAGCATACAGTGTCCCATCACTGAAAACAAGAGACAGCACTACCGCATGAAGAGAATAAAACCCTGGACCAAGAAAACTTTCATTTTACAAGGGTATTTAAGTAACACGCAGTACTTCTGAGGATGTCCAGGTTTATCAGTGTTTTTAAGAGAGACAAGCAAATACAGCCTTTAAACATACACACCCATTTCATGACTTATGAAACATGGCCATTCCCAACTACCATAGACAAATACACTTAGCTTTATGAAAAGGTTTCACACAGAAAGATCTCATGCCAGGTTTCATTTTTTGATCAACTTTGCTATTAAGGCTGCAGATAGAACAACTTCTTCCAGACAATTCATTCTATCCAAAAATTACCACATTCAAACAAGTAACTAGCGACCCTTTACAAGAACATGGGGAAATTTGTTTCTGCAAGACTGTTTTGTGTATTGTTCCTGTGGATTGATTCCCTTAAGCAAAACAGTCAGCTGGCTGTGAGCCAACCCAGTCACAAGTGGTTGGAAGTACAACATCAAAATGAATGCCAAAAAGATTCTCCTGCACATCTCTGCCAAGTTTTGCCAAGCTCCTTAACAATACTTTGAACTCATCTATTTTGTGTTCCCTAGCTGGAGTTCAGGGGAAAAAAAAACCCAAACCACCTTAATCAAAACACAGAAGGGATTAAAATACCTGCTAGGAAAGTATTATGGGCATGTCATTGCTACTATTTCTGTACACGTGCAGAGCGGGAGTTCTCTGGTGTTTGTAACATTTACCCATTTTTCCTCTAAGAGCACATCTTCCATTAAGCTGTAGCTTTTCTAATGGCCATTATGAAATAACAGCTTTGCAAACCACTGGGCACCCCTATCCACCTCCACAGAAAATGTTCCTAGGGGATAAAAGCAAAGAATTGTCCTTAGGACAAGAATGTCTTCAGGAAAACAAGCCATCTTTATCTGAAAAAATGGATAAGGAAATATTTAAGAGCATGTTTTGAAATAGTGTTACTCAGAATGCATTGTTTCACTAGTACACGCTCCCTTAGTTAGGTATATGAAAAAATGTGAGACACATGCACTCTTTCCAAACTTAAAAGCTACAGCAGCCAGAATTCTTTAGCTATTTTGTTTATGAAAGTACTGATGTGCTATTAACTTCTCTATAATTTCACATGAAATCCAACTGCTCTTCATCAATGAAAAGCATGCTAACATTTTATTACTGCTTATCAGTATAAGTGAGCTAAAAGTCAGCTGGAAGTCTGAAGCATTAATCTTCGTTACAATTATGTGACTTTAAATTCAATGGAGACTGCTTATCTTCCTTCAAACATATCTTAACAATGCACAGTACAGAATTCAGCATCCTACTTCTTTCACATGCACTTACAATACACTACCACAGTTTAGTGTATCATTAGAAAAAGATTGAACAAATCTATTTCAGTGCATCCGAAAAAACTAAAACCCGCAGCTTTAATGGATCAGACATTAAGATAGTCTTCTGAAACTCAGAAGTACAAATTCTCAGAGTACAGATGTATAGATAACAAGTTCTTAGAACACACTTAATTTCAAACACTGAACGAGACCATATATAGTCTGCAAGGGCAAAAAATTTACTTCCTGAATCTTATACTCTGTCAAAAGCCTTTCTGGAAAAGGTATCTTTGGAAGATAAATGGAAACTTATCTGCTTTCTGTACACAGCTTATATTACTAGAAGATCACACCAAGGTGGTTGTAACACTATCAAAAGTTCACATTCACTACTGCTGACAGTCATATCCCCCTTTCCTTGGCTAGGCATACCAATAGGTTGTGAGCAAGCAAGCAAATTCACTGAGAGTTTTTCCAGTGTAAGGCTACCATAACATACCAATGTGCCCAAAGACTGCGGAAAAACTGTAAATGCGTATCTGATAAGAGGACACACGGGAAGAAAAGCGTCCAAATGCACTAAGTTGTAGACACGGTTCTTTTAAGTTCTTGGCTCTCAGACAATTTTCTTTTTTTTCCTCCTTATCCTTTCTGACCAGGCAGCCGAAGAACTGAATGAAATGCAAACAAAAGGAAACTAACACCATTTGAGAAGTTTTCCCCTAAAACTTTTTAAAGAGCTCCACTCTTGATTTGAGACTGCCATGTAAAACAACATTGTCAATTACTCTAATAGACAAGATGCACACATTGGAGCAGAGTAGTTATTTGATTACAGTGGTTTTGTTTCAAGTTTTATCTGTTGAATCCCATGCCAAATGCATTGTTCCCTGCCACCAGACTCCTACTTTAACCAGTCACACCTCCAGAAAGTACTGTCCAAGGCAATACAAGTAATAACATTATCCAGGTCCAAATAACTATAGGCAAAAAAAGCAGTTCAGCCAGCATAACAAATAAACCCTGACCATGTCTTCAAGACAAAGACAGCTCTAAGTAAGCATAACAGAATTCTACAATATCTACACAAGACCTTGGCAGGTAATTACTCGGTTCAGAAGCTCTTCACAAAAATACTTAACAGCTTAGATTATACAGGTTTCTTTAATATCCAGCCTGTAAATGGCCTACTAATATAATCTATCCTTCCATAGATGTGTAAACATATGGCGATGAATGCTTATAAAAAACACTAGTTCTCCAGCATCAGAAGCTCCATTGCTCACTCTTTCAAAAGAGATTGGAAAAAGCCAGGTAGGTTGCATACAAATATTGAGCCCAAAAGTTATAAAAGGAAAAAAGCAAATATGATTTGATGTGTCAGGTTTTCCAGACTGCATCTCTACTTTTTTCAGCAAAAGTCCAGTTTTCCTTTTCATTCATTCCATTCTCATTGATACACAGAAACGTGACTGACCCACAGATTAATTCCAGGCTTCACATACTACCCCTTTAGACTTACCCCTTCAACTTCTACTTAAATCCTCTGTTTGAGGTCTTGTGCCAACAAACAGAAGTCAGAGACTGTTGTCAGGGTGGATGCAGACAGCCACCAATTTGCTATGCTGTAGGTAAAGCCAACACTGTAATTCTTCATTGCTTCACATTGCTCAGAACTTAATATTAACAGTTAGTGACGAATTTTAAGTTTGTTTCCCGTCAAAAATTGATACTGCTTGAAAGACGGCCCTCCATGTAGCATTAGTATTTCTCTTCATGAAGGCAAAGCACTAGTTGTCATGTCCCCCTCCCCGCATCAGATTCAACATCAAGACAAGAAGCTTTAAAACCTTAGCAGATAAAGTTAGTAGCCAACAATTAAGTATTTTTTTCTCCTTCCCAAGATAAAGACCTGCCACACAGACCATCAAGCTTAATAGAGACTGAAATGCCCTAAAGAAGCTTGCAGTCAAGATATGTTCTTTAATCCTCTCCATACAGAATGTCAGAAATTTACTAACATTCATACCTGTTTTGTTGCAACATGTCTCTGGAACATGCTGACATTAAAGAAGCATCCAGACATACTTGCTGAAGTCAGGGAAAGACTGTTTTTGTAATTTACAACTCTAACACACAGCTATTTATCTGAAACAAGGTATGACTGTTTGATGCATATAAAACCAATATCGTTGCTAATTACTGAACAACCTAGTTAATATTTTAGATTAAAAATGTTTTGCAGGTGTATAAGAATTGAGTTCTATAAGAAAACTAGCAATTCTACATTAAAATTATCGCAAATTGCTCATACCAAGCTTTGGATCCTAGCGCTCATGTGATATTCCTACAGGATCCAGATATTTGAACTGTATTCTAGTTAGATCTGTGCTGCTAGTGTTTAAAGCATGTACTTATGAGTCTTTATGAGGTAAACCTCTAGAAGCTCTGTCACACCTTTGCATTATAACAGGAACTTGAATATTTCATAAATCATGAATTCCATAAGGGCACAATGAAGTTGAAAAAAATGTATTCTAGAAGGAAGTTTGCCTTAGCAGACACAGTCTCATTCCACTTCACTGAACTTTGAAGACAGTTTCTTTTGACTGCTAAACAAGATCAGATTGTGACACAAGATTTCTCACCATTCGTTTTTGTTATCAAGAACGAAAAGAACTGTACAAACTAGATTTATCTTAGCAGACAGGTTAAGTCACTTCGAACTACTGAGCTTCACTGTTCCTCTCCTAATTATTTAAAATCCATAAAGCTTGAACAGGACATTAACAGAGTTCAACAGCAACAAGCATTTGGCTGCCTCTTGGAACATAGACATCAAATATCTAAGCCACTGGAGTATTAGATGAACAGTCACCTATCTGGCCAAACTCAAGATGGGAAAACAACCACAGAGACAAGTGTAGTCACAAGTTAAACATCATATGAAAGAAACTATCCTAGGTCTATATCCTCCTACTCTTTCTTCCCCCAAAAGATGATGATTTAGAGAGCTTTTCCTTGTAGATCATCGGGCTTTTTATAGTTTCTTTTTAACAGTGATGTTGCTTTCAGTACCGTTTTCATAACTGGTGAAAAAAAACCCCAGATTTCACCCCATCAATGAAATAAATTTCCGTTTTTGAACAGATACTCATTGCTTCTTTCTTATTCCTCTTTTTGAGGTAGGGAGTGTACACGGTTCATATTTCCCTAAAGACTTGAACCACATAAATTATAGTTCAGCTTTGAAAGATACTACATAATTGGAAAAATTTATTATAATCTGCAGTAGTTAAAAGACTGCACATAACTTCTTGTAATACTGATTTTCCTAGCAATTCCTTCTGAATTCAAGCAAGTGTAACAGGCAAGCAATAAAATCTTTTCACATTATACATATTGACACACAGTATTTTTACATTTTTTGTTTTAAGGAAGCACTGCAGAAGGTTATTCAGGAATTATTACTAGTACTTACTATTCCAGGACTAGAATCATCTCTGTTGCAGTTTCATAAACTTCATGCAAGTTAATGACCCAAAGATTGCATTGTGCCAGCTCAAGGACTGCAATTTCATGGATTATTTCCATCCGACAATCTTGGCCCTTTCTTCTTTTTCTCATGAATTTTGCTGCAAACTCTCTTTCAGTGTCTTTCTGGATACACTTCTTCACCACTGCAAATTTTCCTCTGAAATGAAAGAAGAATTTTAAATTAAAATCAAGTTCCTTAGTAACAACATTAGTATGGTCCTTATAAATTAAGGTTACAGGAAACTTGAACTAAATCACTATTAATGAATACATTTAAAATATGTTGTAAATTTAGAGACGTGCCTTGCTGATAGTCTCTACGCTTAAGTTAGGAACATCACAAGCCAGAACGTAATTTAACCTCCATTAAAAATAAGGACTTAAACCTATCAATTAAGGAAGATAGATTTCAAAAACACAGAATAAACAAGCTGTGCTAGTTTGCCAGATTAAGGTATCCTCAAACCCTTCATTAAAAAACCTGGCAGAAACCAAAGTGTACAAACAGGCAATTAAGCTTTCTGTGACTATGTTACAATAACCTCAGTAATTGCCCAGCTATTGTTTTCTAAAGTATCCCACCATATTCAAGGCAACAGCAACCAGCACTCTTATTGAATAAGTGCTCAAAATCCTGCTCCATTTGCCACGTAATATCCAGACTCTGCTCTACATTGACAAAGACAGCACTTTGTATTTTCAGCATAATATGTCTCAAATGATAACAGCCAGAGGTTTTTTATTGTTTAATAGTTCTCAAAATCCCTTATTCTTAGTCTCACTGTATAAGTAAGAAACAGAGTCATAGAATGGTTTAGGTCAGAAGGGACCTTCACAGATCATCGCGTTCCACCCCCCTGCCATGGGCAGGGACACCTCCCACTAGACCAGGACACTCAAAGCCCCATCCAACCTGGCCTTGAACACTGTCAGGGATGGGGCATCCACAACTTCCCCAGGCAATTTGTTCCAGTGCCTCACCACCCTCATAGTGAAATTTTTTTTCCTAATATCTACTCTAAATCTCTCCTCTTCCAGTTTGAAGCCATTCCCCCTTGTCCCATCACTACATGCCCTTGTGATAAGTCCCTCTCCAGCCTTCTTGTCGGCACCCTGCAGATACTGGAAAGCGGCTCTAAGGTCTCCCCAGAGTCTTCTCTTCTCCAGTCTGAACGGCCCCAACTGTCTCGGCCTGTCCTCATAGGAGAGGTGCTCCAGCCCTCTAACCATCTTTGCTACAACAGATCCATGTCCTTCTTATGTTGAGGGCTTCATGGATCATTAAAAAAAAATAATTAAGCAGCTTGACCAACACAAAGCTTTCTAACAAAATTTTTGAGACAATGCTAATGTGAATAAAAACACACGCTGAGCAGAACTGAGCATAGTGCTTAACCCACATTAATGAGCATCATTTCTGACAAAACACACAACCGATGAGCTACACCAAGCCAGCAGGCTACCTAAAACCACACTGCAGCACTTACGTCAGAAGACTTCCTCCACTGCATTCTGGACTGAAGTATATGCTCTAACCTTCCTTGCAATAGAGTCCTGCACTACCTGCTCCACTTAGTTCCATTCCTACAGCATGGATTTTTAGACTGAAAAAGGTCTATTAATTAATATCTGTCACCTAATGCAATGATGAATTCTCATACTTTGAAGTACAGCAATCTTTTTTTAGTTATTACCATACAGGTATAACGTTAATCAAAACTATCTTTATTTATATGTAAAATAATTCTTGTAAAGCTGCAGGAATAGTTTGGAGGTCTTTATTTTTGTTCTTTGACTGATCATATGGTTGCTGAAACTAAAGTAGGAGTCCTCATCTGGTTTAGAATACAATTACACAGGCTTTGCCTCTCCTATCTCCAAGCTGCAGTTCACAGATTTAACCAATTCAGCTCATGTCAAAGTTTTAGCTCTCACAGCTCCTAACCTATTGGCAGACTGCTATCCATGAAATGTAAGTGCTAAAAGAAGTTGTGGTCAGCTTACTTATAACAGGCATTTGTTTCAAAATTACCCAGTCTAAATGAATCAAGTCAAATAAGATCCCACAAAGTGGGTACTTGCTAGGCAATCTCACTAAAATAATCTGCCTTGTAACCGCTGATTCAGCCACAGTTATTCCTCTAGGAATATTATTTTGCATAAGAACACATTATCAACAGCACAATAGGTATTAAGACTAGATCAGAGCACAGCCCAGATGTCTGAAGGCAGGCAAACAGTAAGAATATGGTTTCAATGTCTTGAATCTAATTTTTTGGGAGAAAGTTCTTAATAATATATACATTAAGACAATATTGTAGATTATATGAAAATAATATTATAAGATTTTGGAGCACTAGGAAAGTGTAATCAAAAGATCATTATAAAATGTGTTAAACGATGTAGAGTTACCAAGAACACCACAAGAGGAACAGACACCTAAAGGCAAACAACCTGCTAGGTGCCTGGTACACATCTATCAAAAACCATGTTGGAAGAAGTAACAAATACGTACAGCAGAGACAGCCCATCAAGAAACATAGGAATGTGCTAACAATGCTCCCGATCCCAAAAATATTGCAAGGATAGTGTTTCTTTTAGGTAGATTTCTAAGAAGCTTGTGACACCAGTATTGCAGCTGCAAGTATAAACACCACTCCAGTATTGTAATCCTAACTCTGGCAGAGCAACCTTCCTTATGTAGCCAGTGGAAAGGATTTTAAGTTATTCCAAACAAAGATATGCATCTGTATGATTCATGTACAATATAAAGGTATGCATTTATCTAAAGTGTTAAAATCCTTGCTGAAGTTTTTAGCACCAAAACAAGCACAAAAAACCCCAGCCTAGCGACTATGATTAGACAAAAAACGACCGATAAAAATAAACTGATAGACTAACAGACAAGCCCTTTAACAGCAAGTTATTGTAACACCTGGTAGACACTAAGCCTTTATACCAAAAACCTGGACCCCTGGGTTCAGCCTTCTCTATTTTTCTTAGTCTCTGAACGCACAGTTTCCTTCTGGTTGAAGGTCACCTTCACGCAGAGTCAAAAGCTTTTAATTCTAGCACTGGTGAAGGACCTATAGAAAGTAGTTTAGAGAAGTTTGAAATCTCTGTAATACAGCTTTCACGAAGCACAGCTTTGTTTTGCATTACGTACAAAATCTATCTGGAAGCAAGTTAATTAGCCTAATGAGTACCAATGTTGCCGATTCATTGCATATTAGTCACTATGGAAATAAACCAGTATTCACAGGGGCAGCAAGAAACAGCAACAGCCACCACTGTGTGTGGCCACGCATGTCCTGTTTAGCTGAGCTGGCCAGAAGCCTGATAGGTGACGTAATTACAAGGACAGGTTACACGGGAGTTCAGCCAGCTGACAAATACTAATTCTTAGTTGTTTAAGACCAAGAATCCTGCCCAGATTCTTTATGGTTATACCTATAATTAGAGCTATTATAACTACTGCCTGTAGAACTCATCTTTTCCAAATACAGTCCCCCCAAAAGATCAAACTTGACAAACCTGATGTTTATAACTAACAGAACTAATTACAGTGCAGCAATCTAGATTCATGTCTGAGACAAATTTCAGAGCTAGGATCCAAAGATACCATCCACTTTGGTTAAGCCAAAAGATAAATTTGTAAAGAATTTCTTTTTGATGGAGACAGAATAGTAGATAAGACAGATATAAACAAGCTTTCTCATAAAGTACACATTGCATACACTTCATCTTTTTTTTTTTTTAATCTGTTAGATTGAAAATAGTATTAGAACAGAGCATTGCGAGCTTAGCTGTATTGAGAAAAGCTAGCAGAGAGAACATCGCATTGAAGGAAGAACAGTTTTGAGAAATACTTAATGCGTATTTCCAAATTTAAAAACTGACTACCAGTCATCCAAACACAAACAAAAATGCTTTGAAGGGAGACATAAACAGGAAACTAGTAGTAGTTCTCAGTCTTCACAAGAGTCTCATTCAAGAGTTATGATTTAAGATAAATCATATCTGATTACAAAGAAGCTCAATGTCATCTTTTCAGATTGCCAACAGAATTAGCATTGTTTCATCTAGCATACATTACGGCTTGAAGGAAAAGCCTCAAATCACAAATCAAATGTCAAATCAGATAAGCAGGAACATTTATGTCACACCAGTTAATTTTGGCTGTCCTAGGCTCAGAAGAACAGAGGACTAACCTTACTTTAATGATTAATTTTAAAGTGACCTAAAAACCACTGTCACTATAACAACTGCAGAAATACCAGCAATTCCTCTGAAGATATTTACTTTTTATGAAGTTCAGAAAACTTTCCTGAGATCCACAAAACTATATGCAATTTATTTAATAACTCATATCAGACATTTTTTCTGAAGTGCGGGTTTTTTCCCCCTACAACTTTTGATTTCCAAACAGCAAGGCGTGGGGATTCCATTTCTGATGTCCATGAATAATTTACTCACATACATTTATTCTCAAATGGTGGAATCAACTACTTGCAACTCTTCATTTGCACCTCTTTTCCACTTTTGCTTAGTTCCACAACTGTTTCACCCTAGCTGCGCTACTGCAGAGAGCAGCTGAGGACAGAAGTATGATAGCATATACATTCTTACTGATGCACAAAGTTGTACAAGTATCATGTACCACTAAGATGCACGTTACTGAAAGCTACCTGAGAAATAAGCAAGTTCATGCCAGAGCTTGTGAGGAAAAAAAAAAGTATAAATCAAGACATGGATTATCTGTGCACAAAACTACAGTCAAGTCACTAGTCAGAAACAAAAAATATTTCCTTATTATTCTGTTCAGTCTCCTTAGATGATTAAAATACTTGTTATTTTTAGCTCTGGGTGGAGAATGACCTTGTCTGCTTAGACAAAAAACTGGGAAGGAGGAGAATCAACTGAATTGCACTGGACATACATTTACATGTATGCATCGCATACATTTTGCTATCAGAAGACTGCTTATTTTAGAGCAACCATTTAAGGTGACTGTTACCTTCCAGTGAGAAGAAAGCAAGGCCAGTCACTTACGCTTTCCTCCAACCCAGCTCTAGAATTAGGAATATTATTTTCTGTACACAAAACATAAGTTCCAGTATGTGCATAGCTTATTTTACATTAAAAAAAAAAGTACAATACTCCATCGATGAGCTGAAAAATTAAATAATAGTCTAAACACATTTCGTGTGCAATTAGGAGGTTTTATTGTTGAGGAAAAAGACCAAAGCAACTAAATTCAATTATGCCAGACTCTTTAGAGAAACTCTAGGTAATACAAAATATATTGTTCCCCACTTCACAGTACAATTATGGCTTAACCGCAGATGGTAGGGGGAAGAAGAGTTGAGCAATTGGTATCTTGTCTTCTGCAAAGGTTACACTACTTCAAACTAACCTAACTCAAGCTAGCACTGTCTGAAAATGCATAAGCCTGAGTGAGTTGATGAGAAGTGGCACCCTTAGAACATCTATGTGAGGTAAGTTTGATTTTAAACATTATGCAGATGAAGATTTGTATGATAACACCCTGATTTTGGGACAGTAAAATTAATAAGGCTGAAGACTAGCCCAAAATTTCATTTGTTAAAACACTTCATTAAAAAAAAAATGCCATTTTCATGTCATCTTAAGCAACTTAAAATAACTTTCTTTCCAGAGTGGTCATTATAACCAAGTTTTTGGTATTTTTCCTAAATTAACCTGTTTTTCCTAGGAGCTGTATTTTGATAGACTTGCAAATGCCTGTGCAGCTACTGAATGAGGCACCAGCCTTTTGAAGCACATAAGCTTTACGTTCTCAAAGCAGTTTTTTTCTCCACGAGCAGAACTAATGAAGCCTGATTTCCTATGGCTTTGCACCCAAGACATTGTGATCAGGTTGCTCCCAGGCTCATCTGACTTTCAGCAATACTTCCCCAGGACTCTCGCCTATAATATGCCCTCACAGGCCAGCAGCCCCAGTACCTCCCCTCCCTCCCCTGCATCGCTAGAGCTCAGCGTTTTCACATGTTCCCTCCTCTTCCCACCTCCTCCACACATAGGCAACAAGGGAACAGAGGCCCCAGGTGCCATGGCGTGTTCAACACATGCGTTGACTGACTGGATCAGAGGCCAAAGAGCACACAAACCTGCTGAGTTCATGCAGCGGCCTTACTCTCAGCCACAGTGCTAAGTCTACTGTCTTTTCTCTCCCTGCTGTCAGTTTTAAGCTCAATTTACACAAATGTTGTTATTATCAAAACCCCCAACATTTAGTTTTTAAATTGTTTCCCCAATTCTTGGAAGTGGGATGGACAAATACAGAGTATATAAACATTTTTCATTAGCAAATTCAGCTACCAAATGAGAATTAAAATAGACTATGTTGTGTGCACAAGGACTGCTTTTCATCTGAGACAAAAACCTGTCATACCTGGGTGCTCATTTGTCAAACTCCTTTGTAAAGATAAACTCTACCCGTAAGTAGAAACTTACACAATTTATGAATGGATAAAGGTGAAACAATTTCTGCTAAGCATACATTTATCAGTAAAATTACAGAGACGTGGCAGAGAGACTTTCGACTTACCACCTATGCTTTGCCACAATGAGTTAGCAAAAAATTGTTTTTAATGGGAGTACTTGAGCTGAAGTATCCACTTTTTTTAATCAAAACTTAGCAAAAAAAGTAAGCATTCAAAATTGTTGGATAAAAAAAGCACATACATTCAAATGTATAGATTTGTGTATTCTAATAGAAGATAGTGAAAACACTTGTCAAGTTGAGGAGCGAAAAAGGTAGTCTGAACCAAAGTAAGTGCAATTGTTGCACAAAAACAAGACAAACACTTAGAACAGTCACTTCACTGATTTTAACGTAACTACAGGTGCAAAAATCACAGCCTTCAAGCAAAGGTCATCTTTAAATGGAGTTACAGACAAAAATTACTCCACACAAAATACCATGCTGAGATTTATATGTTTAAACTGCAGACTAAGATTTGCTGTAGTACTTAATTCTTGTTAACAGCATAAAGCTAATCACGTTGTACTTTTGTGTGCCAGAAGGAAGCTTCATCTAGCCTGTTTTCTGATCGGGCCAATAAATATCACCCAGGTCTAGAAGCAGCTCTCACTCCATGGCAGAACTGCAAAATATTTTCTGAAAAGTCATCTGATCTTCAAATAAAAAAAAAAAAAAACAAAACAAAAAACAAAAAACTGAGCAGCAGTGATACCAGGACATCCTGTGCTACACTGCTCCTACACCTTCTTGACTGTTGCTTAGAATTCAGGCTGTTTTGTAGCTTGTATTTAGTTAGCTTCATTTTCCAGGCCCTGGATGTTGTGGTCACAGCATGCTTAAAAACAGCCGTCTCACTTTGTGGGATGTTTCTCCCACCTGCTTTCCCACATGAGTGCTTTAGGCCACTATGTTTAAATAGGTATTATTGTATTAGCACATCAGAGTTACCAAGTGAGCATTAAGATGACACCTAGTCAACCTAAAAATTTGCTAGAGGTACAGGAGCTCCATTTGCTTTGAAACTTCTCTTTAGCTCCAAAGGGGTTGTTTTCACTGCTATATAAACTGAGCTGCACAGGTAGCATAACTTGCAAAAGAACATACCTTAAGGAATGTATCTTGCTGTATATCCTATGGTATTTCATCTGATTTTTTTTGTGTGAATACTCTTTAGATAAAGCACATGTGATTGTGAGAAAGAATACTGTCATTCTTTTCATAAGTTCCAATTTCAGACAAAAATATTGGTTTAGTGGTGCTGAAATGCCATATATATAGTTTCTGAGATGCAAAAACGTTTTACTGATACTTTCTGCCTCAAACCCTGCTTGCTATCTGTCAGGTAATGAAATCACACATAGATTAAACCTTACATGTGGAGTCACTTTCAAAACCAAGTTTTTTTAACCAGCTTTTTATTTCTTTGAGGAGTTCCACCATTAGATTATTCTCAAGCATATGCTACCTCAAACTAGTCCCATCTAGACTTGTTTTTGCCCCCGTATCACAGCTTGCAAAGGTCAAGAAAAAAAAAACAAAACACAAACAACGGGCAGGTTTCCATCTCCAATAGGAACCTGAGCAATACTCTCTCTACTCCACACCGGCTCCCAGGGGGGAGCGCGGCATCTTCCCAGCCAGCTCAACGAGGCTGAGGCTGACTTGCTCGCTGGAAGAAGGGACAACCAGCCGCGGGCAGCAGATGGGACACAGCTGCGCTGCCAGCCGCCTCCCAGCACCGCTGCCAGCCAAGCCAGACACCCCCCGGCCGGCGCGATGGGCACCTCCTCGGAGCCGACCCGCAGCAGGGCGAGGCCAGCAAAGGATGCCCCCAAAGGCGGC